>UELW01000112.1:13002333-13602333 GCA_900490495.1 Danionella dracula | reverse complement strand
TAAAAAAAATTCTACCTTCAGAGAACAAAAATAGCAGATTTTGTTCTGGACTCCGCCATGTTTCCTCGAGAAAAAGCTTACTGGAAGCTCCTCCCCCAGCAATCCCGTTACAGATCCAGTTTGTGTGTGGGTTTTTTCCTTATTAGAATTTTCTTTGCATCAGCAATGATTGTAACACTTGAGTCTGCTGTGACTTTAGTGTGATTTTATTTTTATAGCACTCTTAAAAACAACTCAAGTCAACCAAAGTGCTGCATAATGTAAAAGATAAAAGATAAATAAAGAAAAGCAATATACAAACTTACAAACTGACGAAAAAGTTAAACTGACATAATGATAAGTATTTAAATTCTTTATTTTTATTTTCCACTTGGTCAAAAATGATTAAATAATGGATAAATTGAGCTTATCCAACATATGTTTTATGCAGCGAATGGCCTTCCAGCTGCAACCCATCAATGGGAATTATCCATAAGCCCAATTCACTTATACCGCATGTCTTTGGACTTGTGGGGGAAACCGGAGCACCCGGAATAAACCCACACGGTCACGGGGAAAACATGCAAACTACACACAGAAATGCCAACTGACCCAGCCGAGGCTCCAACCAGCGACCTTCTTGCTGAATCGTGCTACCCAAGTTTCAATTAATACATTATATTATTCATATTCTTGTGCTATGAACGATTAGTATCAGCTCAGAAAAGTAAATACAATTTTTCCACTACACAAGAGTCAATGTTGAAATATTTAATCATTTTTTATGTTATTCGTGAGGTGCTACTGGTGCCATCTGAATCAATGATCTATGCTAAATTATGCTAGAAGGTCCATATATCTGGTGAACAGATTCCAAAATGGTAATGCACTACTTTTTAACTTGAGGAAAGATGTTAAATGAGTTTTTAAAAAGTGGATGTTCCTTTAATTATAGCCTCATATATGTAACATTGCAACTTAAGAGTTTTAGCAGCATACATCTTTTGTCTCAATAAAACCTCTCAAAGGTGATGAATTGTATTATGCTGATATTGGAGATTATGGTTTGAGATGTTAATTCCATCTGGGTGGCTTTTGCTTTCAGTACATTCTAACTAATGTGTGTACATTACAGGCTGATGACTAAATGCACAGACCACTGACTGGAATGAAAGACAGTGGAGACATCAGGTGTTCTATGAAATGAAAGGATTCCTGCCATCACTTCATCTCAACAGTTTGGTGTATCACAGGATCATTTGCCATTAGTTGGGAGAGTTTTCCCCAAGCTATGCTGCTCTTTTCTTTACTCTGGGATTTTTCAGTATAGCATAATTAAATCACACCCTGATGTTTTATTAATGACACATTGTTATAGCTCATTCTCAAGTATGGCATCAGTTGTATTAGTCTATCAGGAATATATTGAGTTGTATTTATTGGTGAGAATGTCTTTTTTCTGTCTATCATGATGTGTGACAGCTATGTTTTACTTATGGATTTTTAAACTTCTGCATTCTCTAATTACATTTTAAGTTATGGTTTCTTAAGCATGAACTGAGATTTTTATTTGACCTTAATGAATAGATGTACTCTGACCAAAGATTAAAAAAAAAATCTAAAATTTAGTTTAAATGTTATTTTTTTTTTATTTTGATTACAATTCCAATAGTTTTTATCGTAAGTCAGATTTCTTTCATTTCATGCATTTTACTGATTTTTGTTCCTGGACAATGCAATATGTAAATATCTTTTAAACTGAAAGACATTCCAGTGCTTGTTTGTGAGTGTTTGTTAATTTCTTCATATTTGCATCCCTGTTTATGAACTGAAAGAATCATGACATTAGTGATTGTATTGAGCCTGCGGCATCTCCTTGCAGATGAAATGTCTTCCTGTTGGGATGGAAAGATAATAATGTGTTTCTATTTTTTTCACATAAGAGGGGAGTTTTGTTTCACAGAAATATATAGCATGTCCTGAAGTGTTTGTTAACTTTTTGTTTCTGAAATGTGCATTTATAAATGCTATCCCTCTATTATTTAGTGAAAATAGTTTGTTTTCTACTCTCTGTAAAATGTTGTGTGACCTAACAGTACTTCATCTGTCATCAAATAAAAGAGAATTGCCTTCTGGTATAACACATTTTGACTTTTGTTGTCTTCAATAAGTTATTATAAGTTGTTAAAGGTTTAAAAATGACTGTAATTGGAAGGGTTGTTATTTAGCCTGTTCTGTTATATAATTGACACACTATGAAGTTGGGTAAAATCGCAACCATTTCCCCCCTTTTTTTTAACTGATTCTTATTTGTTCAGGTTAAGTTTTAAAGTAAATTGCATCTACCAAATGAACACTAAATAAGGTAGAACAATTTACATTATGAAAAAAAACTGAAAATTACTAATGCAATGATATTGAGCTACAGCAGTTCCAAAGTGAAGACATCGAAACTGCTAAACAAAGTCCAGAAACTATACCATGAATGTGGCTGAACACATTTGACTTGAAAACCTAAATGTTTCAATTAGGCTTATCATAGTACAATTATAGTATGAAAAACCTGGATTAGTGAATACTAATCCTGAATTTATCTGGCTAACCAATTCATTCGGCTTCATGGTACTGGCCCCCGGGGTCCTGGAGGACAATGTATTTTTTATGTAAACATTATGAAACACCTGTTGTGCTAATAAAGGTCTTTTTTTAGAGGAGTAAAAAACAGATGACAAGTAAAATGTGCAGAGCTGTAACCCTCAAGTACCAGAAGTACTAACCCCTGCCATAAACTGCATAAATCTGTTCTAAAAAGCAATCAGTCTTTCATCATTCAAATTTCAGGCTTGACTACTGTAACATGCTTCTCATCTGGATTTTTGACAGTAATAAACAACTTTAATATGTTTTAAAATTACACTGACAAAATCCTCATGAGAATATGCAAGTATGAGCATCCTGCATATCCTCCACAGTATTCCCATCCATTACTGCATAGAATACAACTTTTTCCTTCATACAAATCTGTGTCGTTATGGAAAAGTTTGGCTCTTTAATAAAACACATCTCCTCACATATAACTCTAGAATGCAGCATCAGTGGTTGTGAGCAGAGACTGAGCTTTTGAGGCGGCTGCTCCCCTTTTTCTGGAATGACCTTTTAGGTTGTCTAAATGGTCTGCAATCTTTTGATGTCTTTAAGACAGGAATTAAGAACCTGCTCTTTCTATGCATGTTCTTGCTGTTCCTTTATGGTTTTTATAAGATGTTTAATTCTCGTTGTTTGCAGCAATTTAATATTGGTTTGCAAATAAAAAGTGCATTACAAATAAAATTAATTGTTATTATAATAGTCATTATTAAAATTGTCCCTATCGCTGTCAAAAGATATTGAATTTAAAAAAACTGCAAAGGTGTTGGAACCAGCTCAGACACAGAAGGATCTTGTTAAGGCTCTGAGGGCAGTTGAGACCATGGTCTCTAGGAGATTAGGATTGTCTGTATAACTGTGAATATGATGATAACTCATATTTTTGAGGGTGTAAAATACATTTTTAATTAATTCGTATAAATTATAGAAATGTTAAAGCATTTTCATGTTTTCATGATTCTTTTGTTTCTTCCCTTTAGATTACATTGCTTTATTCTATATATATATATATATATATATATATATATATATATATATATATATATATATATATATATATATATATATATATATATATATATATGCAATATATACTTATACTTGTTATACTTGCTGCTTTGTAAGTAATTAAAGTTAATGTTCTAGAACTCTAGAAACATGATGATGTATGTAATGTATGTACATTTGAATGAATATAGGAACATCATTGTGAATGCTATTCATGCACACATTTCAGAATCCTACATCATTTGCTAATAATAATACCTCTTGCCCAGTTATTAAAAAAAATCTAAGTTTGGCATTTTTTTTTTTTGCTTATATGACTTTTATATGACGTTGAGAGTACAGTATATGGGTAAAACATGGAAGGGTGGCATTGTATTGAAAATGACACTTAAGACATAGGGACAGACATACTTACCTTAAAATACTGTAATGTCTGTAGTGTTAGCTTGGTTTATTGATTGATTGATTGATTGATTGATTGATTGATTGATCGGTCGATAAATGTATTGATTTATTGATAGCTAACCTAAAATATAGCCAATTTTTAACCCTTGTATAGAATCAGCATTTGATCCAGTCATTGTATTTAATTGTGGCTAAATTAATTATAACTCACAAGTGCTCCAAGTGAAAACAGCTATATGGGAAAGAGCATTAACACAACTATAATAGAATGCTTCTCTTCAGGAGAGGTGAGGAGGGAGCAGCAGTGCGGGAGGAGAGAGCCACCCACCCAGAGGTCATTTAAAGCTGCGCATTTCATCATAGGGCTCTGAGGAACACTGATGCTGCAGGACCATATCACGGCAGGACAGTATCAGATGAAGAGGAGGAGGATACGCTCTGAACCCTTCTGAGAAGCGCGGGACAGCTACATCAACCCTCAACCTCTCCAAGGAGTAAACACAGGATCATCCCTACAACCACCACAGAAGAGCATGCGAGGAAACAACCCCGCGAGCACCGGCAGGACCACCGGAGGAGAGGAGCGGACGCCGAGCTATCCCGGAGAGCAGAGGATGAAGCACGCCAACAGAGCCTCGAAGATATGGGTAAAGGTGGCCATGGGCATCGCGTACTTCATGTGCGTTTCCATCGCTGCGTTCGTCTTGGCTATCTACTACGTGTTCTTTTGGAAGCCAGACCCTCACGCGGAGAACAGCACGCAGACGCAGACGCAGACGCAAACGCAGACGCAGACGAACTGCTCGTGTCAGGGCTAGATTATCACCTCGGACTCACTCAGGCGGAACTGAAGGGAGCTCAGCGGCGACTGCGCTTTCTCTTGCGCCACTATGCAATATGAACCGTCCCAAGTCACCGCGGGACGACATTTTACTATGATGCTTTTATTTAGAAAAATGTTCATTTATTATAAATCATTTTATATCGTTAGTTTTCCCTATATAATTACATATACTATGCTTAGTTGTGTGTTTAATTGTTTTCTCAACAAATTAAAGGTCACTTTACTTTCACTTGAGCGAGAGACGTCTTTTTAACGTCGCATTTTGGATGTGTTTGCAACGTTTTATAGCGATAAATATTGGATTTGAGTTTACATTGCTCTAAAATGAATGGTGTCTAATTTGTTTAACTATTAAAATTAGGTCAAAAGGAAGCAATATTGGCTGTTTAGTAAAAAAAATGGGGTCGCGTTATAATTTAGAGGGGTTATACACTAAAACAATGCATAGCTTTGCTTATAGGCTGTATTAAAACTACGGATTGATGCATTAAAATACATTTTAGTTTAGTTTTTTTTTAACAAATGCATATTAAAACTGCATTTGCAGCATTGCCTTGACACAATGCAAGAATACAAGAAAAAAAATCTACATAAAATTCCAGCTTAGGATAACAAGAGAACAAATATATTTAACCCTATTTTGTGTTGGTCAAGTTCTGTATAATTTAACACACACTTTAAATACTTTAATTTATGTTTTTCAGATTTTTTACACAAATAACAAATAAACAACAAACAAACAAACTCGCTCAAACAGAATACAACAAGACAGGTGCAACATTAGAAATACCTGGACAGAAAAATACAAAAAATAGAGGGAGGAAAACCCCAAGTTGAGTGCTATTATAAAAAGTGAAGGATCAGAGTGCTTGTTGAGTGAAAAGCGTGTTTAAGTGTTCAAGAAATAAGCCCCAGCATGAGGTATGCATTTTATTGATGGATAATGTTCAGATGAATTGTGGTCTCTCCATCTGTATAGCAGAGACCGTTTATGCAATCTAGTGCTGAAAAGTAGCTGGTGGTTGTAATTTCCAATTTTTCAGCAGAAATCTGTTAGCAACAACCGTCCTTTGCTCCTGGACAACTTAATATTTGGTCTGAGAATCCAAGTATAGTATTTTCAGCATTCGGCATGAAAGGTCATTCGCTTTTGAATACCAGTCTCAAAAAACACATTAAATGGAGGTTATTTGCCTCACAAGCTTAGAGCACTTAATCCTTAAAACACAGTTAATTTTAATCCTCATTAACATATGATGAGGCATTACAGTATAGCAGTATTGTCTCACAGCAAGAAGGTCGGTGGTTCGAGCCTCGGCTGGGTCAGTTGGTGTTTCCATGAACCATGGAGTTTACATGTTCTCTCCATGTTCATGTGAGTAAATTTCTATCCTTGAAGGTCATGTTGTTTTGGTGAGTTATTCTAAGCCGTAGAGTTCGTTCGTTAAAGGGCTTATTGAAGGTCAATTTTACTGACGAACAGGTAAAGGGTTTTGCTGACAGCCGTTTCTTTAATTCTTTCAAGTTATTGGTTTCCAATAAATGAATGTGCTGAATGTGGTAAAGCCCCTTTACCACAGAAATACGGTATATCAAAATAATTTAACAACACAATATCATGGCACATAGTAAACATGCAGTCTGCCATAAAGTTCCAAACACTTTGATATGACCATACTTGTTTTTTAAATAATTTTTAAGTATATTTTCTACATTTTTGAACAAAGGTTTCATTTAATAAAATAATAAAGGGATTGTATTATCTTTCTGATTATGTAGCATACTCATTTCAGTGTGTTTAATAAGTAAATCTCATGAAGGCGCAGAGTTTCCTTTTTATTCTCTTATTTTAAAGTTTCTGGGTTAAGCTGAAGTCTTATACTCGATAAAGGAATAGTTTGTTAAAGAAAATATGACCCCCTTAACAGCTGCATGCTACTAGACATTTAGAAAGCTTTGCATCAAGCAAAGTCAAGTCATTTGTTTGATGCTAAATAGGATCATGAAGTAAAGTGCCAAAAGAATGAACAAATGAGCTTTTTCTCATCTTTGATATAAAGCAGAAAAGTATTATTTCATGAACTCATCGTGTATTAAACAAATTAAACTTTTTTTTTTAATCTCCTGTTCTGGTAGGTTTGCAGAAATAATACACTAATAATCAGGCAAAAAAAAATTTCTCCCTCACATTAATGAAAGTGAATTGAAGTGAAAGTGACCAGTTGGCCAGATATGGAGTGACCCATACCTGGAATTTCTGCTTTGCATTTAACAAATCCCGGTGTACACACACAGCAAACACACCATGAACACACACCCTGAGCAGTGGGCAGCCATGGCTGCGGCACCCAGGGGGCAGTCGGGAAACTGATGCCTTGCTCAAGGGCACCACAGATGTAGTTGGTGAAGATGGGAGAGCATCTTTAACACGGTGGAACGAACCAGCGACCTTTTGATCACAAGTCTTTCTCCTTATCTACCAGACCACAACTGCCCTCAGAGGTACTGTACTTTGATTTTCAAAGGTACTCCGGACTGTGGGTCATATTTGTTGGTTGCCCAGCAGAAAGGCTAACAGTCAAGCATTTGTCCTGCTGGAGATTATTTTGGTGTCTGGCCAGGCCTGGATGAGGAGGTTTATTTTCAAGCAGCTGCTCCTAAACAAGAGTTATGAATACAATCAAAATGTTATTCATGTGGTTATGCATCGATCACGTGAGAGAGATATTTACTGTAAAGGATACAAATGGGAATTTCAAGAGGAACTTTTGGACAACCGCATAAATATAAAAAAACTGCCATGTAGAAAGTAGAAATCTTCCAGACAAGGTCTAAAGGATGTGATAGATGAGATTGAGCAATGAAAATATTCTGACCGAAAATGTTGGTTTGCTTATGATACAATTCCATTGTTTATTTGAGTTTCAGTGTTTTTAAATATGAAAACTATTCTAGCCATTAAAATGATTGAATATCTATATAAAACAATCATTCTAATTTGTCATGTATATTTTAATTATGACTTTATATCTCACATTTTAACATGATTTGTAAAATATATCTTCAAAATGTAGACCTGTGAAATCATCAATTGAGGTGTGTGTTGTTTTGTACAGTCAATGGGAGTGAGGCATGCAGAATTCAAGTTAATCGTTGCTTCTATAAATCCACAAGAGGGCAATGCAGCTAATAACTCCAATTAGTTTGATACAGAGCGGTATATATTCGAAGTATGTTATATACAGTCAATGGTCGAAGCAAGGTCAAAGTGCACTTGCAGCTCAACCCGGGAGGAGGCGCTCGCAACCTGTACCTCACGTGGAACTGCTACTGCAGACGTCGACGAAGAAGTGTTTGTTGTCATGGCGGTATTTGAAAGTCTTTGACGCTTTTTAGAAATGTTGTGGCTCTACATATACTTTTAACCAATTGCCTATCATGTAAAGATAGGAAAAAGGTCAAAATTTGTCATCTACTGTGCGCCGATTATGATTTATTGTTATAGACCAATCGTTTTATGCCTATCAACAAATTATCTGGAGCCTTAACGTCAGTTGGCAGTTGAAGGGCTGCTCTAAAATTATAGATTAATAAATAAAATACGTCAGATAAAAATAAATCAACTGTGCATTATGACCACCGCTGAACTTGACAGAAAGAACCGAGAATGGATTGAAAAAGGCTCTACGTTAACTCAGAATGCGGGTCTACAAACGCAGGTAAACATTACATAAATATATATATATTAAAACGCATTATTCGCTATGATTTCTATATTTAAACATGACAAAACGTATCATGCAAAATACGTTCAACTATGTATTTACTTTAGCTTTAAGTGTTAACTAATTTCAGATTCTGGGCCATTTATTCACAGCTCCAGTTCAATATCAAGGCGCCCTACAATGTCCTAAACCGAGCTACCCATGTGGGATCCCCCTCTCCTATTGTGATAGAGAAACTGCAGTGGCACAGAGATAAGCAGGAGGATGTGGAGAGCTGTAGCAGCTCTCTGCGACTCTCAGTTGTCTCAGAGGACCGCCTGGAGACTGCATGTCGACTTGCAAAGAGAGATCTACGACGAAAACGACAAGAATCCATTAACCGTTCCTCATTCGTACCAGAAGAGACATCGCCTGTTATCATCGCAGAAAAAAACAAGGATAATATCCTTATTACCCCAATGAGACAAGGTGGAAAGAAGGAAATTGAAAACACTCCACCGGTGATCATTTCCCCGCAGAAGCCTAGCATTCATTCTAAACCGAACCAAATGTCCTCAAAAGGCCTAAGAGTCAACGAACCTCCTCTCTCCCAGGAAATTCATAAACTACAGAATGAGCTGAGCACATATATTCAACAAATAGAGCAATTGGCTAATAAAAGTATGCATTCTAATATTTTGTCACATCATAATTCATTATTTATTATGATGCTCGTGATTTTTGTCTAGACAGTGTAGAGGTCATGGAGCCTGAAGAGAAGCAGAAGATGGAGATAAAGCGGCAGGAACAAGCAGCACGTTCTGCACGGATGATCTATGGCTTACAGCAGCAGGTCTGTGAGCTCTGTTCTTCTCAGACTTAAAAATCTGCTTCGTGGTACTTTTAACCCTTCATTTATTCACAACAGAATTCACATTTGTATGCATTTGTGGAATGATTTTGACATAATTGTTATTTATAATAAATGTAGTTAATTGAAATAGTACTATTATAATAATATAATACTTATACAATAATAATATTTTTTTGCCCTTGAGGGAAACCATGCAGCATAAAAAAAAACAGGACAGACAGGTAACTATATGAAGTCATAAATATACACCAGAACAGTGTTGGAAGTAATGCAAATAAATGATGTCGATCACTTTGTTCTCTGTTCAAGCTTTGTGTGTAGAGAAAGGTTTGGAGGAAATAAAGAGGTTTTTTTTTTGCATAGAAGTGAAAGTAGATTATAATTTTGAATGAAAGGAAACCAATTCAAAGGTGATTTTTAAGTAATAAAAAGAAAAGAAGTGGACCTAAGAACCCTGCCAAACAGATATAACATAAGAGGCAGTGTTTAGCAGTGAACATTTGTGCCCTATTTTCTAGAGATGGAACCAATAGAAAAGAGATTGACATGAAAGAGAAGAGGAATTAAGATGGAACTCTGAGGAACACCAGAGTAGACTGCTTTATTTAAGTAATGTTAGAGCAGTCCGATAAGTAAGAAATAAAACAACTGAACATTATAGTCGAGTTAAGCCTATTCTGCAGGAAACTGTCCTGAAACTTGGAGGAAGTTTTGGAGAAATCTAAAGTGGCCAAGAGGAAGAAAATGTATAATTACCATAAGGTCGTAAACAAGTTTATAGGGACTCAATTTGAGCTTGCAATAAAAGGCAAATAAACCTGACTGATTTGTTGTTATATTGAAGGTAAAAGAAATAAAGGAGCATCTGGATAAGATTCCTGGCCAGAATATCAAACCTGTCAAAAAGGTACCTTTCTCACTCTAGTAATTACTTCCACATAGAAAGGATTGATAATTAGTCCTGATGTGCAGAAATGGTGGATTTATTCAATATTTTGGTGATTTTTGTTGAAGTTCAGTGCGATAGAGCGGCTTGCTGCTGCTCACCGTGGAGCTGTGCGAGCCATTCAGGTTTTTGTCAACCAACTGTCAGATCCTGCAGAAAATAGAGTGCCTACTCACTGCAAAGAGCTGGCTCAGCTTATCCGCCAGCTCTGTCTTTGTTCCGCCAAATTAGAGGTGCGCCAAGGATCTGCTGTACCAGAGACAGCCCTTGACATCCTGCAGAAATTAGAGGTATCAATATTATTTATAATTAATCTTTTAAATATAATTATTTTGAGATGATTTCAATTTTGTTTGTGATCCTTCAGATGCTTGACTTATTGCTGAAAAAGCATGAATCATCAAAAAAGAGGCATGTCGATTTTCAGAATGTCAAAGCCATAGAAAAGACCCAAGTTGGTGCCCGCAGCATGTCCCCACCCTGTCCTGTCAGAGCACCAGCTGACAAGAGCACACAAAGACCCAGAAAACCTGCTGCGGCTGCAAAAAGACCAACTGGTGAGTCATGGTGCTCAATAGTGTAGCATTTTCAGATGCAGAAGTCTGACTGTGGAAACAAAGTTCTCTATAAAATTAATATGAAAACAATATCCCCAATCCCTAAAAAGTATTAAATGTAAAAGTCTCTAAAACAAAGAATCCGACAAAAATGTGTTGGTGTTGTAGTCCATGTGACCACATCTTATATCTTGTAACTTTACTGATTTTAATTTTTATTAAAAACAATATTTAATTCAAATATTTTGATGTTTAAAAGTAGACTTAAAACATGATCTACTTTATCTTGTTGGTTTTCTCATTTTATGTCTATTATTTTATGTATTTTCCCTACTATTTGTATGTATAGCGCTTTAGTCAGCTCTGCCATTAGAGATGTGCTTTATAATTATTTTTACTTGCTTTTCTCATGTTATTTCTTTTTTTCATGAAAGTACTATAGTCTTGAAAAAAAAAAAAACAGGAACACTGGGGTATTAAGCTTAGAGTCCTGTAAAGGTGTAAGTAATGCATATCTTTATATTTGTTTAGTTTAAAATATTTGTTTGATTTGTTGTTTATAAGTAGCTTCTCAGTGGACACTGAGAAGGGGAACTTTGGATTCAGAAAGAAATCCTGACTATTTGTTTTGTATTCAGGAAGCAGAGTGGCAAATGCCCACAGGACCTCACAGACAAAGGTGAAGAAACACAAAGATGTTTTGAGGGCGGGTGTTGAGCATCTAATACATCAACAGAAATTGAGAGGAGGAGCTCTTAAAGGCAACAAAAGAGTCAATGCCATCAACCAGAACAGTGTAATGTATTTGATTTATAGTTTTACTATTATATATCGTTATTTCTCTATAGCAAGAGTGACTTGTGTTCAAAAGTTTTGATTTGCTTTTGGAGAAATTTTAGCTTTTTTCTCTCCCACGGTTGCTTGATGTTGATTACAAATAAATAGGGTGCTTTTACACCTCAGTTTTGAAAACCCCTAGGAAAAAAGGGTGTGGTCTGCTAAGAGTAAATAAGTTGCTAGTGAGTGGGACTTGCATATAAAGAGAAGTTACAGTGCATAAAACACTTTTTCATACATATAAAACATATTTTTCACAGTAGAAGTGAGAGTGAGTGAACCAATGGCGAATGCACACGTGAGCGAAGAAAACTCTCCCATCAGGTGGGAAGTGTTTTAGTATTGTAACACTTTTTTTATGCATTTTTGCCACTCCAGTTTTTATAATGAACTGAACTTTAGAACTTGAGAATAAATTTTGAGACTTGAGTTGGGATTTTGTTTATTTATGATGTTTGTTTAAAAATGAAATAGTACATGACATGTTTTCACAACATTATTGAACATCACTCGCACAATTATTAGCATTGCACCTTTTAAATATATCCATTGAACAAATATTCCATTTAACATGCAAATAATAAATCAGAACACACATTTAGAGCTTTTTTGACATGACTAAATTGTTTGAAAAATATTTATGAATTTATTTTACATTTTATATTATATATTTTTCCTATTGATTTTTCCAAATCATTGATTTATTATGATACCGTAGTTATTGTTAAAAGACTTTAATAAACTGAGCATCAGCTTTGAGAGAGCCTTACTTTAACTGTAAAAGAGAGATGAGAAATACATTTAAAGTTTATTTTTCGATCTTAACGACTGAATTACAACCGATTTGATCCTTGGCTTTGTTGATGGCCAAAAAGTTCATTTTAATCTAGAAACTTCAACATTAGCACAGATTATATTCCCTATTCTACAGTAAATGTGGTTTCCAGCAACTTCCGAACATAAGCTGACATTTACTTTAGAATATGGAGCGTAAATTATACTAACAGCTTTTAAAGGATTAATAACAAACAGAACTTGACTGGAAGGGGTGGGAATTTATTTGGGGATTTTTACATTAAAAATCTTTACAAAATATTACCTTAAATGATATGGAATAAAATTCATATCTTGATATTTATCAGCTGAATTGTTTGTATTAGCTATTGTTTATATCGCCCAGCCCTAAAAGGATTTACATCAATATCATTATATACAAATATACTGATGACGTTTAAAGGTTACCCCAAATTATTTAAAGCATATTAGAATCCCTGAATATTTTTTTTCCCAAAAGCAGTAAAAGCACCCTTTAAAATAAAATAAGCCAGTTTTATGTTTAAGCCACAAATCAAAATGTCACAGCTGCACCTTTATCAACAAGGTCACCCTGTAATATTTCTATATAAGTTTTATAAAACATATTGAACTAAAGAGCAGTCTGCATTCATGAAAAGTGCAATTTTGACTTGAGTCACAGTCTACATTTTGACACTCTTTCCGTAATACACTTTGTCACAATTTTAAGTGGTGGAAGAGACGTGTCAGGCTGAAGCTGAGCGTGAAGGTGTAGGGCTTTCAGAGTGAGAAAGGTTTAGTGTGTGAGGACACTGTGAGAAGGAGAGGAGAATTAGATACAAATTGTGGCCCAGTTATTGTTACTTTAAGAAAAAAATGAACTATGGATACGAGAGAAATTGTCTTGCAATATATCTTGTTAAGAAATAGACTGGCATATATTAGTTTATTTAGACATCAGCTAATCCAACATTATTTACACAATATAAGGGGATTATATGAGTTATTAAGCCTTTTCATTTCTATTCAGTTTAAATCATGGTCAAATCATGAATTACTTGATCATCTATGATCCTTTAAAGAAAGTCTCCACTTATTTCCACTTATTCCTCAGGCTTCTCAGGTTCACAATGCTAGTTTTCAGCAGCCGACTGTCTCATCCCGTCTGAGAGAAAACCAGGCAACCCAGAAAGAGGTTACGGTACCTTGGATACCAACATCGCCTCACTCCCCTCCTCCTTCCCAGTCAGTAATCTCACCTCTCACTTTTTCAATAGCGTTTGAAAAAAAAACCCATCTGTTATTATTGCAATTTGTTTATCTACTGTACTTTTGTAGCACTGTGGTTAGTCGACCAGAGCCCAGGTGTCTATTCTCACCCCAGAAAAGCCTTGACAGGCACAAAGCACCATTAAAACCTTTTATCCCTCTCAGTCCTTCTTCACATAAAAAGAGCCAAGCAGAAAAGGAAGCCCTCAGGTATGATTTCAATTTTTAGTTATCACTCACATAAAAAAAAACCTAAATGACTATTTGTTTTCCTTTTTTGGTACCTGCATTTTCCATTGAATGTGATGCATGTTAATTAGTTGAGAATCCATTGTACATTTTTTATGCTACATGTTTTTCTTTTAGAGAAGCCTGGCTTGAGCGTTTGACCACAGACAGACTGAGAGAACTCAATAACCTGAGTAAAGAAGAGTCTGAGCGCTTAAACAAACTCCGGTATGACAGCAACTATATCATGAAACACGGACAGGTTCAAGTAAAGGAGTGTATAACTTTTTCCAATTAGTTGATTTCTTTTTGATTTTGCCTTAGATGCGCAATGGTATTTGTGTAAAAGTAGAAGTAAAAAAAAAAAAAGAACAGCCGAGAATGAATCCAGGTTAAATGACTCTTTATGAATAAAACTCCCAAATAAACTTAACAAAATTATACAATAGTGGGAAAACCCGAATAAACTAATACATATTAAAAACTGAACATAAAATCCATTAGAGGGAAAAGCATAAACCAAACATCAGGATGTAAGAACAGAAGATCACAGAATACAAAATTCCATGATGACACTAAGCGTAGCAGAATTACATACACACAGGATTCAAACGTACCTCTCAAGTAATGCTGCAATTAGTGATGCTTCCTCCGACACTCGAATGGTTTGCTACAGTGAAGCAGTGATTATAATGCTTTCAGTTTAGATTCAGTTTAGCATTTCCAGAGCTCAATGACAATTTAAAATTTTCAGAGCATTATTTATTCACAACACATTCACACTCTGGTGGTGATAAGCTACCTTGGTAGCCCTCAGCTGCCCTTGGGCAGGGTGACAGGACGTGGCTGCCATTCTGCGCCCACGGCCTCCTGCTCACCACCAAATACACCCCAGCAGTCACACACATCCATACTGGTCAATGTGGGTGAAGTGGCTTGCGCAGGGCCACAACGGCAGAATGGCCCTAGCGGGATCGAACCACCAACCTTTCAGTTACAGAACGACAATTAATTCAATTAATTCATCCATTGAATTGTCATCCTAATTTAATATAAGTTACAAAAAATTTTAATGCAGTTTGGAACTTACTTTCAGAAATTGTATAATACATAGAACTGCAGTTAAATGGGTCAGATTTTTAATGCTTCAGTTGGCTGTGTATCAGTCAGAAAAAGATGTCACCAATAAACTGAATGAGCCTTCGAGTACTGAACCAACTTTTTAAAAAGGTTAATGGATTCATAAAACCTCATTTTGCCACCAATGTCTGTGACAATGAACTAAAAGGGAAAAGGACATTATAAAGAGCGTCTGATCAATCAGAGCCTTGCTCTGCTTCAGGATGTTCATCCCAGCACCGACGTCTTCATCTTCCTGATGTTTCTACATATTTTGTTGAGTTAAGGTACTGCTCCTCTTACTCTTGTTTCGACTCATCGATATTGAGCATGAGACGTGACTTCACAGCGAATTTACATCTTCAGCGATACGCACATAAAACAGCACAGGTTTAACTCAAATACAATGAATTAGGACCTTTTTTAACTAAAATGAGCGAGCCAGAAGATCAATATCACCTCTTATTAGATTACATTATTATTGGCTCTTTAATTTAATTGGATGAACATTGAATAGGCAACATGGAGCAAGATGTAGAGTTAAAATTATTTATTCCTTTTTTAACAATTACCTCAGCCTTTAACAGTAAATTGTTTTCTGCTATTAAAAACAGTTCCACGGTGGTCTCTCCAACACAATGGGCAGAAAAAGCTGAGAGGGCAGTTAAAGAGAGAATACAGCCTTTGTTGAATAAGGCACAGGTAACATATTATCTTTGTCCATGTGTTCTGTTTCCCTTAATGTTTTCTATCTTGTGCATCTGCAAAAAAGATGAACAATCTAGTCTATTATGGAGAAACCACTGATCTATTTTTGCAAAACATAATGTATAAATTTGTACGTTTGTGCCTGCTTTGAATGATTGTTGGGAATGGATTTAATTTGAACATACTTTCTGTCTCTATTCATTCTGTCTTGTTCTTGTGCAGCATGTGATTGGAAGTGACACAATCTCAGCGAATCTGACAGTTGCAGATAAGGTGAGAAACTACCTCTTGTATTCTGAGCAGCTCTGAGAGGTTTCAGGGAATATTTTATTTACAAATGTCAGAAGAAAATAGAGACTGTCAATCTGGCTTCATTAGAAGAGAAATGTTTTTCAATATCAGGAAGAGCAAAGCTTAATTCAAGTTAAAAGAATATTTCAACAGTTTGAAATTAAACTGTAACTTGTAAACACTAGCAGGTAGAGACCGGGGCGAACAGGCTAAGTGAAGCTCTTTTGGAAGATCTCCTGGATGATGCTGCTCAAGCTCTGTGGGTTAATCGTAGACACACAGAGGCTGAGACGGAGGCTGAAAGGATGTTGCAAGGCCCCACTTTAGAGAGCATGCTGCTGAGGATGGAAGAGATGGAGGTCAGTCTGTTGGCTGAATACAGTCATTTGTTGCTGTGTTTTTTTCAAGGTTTAAACCATGTTCAATATTTCCTGAGTTCTGTTCAGTAATCTAACAAACAAAAATTATGTGAAGCAGTTTTATAAAAGTTAATCATTAGTTACTGTCAAATCTCTTTTTCATTTCCTTTTTTAACACACTGAAAACAATCAGCTTCTACTTTCGAGTTCTGTCTGGAAAGAAGAAATACAATTTAGAAATAGACTTCAAAGCTGGGAATCTCAGGGTATTACAACTAGTTGTATTAGCCTGTCAAGTGAGCAAAAGTCTGTCTGCTGTCTGTTACACACAGAAACAGTACAATTTCATTTATAGTTTCACTTCGTTCTGATCAATATGTACAAAGGGGTAATTGGCACCATAATGTGTATTATTTCTATATTATTAATTTGGAATATCTTATGAATCAAGCATTTTTATTTATGTTTTTTTGGAAGTCCACACATCTGAAAAGGGTGAAATTGATGTAAAATTTGGACACGCATACAACAGTGTTTCTCATCTCCAATGATTGCATGGTCACCCTCATTTATAATTTTAAGACAATTAATCAATAAAAACGGTATTTGTTGTGTATGCATGCAACTTTTAAGCTAACCAAAAGAGCATTATTATTTCTGAGAATAGCCAATGTATAATGGTTACAATTGATAAACTAGATATGTCTTAGCAGATTTGTAAACTAAAGGCACATTCTGGTGGTAAAAAGCTACATTGGTAGCACTCATCTGCCCTGGGGCAGTCTGACAGGGTGCAAATCCGAGCCTACGGCATCCTGCCCACCAACAAGCACACCCTACTAGCCACACGCATTCATACATGCATACAGGGCAATGCGGTGGAAGTGGCTTGCCCAGGGCCACAACAGCAGAATCGAACCACCAACCTTCTGGTTACAGGATGACCAACCCCACCACTGAGCCATCTTTCCATCCCAACATGGCCGCTTGCACACGAAAAATTATCTAAAGGAGGATAAACAAACAAAAATTATGTGAAGCAGTTTTATAAAACTTGATCATTAGTTACTGTCAAATCTCTTTTTCGTTTCCTAGAAAGACCAAGATGAAGTGCGTCAGCGCCTTGCCATGATCTCATACTCAGATCCTCTCACATGGGAAAAAAGCAAAAGTGCAGGTTGGTCTGATCATCTTTTCAATCCATCAGGATTTATTCCCTTTTCAGAGCAGATGGGAATAATGCGAAAAGTAGTTATCTAGCGTTGTTGGTTTTAAGACCATCAGAAGGTCACTTTTAGACAGTGTTTACCCATTTGTCATTTGTCGAGACAGACAACGATGTGCTCTGCATTTTGTTTTGTTCTTGTGACAGCAGTCTCCACCAGATGGCAGCAGTGTAATGTGTTTTATTTGTTGCAGATGCTCAGAGGAACGAGTCTAGCTGTAGACCGGTGTCTCCTAAACCAATTCGATTGACAAAACCTGTCATGAACGCACCTGGCACAGTTGACATCCTCCTGAAAAAACCTGTGGAGATCAGGTGAGTGATTTTAGAGTATTGACTGTATAAACACAAGGCATACACAAAAATCAGAATTGAAAACAAGGAGAGATTTTGTGCAATGTAAAATCAAACTCTTTTGGGAATTTTCTACACAGCCATAAGAAAATTGAATTGAAAAAACCTCTCTTCATTTCTCTCTTCATGCCCGCTTGTTCTGTTGCTCTGCCAAGAATGAGCAGGGATCCCAATTTTGTCCGCCCAGAGCTTTTGGCAGCAGATGCGGCTGTGTATATTAATGAAGAACATAAAAGAAGTGAAAAGGACAGACTTAAGAGCATGAGAATAGTTTAACCCGAAATGGGTATGACTTGGAATTTAGTGGAACAGATTCAAAAGATGCATTAGAAGATTAAAATGCTTTATCCCTGTCAGCTTCTACTCGTAGCAAAGCCCTTCAGCTCAGTGAACACACTGAAAACAATCAGCTTCTACTTTCGAGTTCTGTCTGGAAAGAAGAAATACAATGTAGAAATAGACTTCAAAGCTGGGAATCTCAGGGTATTACAACTAGTTGTATTAGCCTGTCAAGTGAGCAGTCTGTCTGCTGTCTGCTACACACAGAAACAGTACAATTTCATTTATAGTTTCACTTCGTTCTGATCAATATGTACAAAGGGGTAATTGGCACCATAATGTGTATTATTTCCATATAATTAATTTGGAATATCTTCTAAATCAAGCATTTTTATTTATGTTTTTTTTTGGAAGTGCACACATCTGAAAAGGGTGAAATTGATGTAAAATCTGAGCACGCATACAAAAGTGTTTCTAATCTCCAATGATTGCATACAAACGGTATTTGTTGTGTTTGCACGCAACCTTTTAGCTAACCAAAAGAGCATTATTATTTCTAAGAGTAGCCAATGAATAATGGTTATAATTCATAAACTAGATATGTCTTAGCAGAATTGTAAACAAAAGGCAGACTTATGAATGTTTTTGTTTCTAAGTCATTACACTAAGGATGCCTATGAACAATCTTGTTGGTATCTTTCGGAGGTGTTTGGATATAAATTTTGCAAAAATGTTTTTTTTTTATAAATATATATTTGGTAAAACAACAAAAACAAGGCTTTGAACCAATTTGCGATTAAATCACTGATGACATCACTAACCTCTCCCCCTGCTGGCCCCTCCTACCTCTTATGGCTATCCAAGCTACAGTTTTTGAAGTTTTTTCATATATCATATCCTATCATATATCATATTTCATATTTCATATATGATTTTAATAATATATTATAACATTAATCACAAACCAATCTATCAATCTTTTTCAACTAAGTTCATATCACACCAAACAATGTGACTTGTAGCATTCCTTACTAGCAGCCAACAAAACTTAGCCGAAGTGTTCCTCCCCATTGGCTGAAGTATGGCAGGCAATTATCTGAAATAGTCAAATGAAGCCTTGATGGAGCGATGTAATGGGGCATCCAATGATGATGTCATATTGACCAGATGAGAAAAGCACTGATGGGTGGATGGGTGGGAATTATACCTCCCCTATTGGAAACAACGATAATCAAGATTATTTAGGTAATTATCACAATTATTCTAAATGATAATATTCATTTATATGTAGTTTTCAGAGATATTTGATTAATAACTGATCTAACATTATCTAATGTCCTCTATTAAAGTCTCTCTAATTAGACAAAATACATTAGGAAAAAAGATGAGATGGAGGTGTTCATTTAATTGTAATAAATTATAAATAATATGTATATAAAAATGAATAAATAAATGAATTTGAACACCTGTATTAAATAAGAAATTAGTTTTCAATTGAATTGTTTTAAATACCCCATAAAAGATTTTTTTTAAATCCTAATTTTTACATGGACTCAATACATGTGAATAGGTTACAAACTTTCAAGCTATTAATAAGTTATAGATTCAGTACAGCAACAATATTCAACAATTTAGGCAAAAATTTTGTTCAGTATATTTTTGAAAAATTATCATACAAGATATGGAGCAAACAAACAAAAAATCACTAAAGCTCACCAATTGCGCACCATAAAAACTGTTGTCATTTTTGGAATGATGAATGGTGATATTGCTCCAAATGAAGAAAACTAAACAAAAAAATCCCGTCCATGACCCCCTCAAAGAATTAACAATGCAATATCGTAGATACAAGATTAGAACAATGACATAGATATTGTTATGAGAAAATAAAGATAAGGGTGCTAATTAATATTTTTATAATTAACTTATTTTCGTGCTATTCAGAGCTAATAAAACCTTTTGAATATTGCACTCAATTATTGCTATAAAGGAAGTTCCTTAAACCATGTATAATTACGTCACGTGTTATCCTACAGCAAAAGTAATCATTAGCCCAATATGTATTTTAAATGCATTCTTCCATACACATTACATAAATTAAATATGTATTTATAAAACGGAATCACATGTCACTTACAAAAAAATTAAGTGTTTGATGTTGCTAGTTTTAGTTTAGTTTGTTTTGGTCTGTACAGAGCTCCAGTATTGAACTTTGGTTCACTGGTTTCAGGTCAGTAAGCATCATGCCTCACTGACTCGCTCTCCTCAATAAAAGTCACCAACTTCAATCTGTATCTGTCAAGCTTTCTATTGAGCTGACAGGTCCTTAAATAATAATTTCCACAGCTCTGTTAACAATCCCAGTCCTTTTCACAAATAATTGAAACTTCAAGGGCCAATTACAACCAGTGAATTTATTCTCTCTGTGTTAAATTTTCCAGTGCACCATGCTTACTATTTGGATGAGCATTGTTGCTACAGCTGTGGGCTGTTTTTACTCTCTCCTGGCCTTGATATGACCCCCTGAATGTATTTACTGGATCCCCAGACACTCTCTTATTGCTGACAGAAAAAAATGGCTGCAAAATGTCAGCGCATCTGGAGACTTTTTCTCTGTCTCACTTGTGGTGGGTGTTAAAACACGAGCGATCTGTGAACAGCATTAAGATGCTCTGGGGGAACCCGCTGTGCTGCGTTACTGTAAAGGGATGCACTCATCATTTCACTGGCAGCTCAGAAGAGAATGACAATGTTAGATTTGTTGTTGTTTTTTTTTTTGTTGAAAGCATTTTGGAAGATATTGCTGAGATTTTCTTTCTTCTCATTAAGGCTGCTTTTGCATGACTGAGAAGATATTGTAACTTTGTGTCAAGTTTACAACACAAAAAATTGTGAGTAAAAAATAATTGAAATAGTATTTTAAAATAATATTAAATATCTTTTTTAGTTTGTAATGTATTTAATATGGTGGCAGATTACATTATAAATGCTTTAGATACCGACTTCCAGCCCAACCTCACACATTTTTTCCACACATTTTAAAGGGCACCAAATATTTCTATTTTAGATTATGTCATATCAATCTTATTGGTCTCCTGAATATGTCAAGTTAAGTTTTGGTTCAAAATATATCTGGACAAAATATATAGGCAGGCACTTAAAATTTAGTCTTAGTCTTTTTGAAGAAAATTATCATTAAATTTAGTCACATTTTAGTAATTTAAAAATATTACAGTTTTATTCAACAACAATGAAAAAGTTTTAGTCTGGTTTAATCAAGATACATTAGCATTTAGTTGATTATTGATTGTTATTTGAGATTGTTGTATTTGTATGACCTAAAAATTATGCACAATAGATTCTTGGAATTTATTTTTCTTACTTAAAAAGCCAAGAACAAAACATTATTAATTTAGCTTTAATTTTGAGCAATAGAAAAAGGACATGTACACGTAAGAAAGTATGGTAATTGAAGCTTTGGAAAATAACATCACCAATCACTGCACAGCAGCCGCTTTCATCAAAGAGCATCAAAACGGGTTGAAAGCAAAAGTTGCTAATGTTTATATGATTCTACAAAGCAAAGTAAACCTTTCAAAATCTATTTATAGCCTACATAATTATTATTTTATATTTGTGTATGTGTATATATTCACCAACAGGGGTTAAGTTGTGACATGGCATGACAATGATTTCTTTGGCTCTTTTTCATCATTATCAGTTTTGTAGTTTAATAAAAACATTTTATATTTGTAGCCTGTAAGATTTATGTTTTAGTAATGAGCAGCAATAGCTCAAGTGGATTTTATGAAGGATACAATGTATTTAACATGTCAGTAACCCAATTAAATTCACACTAAGTACTATCAAATTGGTGGGATTTTTGATGTATGATAAAGTTCTGAGGAGATCCTATTAGCGGTAAAACAATCTACTCCATTGGTTTACTTTGTTATAATCAGCAAAACCGACAATTTATCGGTTGTCAAAGATCTTCTCGGTTGAAGTAGGGTTGCCGTGTGCTGCGTCCAAAAGTATTAATATATTCTACCTCTGGCTGAGGCTGCTGCATAGCCTCTTGTATACTGAAGCATCGTCACTCGTGTTTACTCTCATCGCTTGCTGTGTGTAATCAACCCCCCAAAAACATTTTCATAGACTCTCAACGTGTGAAGTACCACCTATCTTAAATATTCTTGATTCGAGAAGTTTTTGATATTTCATCAAGCAAAAAACGCAAAAATCTGTGATTTCAGATACTGCAAAGACAAGGACAGAATAGGAAATGCAATTAGTTTCTTAATGTCTGATAAAAAAAAAATTTGTGCATGTAATTCACGTTATTTTGTCATTCCTTAAACAACCAATGCATCGGTAACTACTGTGAACTGTCAAGCCAGGTAGAGGAGAGTGGTTTGTGATGTCATAAGCGTCTCAGTAGCAAATTGACTACTTTTATTTTTACTAAATTAAAAAAATTACTTTAAAACAACTCTAACATGAGTGTGTTCACAAATTAATGGCCAAACATCCTCCATAGGCTGAATTTTCCTAGTAGGAACCTGTTTAATATAAAAAAAACTTTAATCAATAGGTTAAGACTAATCCGTTCAACAGTTATAGTGATTATTTTTTACGGCCATCTTCTTTTTTCATTATTCAGTTTTGCATTATAGACTCGAAAAAATGACTCAGTTAAAGTCGCTTTTAGATTTTTAAGTCCATTTGAATTGACAATTATTGGTAGATGAGGAAGCGAAATATAAAACTCGTGGAAGATGAGTCATGCAACACATTATGGTAATTACACAGCTTTTATTACGGCTTTGAATGATCAAGGTCAAACAGTGAGTTTATGATTAGAATTCAAAGGTTTATTTGTTGACAAATTGTAATTCTAAATGGGGTAACATCTGGGGTCTTTGTGGCAATGTAGTCCATGCTCATGAGATTTAATTTGAGGAGAGAATATTAACCACAGAGGTTGATTAGCACACATTTGTTGTCTAATCACTAATTAACGATTTAGACAACATGTTGTTTGTCAAACACTGTGGAGTCTGTAAATAATATGTCAGGGTTTTATTTAAGAACTTATTTATGATATTGCACACCATTTGTTTGTCTCTGCTAGACTGCTTACAAAGAAGCAGAATGATGCACTGTCAGGAGCTGGCAGCTTGGTTTGGCCTTTTAGCTTAGTGTTTTTTTTTTAGTTTATTTATTCCCAGAGCAATTTTGGCTTGTGGAAGGGGATGTTAGAGGCCAGGGGGAGAAGCTAAAAAGCTCTGCTGAAGCAAAATCCATCATCATGTCCAATTTGTAATAAAACTCAATACATGTGTTTGCTTTTTTGCACTCTGTGTTTGCTTTGATTTTTCTGTCAGTGGCTTGTAGAGTCAAGTGTCATTTGGTTCTGCCATAAAAGCATCAAACAGACCAATCTAAGTATTGAAATCACCAAAAGGCTTCTCCTCTCGCCATCTAGTTTACTTTTGTTTGGTCTGTTAACATCAGTCATTCCCACAATGCAGAGATGAAGGGATGTTTCCATTGGTTTACTGTTGAATAAGAACCTTCAACCTTGTTTTTTTTTTAGTTCAGCATTTTTGTTGACACAGAGTTTGATTTGACAGTGCTTTTGAAGATAAAAAATTATCCACATTTGCCTAGTGTCAATGTTATGTTTGTGCACTGTACATTAGATGATATATTATTTTTCCTATATTGCCAGAAAGAGAACTATAGAGGAGAGACAGACTATAAGTGGTGAAATGGTATGCTGTGTCCACCCTGAGAGGTTATGTAGATTGGAGGTCTTTATAACATGGTCAGCACATCAGAGAGATTGTGTGATCCTCCACTTTCCATTCAAAGCTCAAAAGATCAATGGAGTGCCTGTGGAGAGTCTGTGCCTTTTGGCTTGATCCTCATTCTCTGTTCTTTAACCTTTTATTTCATACTGCCAGCTTTTTTCTTTTCTTCATTTCTCCCTCTATCTATCCTTGTCCGTCTAATCTTCAACTCCCTGGGAGGCTACTCAAATGTAACCTTGCTGCTGGTGAAGGCTTCTTGGTGGATGAAAGCAGCAAATGGGAGCCCTTTAGCTTTATTGGTTTGGATCTCTGGTGTCTGAATATTGGCCTTCCCGAATGTCATCCAGTGACTTTTACGCAGCTCGTTTCTGTTGGCTTGTTCTTATTACAGCTGGATTTCCCAATTATATCACTCCTGATCTATTCTGGTCAATTGCTATTCAGCTCTCCTTTCATCTACTGCTTGTTTAACTCATTCTGTGTTTCCTTCCATGTACGACATATTAATTGATGCAACTAGCAATATTTTGATTTCTACTGCTAATGCTTCTTTGACTACCAGTACTATTACATTATTTTTGTTACCACTACTAGTAATATTGTTTAAATTACTTCTATTACTCCTACTGCTACTACCATAACCACCAGTAGTACTTCTACTTTTACTACTACTTATGTTACTACTTCCATCAGTACTATTATTACATTTGCTATCATTACTGCTAATAGTAGTATTACTTCTTCTTTTACTACTACTACTAATACCACCATTACCTCCACTAGCACTTCTACTTTTACTACTACTTATAATTACTACCACCATCACACTGCTACTACTAGCGTTACTATTACTACTGCTAATATTACTACGACCATTGCTATTTCAGTACTACTACTACTAATTCCTGTACTTCCCCTAGTTCTTCTACTTTCATTACTTTCAATGCTACCTCCACATTTGTTTCTTCATCAACTACTACTACTACTACTACTACTACTACTACTACTACTACTACTACTACTACTACTACTACTACTACTACTACTACTACTACTACCACCATTACCTCCACTAGCACTTCTACTTTTACTACTTTTACTACTGCTTATAATTACTACCACCATCACACTGCTACTACTAGTGTTACTATTACTACTGCTAATATTACTACTACCATTGCTATTTCAGTACTACTACTAATTCCAGTACTTCCCCTAGTTCTTCTACTTTCATTAGTTTCAATGCTACCTCCACATTTGTTTCTTCATCAACTACTACTACTACTACTACTACTACTACTACTTATACCATTACGGTTACAAGTACTATTACTACTATTACCATTACTACCACAAGTACTGTTGCTACTACCATTGCTACAACTACAAGTAATGTGATCTAATTTAACTACTATTACTTTTATTAATGCTACTATTAATACTGCTGCTATAACTATAACCAGTGTTATTACTATTCAAACTACTTTTAATGTTACTTTTATGTATTACCATTACTACAGCTTCTACTACTACACAATATATCACAGTCAAATGTTCAAGCTAACGCTAAAGCTTTTTTAGAATGTTGTAACATTCTGTCCTTCTTATTCTAATGTAAACAATAACTTTGATGGGGAATTTAACACAATCCTACAATTAAGGAAGAAATGAATAGACTTAGTATATATTCTAAAGGAAGTACAATTTACATTCTACATTGCAGTTTGTGACGAGTCTGCCTGCTCATCCTGATGAGAGTGGAGATGGGGGTGTGGTCGCAGGCTAATCAGGAAAACAAGTGACACCTGCCTTTCTCCCTTTATAAGTGGCACCTCACCTTCGGACTGGATCTCTCTGCTCACCAGTCCTGTTTGGTTTTGCCCTTATTGTTTTGTTATCTTTGTTTGAGTGCCATTCTTGGGTAGTCTAGGGGTTTTGTGAGTTTAATTCATTATTATTCTTTAAGTTCATTTATTGTTAATAAACTTAAGTTGTATTCTTCCCAAACCACGCTGTCCTCCATTTATTTGTCAGGACTTGAGCCAGTCATGACAAATATGGGGGCTCGTCCGGGATATTGAGTTTGAGCCCCAAAAATTCCTCGCTCAATGAGCTCACTTGTTATCCGAGATTTTACATTTTCTTTCAATTGTTTATCTTCAGTCCTCAAATCAATTTCATAATGTGTTGCGAGTTCTAGAAGTTCATTTTTAGTAAAGCTGTTCAATAACATCAAAGATGGCTCAGAAACAAATTCCTCAACCTTGGAAGCCATACCAAACTCCACTCTGCAATGGCAAACTGAGAAAGTGTTGTATCAGCAATTTCATCTAACTAGACAGACAAAGGACCTAACTAATCTCAACCCTAGTCTTCGTACAGTTACTTGCGGTGGGTTATTATACACTGTAAACCAGCGTCTGCAATAGTAACCAACAGATAGGTAACCATTACAAGACACGGAAGTGTTCCCGAGACTATTGCTCTGACCGCTTTCACCATACAAAAATAACAAACTAAAATAACAAACTTGGAGTATCTGGTCAAGGATACCCCACTAACCCTGCATATGAAAAAGCATCAGCCAACACTTTCACATACATGCCAAATAAACTAAAATATTCAAAAAACACTTACCAATATCTTGAAAGACTAATCAGAAGAGAAACAAAATAAAAAAAATTCTTGACAAACCACTAACTATCCTCCACTAGTTACTAAATTAAGTTTGCAATGTAATGGCAATAAACTAATGTGTATTTAACATAAATAATTTAGATTTTAACCGACATTTAATCTTAATACAAAAAGAGAAATTTATAGACGAGCCCCCATATTTGTCATGACTGGCTCAAGTCCTGACAAATAAATCTTGGGTAGTCTAGGGGTTTTGTGAGTTTAATTCATTATTATTCTTTAAGTTTATTAACAATAAATGAACTTAAAGAATAATAATGAATTAAACTCACAAAACCCCTAGACTACCCAAGATTGGCACTCAAACAAAGATAACAAAACAATAAGGGCAAAACCAAACAGGACTGGTGGGCAGAGAGATCCAGTCCGAAGGTGAGGTGCCACTTATTAAGGGAGAAAGGCAGGTTTCACTTGTTCTCCTGATTAGCCTGCGACCACACCCCCATCTCCACTCTCATCAGGATGAGCAGGCAGACTCGTCACAAGTTATATGTGATATACATAGATTAGATAGAATAAGTTGCGTATTAAAATAAGTTAATGTACAGGGATCTGTTGCTTATGTTTATTTCTATTTTGTTGGACACAACACTGAACTGTGAGGAAAATCTTAGAAAGGACCTGGGTGTTATTCATTAGTTACACCCCACCATTACACTAACTAAATACATAAAAGAAAATGTTAAATATAGATGGCATGTGCACCATAAAAAGCCGTACACTGAGATCTAGTTCTAGATTTAGTGTTGTATGTATACCTTTTTATTTTATTACTACTTTTGCATCACATCTCCATTTTTTTACTCAAAAATGTACCAGACTGTTATTCTCTAAACATGCAAATTGTCTTTAAACAGTATGATTTTTTTTTCTGATGGGTCTTCCACATGAAGAATGATGTTTACATTTTCATTTGCCTTGTGCCATCTGTCAAAAACACTAATGTGTCAGCAAGGCATTGTCAGCTCCTATAAATCAAATACCACAGAGGTTTGCCAGTTTTACAGTGTTACAGTGTTAATCCTCATTCTAACATTGTGCCGAACTGTACAATTCTGTTCGACCATAATCCACAGATAAAAAAACTGGCACATCTTAATAACAATCTCAAAAACATTCCCTGACCTTTCCACAGCTCTCTGCTTTTGTTCACACTGTGGAGCCGCTCATAGATTGACATTATTCTATTGAGCACAGCAGATTCCACATTGCCACAGTGACTCAGCTTGAACAAACTCCTTGAAGTATCTCTGGAAGAGCATTGTTCAATTAGCCACACAAAGATGACACGCTGGGAGCAAGGGAAGAAATTACACAATAAGCGAAGTGGCTACTTAATGTTCCATTAGAGAATAAATGGTACTTTATGTGTGTTTGCACCATTGTGATATAAGAGTCTAGACAGAGCAGATAACATAGTATTAAAGGCAACTTTCAAAGGGACTGTGATGTGTTACTTACTCCTGTGGCTAAAAATGGAAATGGGGAGTGTTTGTGCCTCTAAGATCCTTATTAAATGCAAGCCTACAAACATGGTGCAGCTGAGGTCATACAAATTTCAAGGTTTGTGCGGCTGAGAGGTTTCAATTTGTGTTTTGATGCCAGATTTAGTTTCCTTTGAAAATACTGGGAGTAATGTATTGGATTATTGCCAAACCTCACACCCACCTTCTCTCCTGAAGTCATTATGAAATTGACTAAAACTCCAATTCCTAGACTGGACACTTAAGGCAACTTATGAACTGCATCTCACTTCCACATAATATCTGACCTCTTACACCCTTCCCTGGCTTTCTTCTTTGCCAAGGCTCTCTCCTAAGTAAAGCATTTTTTTCACAGAAGTATATATTTCATAAAACCATTTAAACACAGTAAATACCAACTAAAGGTTTTTACAAAACAGAATTTTAAAAAGCACACTGATCAAATTGTATCAACAAAGGAGACAGCAACACTATATCGCGTAATGACTGTAATTCCAGATTGAAAAGGGAACTCTGTTGGGACCACCAAGAAAACTAGTCAACAGTGGACAATTTAAAGGTGTGACCTGGTTGTTTCTCTGGTTAAAGTATTAGAGATTTCTTTTAAAAAATCAATTCAATATGAAAATTGATGTCTAATTAAAGCCAGTGCAGAGAGAGGGGTGACAAGATCTTCAATCTGGCTCCACAGAGAAATCTAGCTGCTGCATTTAGAACTAGTTGTAACCTTGAGAGAGTTGACAGATTCCAGTGTTCAGCTGCAAAATTGAACACATAGTTATTCTCTCCTATATTTTAAGGGTTGGAAGTGGTCTGATCTGACAGCAAACAGTTGGAAAAGGCATGCCTTGGCAGCCATATTAACTTTCCCTCATGTTATTCTAACAGGCACGCAGGTTACAAAGATATATATATATTTGTATAGAGCAGTTAAGCAAAAGTCTGAGATGGCTAAAATTGTCACCTAGTTGAAAAGGATACCGTAAGAATAGCATAAATGGTAGGATATAGCCCTCCGGCACATCTAACCTAACAGAGACACCATGCTCTGACCGGCATGGGATACCTACGGGTTTCTTTAATCTAGAGATTAAAATGTTGTGATCCACAGTTTCAAATGCTGCTGAAAGGTCACATTAAATTAAAATGTCATGAAACATTCCTAACTAGGGCAGTCTCTGTAGAGTGACAATTTATTTGGGTGAAAATGTATTTTGTTTACATTATTGTATTATTTTTCCCATCTATTTGGGATTAGAATGGTTGCATGATGCAACAAAAAAAAAAAACCCTCAGTCTGCTTAGGACTTTTTGTTTTGGCAAACTGGCGTCTTCACTCCCATTATGCACAATTTTGAATTATCTGGGTTTACCCACAATTTGCATGGTAAAATATTACATATTATATATATTAAATATAATATTATCTTTTTTGTGTGTGTGTTTATCTGAGCTCCAGAGTCATGTGAAATTTGTTCTATTGCTACTCTGATATTAAAACCATCCTCACTTTTATCCTAGTTTTCTGCAAAAAAAAAGTATATTTTCTCCATCTGTCGTCTGTGGAGACTTCAAGTTACATGATGTAATCTTCTGGAAGACCATTCGAAAGCCGCACTTCATGAAAAAGTGCCGTTGGGTGAAGCTGATTGGTTTAGCTCGTTGACTGACTTCCTTTTTTGTCTATGGAGATGCACGCTCATGCCCACAGCTGAAGAGAAATTCACTGCGACCAGAGTGATTGATTTACAGAGTGGTGTCACCTTCCTAGATCGCTGCTGGGAAAAACCACCACAATTTTTAACACTGATCAAACACTGACACCACTCTATATCTACCTCTCTGGTCTGGATATAGTTTTAAAAGTCTTCTAAATTATATATATATTTTTTATCGTAGCATTTTTTAAAGTTTATCACAACAGCCCATATTGTGGAGCTCAGATACAGTTCTTTCACATCCTGAAAATTCAGAAAACGAAAAACCAAGGGGAAGATTGACAGCTCTGACTTAGTAAAGTCACTCTTACTCTGAAAGTAAAGTTGAACTTGATGTGTAAAAACTCAGCAATTTTTTTTAATTGTAAAGATTTTGATGATGCAATAATTTTTAACCTTAAAATATTCACATTTAAAAAAAATTTGCTTTGTTTTGACAATAACACTTTTGACAGTTAATGGTCAGGTTTGTAAAAATAAAAATTTGACAATATTGTGATAATATTTAATGTCAATTAAATGTAAAAATAATATAGTGGTATGTATTTTGCCATATTGCCCAACCCTACTTGCAATGTATTTATCTATCGATGATGTCACAGACACTAGTTTTGTAGTTTTTGTATGTTAGATCAATGTTACAGTAAATTTGGATAATTTTTTGTGCTTTATTTGCTTTATTCATTGATGTGGAAAAAACTCTTCTATACTTTTATTCCTTTAGATGGTTTGCTTTTTTGTTTACAGGGCTGCATCAGACATTTCAGAGCTAGTTGAAGAATCTTCTGCTCAATTTGAACCAAATAATTCAATCCCAAAAGATGGAAGAAGCACACAAGGGGTTTACCTGACTGTGCCTCCCCGCATGGAGAGAAGCATCCAGAAATACAGAGAGAAACATGATGCCTTCCTGCGCCTGATCTCACACGAGGCCCTGGGCGGGTTTAACCCTTGGACAATAGCTGACAGGTTTGAATTTATTGTGTTATTAATTCATTTTTGCTTCAACTCACCTTGAAAGTCCATCATTATTGTTATTATTTCATCCTTTTGGAATTCTAAGGTTCCATCTGTGTCAAAACATTTAAATAACTTAAAATAAACCCACATCACATGATATAAAAAGATGTCACTTTTTATTTAGCTGAAGTCTGTGGGACAAAATACATCAGTTATTTGAAATGTAATCCACAGATATTTGCTATGACAACTTTTAATTAAAAAAATCAAAAAGTTAGATTTCAATTTAGATAAAAAAAAATGTGTCTTCAATCTACACTGATTTATAATAAACTTGTATTTGAATGTTTACATCTGGTTTTATATGTGGACAGCGCTTGAAATTCAGCAAATCAATCATTACAGGACTAGTTGATACAAAAATATTTTTCATTGTATTTATGTTTTCGGTGGCCGAGAGGTGCAAAGCACATTTACACAACAAGCTTCCACCTCTCTGCTATCGTAATGTTTAGTTAATTAAAATATCTTTCTATTAAGGCAAAAACTTAGTTTGCATGTTACTGTTGAAAAAATATAGAACAGAAGAAGCTTTAGAAAAGAGTAAATGCATTGTAAATCGCTGTCGCAATTTTAGTAAAATAATCGCAGTTCACTTATTTTCCAAAATCATTCATCCCTAGTTGTGACATAATATTTTGAGTAATGACACAGATGTTTCACAAAGAGCTTCGGTCCATTATGCTTGTCTTTGTTTAATTTATCTGCCAGATTTAATCAAGACACACCCTAATGTTCATTTAAATCCCATTATCTGAATTTTAAAGCAGCTGCTTAAGCAAACAATCTCAGTTTGTTTCCAAGCTGCAATGTTCTTGTATCTGCTAATCTTTCAACACGATACAATCCTATAAACCCATCCTAATAAACTGTTCATGTAAGTTTTCTAATGCATAAGCATAAGACTTGTTCCTGAATGTGTAAATATTACAAGTTTGGCTCTCTGATTTGCTCCCAGAGCAATACCAGATTAGTCATAAGCTCTAACATGTTTCTCACAGTGACACTGCTAGTAGGAGTTTGTTTACAGCCTTAGGCTTAAGGAATCCTCACACACTGTGTTATTTTAAGAGTAAATATTAGCTGCATTTTTGATGGGTGCTAATGTAGAGCATGCTTCTTTGCAAATGAGCGTCTTTGTTGTTGTGCTCCTGCACGCCCACCGTACCATTAGCATACTTAACAGAATATTTAAGTTGCTGCAATGCGGTGGATATTTATCAAGCCCTTTTATTCTACAGAGAGTTGACTTTTAAGAACAGTGGAAGAGAACAACAGAACGTGATTTTAGAGCTGAGATCTCATTTGTCAGACTTGACCCTTGCACTTGTTTGGGTGGTGAGGAGAATTGTTGGAGGGAACATTTACAGGAGCGATGAATCAAAATAATAGATTTTTTTTCTGCTGGGTGCAGCCTGGGAGAAATGTTATTGCTAGGATATAAGAAGAAATTGAGGAGCTATTTTTTCAGAGGTCAGTGTTGCACTGCAGAGACCCGAAATGGTTATTATTGCAGGGAAATAGAGAAGATGGGAAATGTCATGGCAATTAGTGCTGCTGCTGCTGCTGCTGCTGCTGGGAATGGGTAGGGGCACTTGTCAGTCTGTGGTGCATTGTGGGTAAATGGAGCCTTGAATGCAGTCAAGGCCTAGAGTGTGGACAGACTGGCTGAACGTGTTGCCTTGGGATGCTCTTTACACAGAGGAGGGCGGATTTGTCTGAAAGGAGGGATTTAAATGTTCTCATTCTTTCCCTCAAGAAAGAAAGCAGTCCTTTCTATCTTTGATTCTGAAAGACTGATACTATAATAGACTCTCAAACACAACAGAATTATTGCTCGGATTCTAGTTTGAAATTTCTTTTTCATTTTAGTTTGAAGGATGTAATCTTTTTAAAACATTTAGCATATCAATACATTTGGCTGTGTCTCATCTCATGGAGGATGGCTGCAGCATATGTTATAATTCCCTCTTTCCCATCTGTAATGTTTATTTCTCCTTATAAATATTTTCTTTAGGTTTCTTTAAAGGGGACAAAACAAAATGTCTTAACATTATCACATGATTGAATTGCGCAGCATCATAGGCTAGTCACACATGCATCATTACCATCACAACGAGAAAACAATCATGTTGGACAAGTTAAAAGACTTACTCACTGGGGAGCTTCAGAGAACATAAATAGAAGGTTTTCTCTCGAATCTGCCATGTTGCCTCGAGAAGAAGCCTACTGGAAGCTCCTCCTCCAACACTCATGTCACTGTTCCAATGTGGTACATGCAGTATTTTCTTATTTCACTGTGCGTTTGAATTCCTCTTTTGTAATGTTGATTAGCAACAATTCCATGTTTATCAATTCCCGATGTAAACACTGAATTAGAGTGTTTTTTAACACTTTATAAAAAAAATGCGGACCCTTGTAGACTACCACTGCACCTTTTATAAAGTTTAAAATGCAATAATTGTCATAAACAGAACCTTTTAATAACCTAACGTAACAACTCAACTCGGCTATAATCCAGCTTTGGTTAACATGGGACATTGTACACGATAGAGACAGAAGCGACAATAAAAGAATACTGGACGTGAAACAGTACATGAATAAAATGATACAAATTACTTTTGTGTGAAATCACTAAAAAAAGTAGATCAAATCTGAAAGCAATATGCAGAGTTAAAACGTGGAAAACATAACTTTTTATTTTTGGTTTTACAAATGGTGAGGAGGCCTGTCTGCATGTAGCGGCAGATCCATGAAGAGCTTAGAAACTGCAAAGGCTCTGTCTAAGCTTTTGCTTTGATGTCGGTAACTGAGGGAGAAGCTGACCTGAGGTCATGAGAGTGAACATACAGAGTGAGCAGCTCCGAGAGGTATGAAGGGGCAAGACCTTTAAGTTATTTAAAAAGGATTTTTAAACGAATTACAAGATGCACATGTTGAGGGTTTCCAGGATTGGTGTTATATGCTTCCACTTGTTGTCTGTTTACCCCCATCCCATCCCATCACCATTCCATCATACCGTCTTCAACCCAAAGCTTTGCTGGCAGTCAGAACTTGGAAAATATCTGTACAGACTGCTACTTTTAAGTTTGTTTATGTGATACACTAGATAAATATGCTTAGCTTTTGAGCTGCTTTGGGCTCTGCATCAGCACTTGGGACAGTTAGAACAGCGTTCATTTTAAAAACCAGTCTTTGTATAATGTCATTATCAAATTCCGATCTGTTTACAAAACAGTCAACTCCAAAGTTGTCACTGGTTGGAATACACAAAACATGCTTCTGTTCTGCTCCTACAGCTCTGGTTTAGTGTTTTTATTTTTAGACTTGATTTGCATGCTGATGGAATGTGTTTTCAGCTAATCTATTTGGTTAGTGGGTGTAGATATGTTGCATGGTTAGAGATAAATTCCTTGAATTCTAAAGGAAAAAGGACAAAATATTTACATGTATATGAATGAATGAACTTCAGGTATGAATTTCATAAGGGCCTAGAATGAGGTGCTTAGCCAGAGTTGTTTGGGTCCTAGTGCCCCTGGATAGTCTAGAAGTGTCGTCCTTCAGATTTGATGTTAAACTAAGGCCCTGAAAAAAATCAAGGATGAACATCGAAAAGGTTATCGGTATTATCCTCAGCATTCTGGCCTCTCGTCTCAGCCCATCAAGGCTTTTTAATAATCCCGGTCTTTTAATTGTCTGCATCACTCTATCCTCTATGCACCAGTAAGCCAGGGTAGGGTTCTTTCTGGAAATCAGCTACCGTTTCATCTAGATTTATGGTGCACTCCTCTAAGATATAAAGCACTTGGAGTTATTCATTATTTACCTTTAGCTTGGTTATTGCTTATATGTATTAGAAGACACAAAACTGTAAAGAGACACTATTAAGTGTTTTTTAAAAAGTACCTCTCATGTGGTGTGAAACATAGCTTTAGGTTTGAGGAACACCCTGCTAAAGTTTTAAAACTGAAAGTGCTTTGTGTATCAAAATATTGCCTTAATGAGAAAGAGCTGTACAACCTCCAATATCATTCATTCATTCACACAGATAAACCAAACTGAAGAAAATAGAGGGAAAGCAGGGTTATGCAAGCCTTTCACAGAGACTAGCATGCAGGAAGAGAAATGTTATGGTTTGACTGTGTCTGAGAATGAATTTATTCTCTCTGGAGTAATGAACTGCAACCACGTTTTCACCCAAGGCCCTGAATGATGAATGCTCTCACAACAAGCTTCCCTTGTGAACTCAACTCCAACCTCGATTCTTTATTCAATCACAAGCAGTTAGATGTTGTGTTGATTGTACTCTGTTTATTTGTTGTCATTTCTGTCAACACATTTTTTTCTAAACACGGTCAAACCAGACCAGATAGATTTCATTCAGCAGCTTCAAACGCTGCTCCGGTTGCATCACGTAGCAGGGGATTATTACGAAGAAGTCAGTAAATCAGTCATTTGAGGATTGTGACCAAATCCGGTATAATTACATTAATGTTATAACAAAACAGAACAAAAAAAGTTTCTTTTACTTTGCATGTGTGTCAACCTGTTGTTGGAGACTTGCAAATTCACATAAGGAACTTCTCAAAATCACAATATAGGCACTTTACGGCTAATAGTAAAAACATTTTACTTTTTAATTCAGTCTTTTGTCATTCTCAAAAGTTGTCATTCCCTTCAAGTTATTGTTGTCAATCCCAGCTTTTACCTCTTACTGATTTTACCTCTTTTTGTCTTTTAGACTAGATGATAGTTTTAAAAATTATGTATTTTTTAATATAATAATAGATTGTATTTTTCTCTTGTGGAAAGTGCTTTTACTCTATGGCGATAGGCTGTGTTTACAGTTGACTTTGGTCAGTGGACAGGGATAAATACAGTTAATGTCCTTGAGCCATTTGAACCCCATAAAAAGAATGCAGAGTTACACAAAAATCCCTCAAGGACTGTAATACATCTTCAAACAGAGGAAAGATCTCAGAAATGGCAGAGAAGTTAAGTTTGATTTTCAGGGGCCCTTTAATGATGGAAAATATAAGAATAATTACATTAGTTAAAAGAAGTGTGACTCTTTCTTTTCTCTTGTTTTCTACAGTCTGGCTGATGAGCTTCTCTCCGAAGCTTTGGCTGATGTGGCAGCCGAGTTCCAGGATGTTTGTGAGGAGTATGCCGAAGCTGTTTTTACTTCAGAGTTCCTTCAGCCTGTCCAGTCTCCCACCACATCGTTGTCATAGATCATTGTGATAAAGCATGTATTATTTAATGCCTTTTCAGAAATTTTCCTTTTTGGTGGGACATTCCAATTCCTGGCTTGAGGTTTGTTTTCACTTATTGTAATATGAAACCGGTGTACGCTGTCTGATGTTTAAATGGAAACAGATGTGTTTTCACAAGTGGCTAACAAATACCACATCAATGTCAGAAAATCCATAAACCTTTGTGGGTCACGAGCCTGTTGCTAATTAGTTGAAACAAGGTCTTAACAGACTCTTTACAATATTGATGCATTTCAAAACATTTGATTTTTACACAAAAGATGTACATGAACACAGTCATTACAGATGCAGCAATGATGGATGCTTCAAAATTAACCCTTTTCCACGTGGAGAAATGCCACACACTCAAAAACACATGTTTGGTTCCTGTTTTTAATAGTTTTTTTAACCTCACTTGACTTTCCATATGTTGCTCTTGACCTCAAGTGTATGGCTCACGTCTATGTGCCAAAAGACTGAAATTGCCTCTAGATATGTCCAGATGTTGTGCCAGTATTGTGGGATTGTGCTTGAACAAGCCCAGCTTGGACTAGTTTTAACACACATTCTTCCATACTTTTGACATATACATACAGAGCTACATAGCTATAAAGCAACCAACTCATTTTGAAGGCATTTCTAAACTTAATATTTGAGTAATTTTGAGCCCATACCAAACCAAGAACACAAAAGCAATTTCCTCTGCTCTGCATCGATTGGTTCCCAATTTTTTATATTGGGAACATCATCCGAGTTTGAAGTTTATGAGGTTTTTGGGTTTATGAGAAATTTGCTTTGTATTCATAATCATGATTTATTTATATTTGAAATAAATTGTTTTGCGTGTTGCACTCTGTCTTGGTTTAAAGTGTCTTTACAAAGTTTAAACGAGATATGCTACCTTTTGTTGCAGTCCCAAGCCATTATTCAATGCAATTGTTCTTTGTGCTTGCTGTTCCTCCAGGTGCTTTCTCCACTCCTGCTTTTACCAGTCTTAAAGCAATTCTTGTCGTCCAGTGGGTTTTTTTCATAGGGTTTCTGACTGTTACAAATTGCTTGGGTCCCTAAAGGACTTCAGTAATGCAACATAAACAGTTGTCAATCAATAGTCATTTAGAGCTGCTTGAGAAAAGGCATTTGGGGTCTGAGATGTGTGTGCCAGTTGACTGGAATACAAACATAGTTATCAATTGGAGAAAAAACATTATACTGACCATGAAATGTAAACAATTTTGTTATTGTGAATTGCCAATAATTAGTGTTAAAGGTCCCATAATATATCTGTTAATGACTGTTACTGACTAACAGTCCTATTAGTCCGATCTCAGCTATAACCTAAGTACAGTGCCATGCTTTTTTTGTTTTAAAACATTATAATTGACAGACAATGGCAACGCGTGAAGTCATAGTACCTTACATTTGTGAACCAGAGTCTGACATGTCCACAGATAGACAACAAATACCGCAATGTAGCTTGATGTATGAAGAGTTAAAGTTGCTTATTCGTGAATGTATTTAAGCCTAGCACAAGTTAAAAAAAAATAAATAAATAAAAAAACCTCCAAACCAACACATGGGACAGTTGGAAAAGCTCCCTGTGTAAGAGCCAGCCTCGTCATACATCATAAGTCCTTTGTTGAACTCTTATTTGTTGACAAATCAGTTGAAGGTGAAGTGCTGCTAACTAACAAAATTTACCTTTCCACATTTTCTCTGATGGGCAGACACAAAATAGTGTCGTTTCTGATTAATAAACTCATTCTTTGGTAATCCAAACAATACTTTATGATCTGGACATTCGAAAATGCACTCCGTTGATATTGTTTATCCAGCGCAGAGCTACTGCTCTCACACTTCTGAGTCAGACTGCATAACCCACTCATTATATAGAGTAAAGTGGGTGGGGCTTGGGCGGGATAAGGAAAAATTGCCGTGTTAAAAAAAAAATGAGCCGTTTTCACCTCACAAAAAATAAATAAAGGGTTTCTCATACATGGTTGAACTAATCTGCAATCTGATTATGATTCATTTTGAGGCTGTTCGCACAATCATCTTTTTATATTGATTTATAGAATTAGAGCTGTGTTGGTGAATTGCTCCTAGTTTTTCAACTGTAGCTAAATCTTAGGTGAAGATGGTTTTGTTGGCTACGTCTGGACATGAACATTTAAGTGTTTCAAATTTGGGGTCTTGGTTCCATTGATGCCAGTGTATTCTGAATTTTGGAAAAGAGGTTGATCTGGACATTTCTCTGTCTGTATTTGGGTTTCACTGCCTTGAGAAATGTTTGATCAACAGACCATGGTTATTTTACTCACCATACTTTCAACTCTTGCAGAAACAGAATTGAGCCTGAAAGCTCTGGATATTAAGATTACTTAAATGTAAAAAAAATATCAGAGATGGATATTTCAGCGATGTGAAAATAAGCTCCCTCTCCTAATCAGGAAGTTTAACTAGATCGCTTTACTTTCCCACAGTACGTACACAATCCACAAATCCTAAGGAAGAGAGTAAACCAACTGGCTTTTCATCACTTGTCAGCACACACTCTCAAATTATTATTAATTTTGCTTAGCACTTACCTCAATCATATGTCATAAATAGATTCCATCCATCCATCTTCATGTCGGCTTTATTCCCTTTCGGGGTCGCCACAGCGGGATGAACCGCCAATTCACTGGCATATGTTTTACGCAGCGGATGCCCTTCCCTGCCGCAACCCATCGCTGGGAAACATTCACACACACATTCACACTTTAACACTATGGGCAATTGTTCTTATTCAATTCACTTATTCTGCATGTCTTTGGACTTGTGGGGAAACCGGAGCACCCGGAGAAAACCCACGCGATCACGGGGAGAACATGCAAACTCCACACAGAAATGCCACCTGCCCCAGCCGAGTCTAGAACCAGCGACCTTCTTGCTGTGAGACGACCGTGCTACCCACTGCGCCACCGTGACGCTTATAAATAGATTCCAACAAACACAAAAATGTTTTTGCTTTTTTTAAGGAAGGAGGAAGTAGTAAGGGCTGGGGGATGTATTCTAGTGCAGAAGTTGAGCTTCGTGAATAGCTCTATGGCTTAGTGAGTGCAAATGTTTATCAGAAGCAAGCAGTATGCACTTCCTTTCCTGCTTTCAAGACTAACGAGGCAGCAATTTTCACAGCCCAATGAGAGAGAGAAGATAGGAGTAATACAAATTCCAGTCCTGGATTTTAGTTAAGAATTCCATGACACAGTTGGTCTTTAATAATCACAACCTGTGATTACTGTCCATACAATTAAAATGTTCTAAAATGTAGTTTTGTACTTTTACAAAAACCTGGCAAGTCTAACCATCAACTTAAAATGTGAACCTTTCCTCAAACTATGGCATTAAAAAACATCAAATGAGCTTTGCATTTACAAAAGAAAAAAATTGAAAATGTGACAAATGATTAACTTATAACTTTTAAGGGATTTAAGGACTTTCTCGAAACTTTTAAGGCCACTTCAGCTTTTTAAAACTCTACAGAAACCCTCATTTTTAGAAAATGAACTCTATTTTTAAACAAATGTCAATATGTTAAAGTTAAAATAAAGTTAGATGTTTTTAACTGAATACTGCTTTCACTATTATAGGTGGTGCTCTCAATATATATTTGTGTTTTAGCTTGCGAAAAAAGTAAACATGGCTGCATTTTTGCTATTACTAAAAATGCAATACATTGAATTACATTTAGTCTAATTTGAATTTAGAATAAGATATACTGTGCTGCCTATTTAGCCTAAAATATTCTCCAATATAGTCTGCTGTATATTTACAGCCACGTTGAAGTGTACCGTTATTATGATGCTTTTTGTGATGAATTTGTTACATTTGGCTTTTCCTTAATTCATGTCGTAGTACAACTGAAATGGAGAAAAGTAAGTAAAATGCGGACACTTCTTGTAAAAGGCACATTTGAGTCCATAAGGAGGCGCTAGAGCGATATTCTTATTAAAGGACCTTACATGGGCAAATTAGTGTCTAATAGATGGCGGCGGCTGGTCAGAAGTCGGCATTAATATACGCACGGCGTTTCTCAAGCTAAGTAGACTACAGCTCGCTCTGAGCCACTGGAGGCAGTCAAACATCACAGCTCGAGCTCAACAGGAGAGCAGCACAACAGCAAAGTCTGCACACATGCAAACCGCTCCAAGTCTGCGCTTACTTCACCACGAGGACATCTCTCCACGTTCATGGATTTTCCCGCCTTCGCTTGTCATCTCCACAGCTTCATCCATGAGACGCATATAGACTTTCAATCGCTTCTCCTGCGCGCCGCCAAGGACAGTGACGAGATACGTGCGCCCTGTCCAAACTAACTGCAAAGACGCAGGATGGCTAAAGAGACTCGAGGGAAAGGTAAGAGACGTATCTGTCTTGTGACATCCCGAGATTGAAATCCACCTCGCCTCAGGCTCAGGGTATCTCTGTAGAAGAGTGGACAGTCAGTTTGCTCTCTTCACTTTCCGCGGCGGTCTGCTGGAATGCGTGATGATCCAGGCTGCGTCTTAAAACACAGGAGGCTGCCTAACTAGAGAGCACTTTTGGGCGTCATGGGCGACTTACAGTGACGCCCCACATTCTGTTCAGATCATCTGATATTGACAGACTGGCCAAAAGTTATTTTTATTCCTATATTTAAGATATGAAGGCATTGGTGTGTTGGGTTTGTGGCAACCAAATTCCACTCACATCTTAACCATGTTGTTCAGTAAAAGAAAAGATTATGTAGCTTCTTCACCTCCTGAAGGATCTTTTAATAAGTGCGAATTTAAAAAATGAGTCATGCATTGTTATGTCTGTGGCCCCTTAAGGAACTTTGTGGACCTCTGCAAGAGATGTTCTCTTATGGCATTTGTTTACATTTGGAAGGATGTTTAGACTTGGCAAGATATATGTTTTAAAAAACAAACCCAACTTCCTGGTTTAATGTTTTCTTTTTCTTCCTTACTTGTCTTTATCATCTATTTCTGTGTTTCTCCTCAACACTTCCACGGATGATGTTAGGGTAATCCCAATTTTTTTATAAATATTTTCACAATTTTGACTTATTTGCTCTGTCAGGTTTAACAAATGAGTTCTATTACATAGTAGTAGTGAATATATTCTTACTAGCTTGTGTTATAAGTAAGAACTTTGTTTAAAGTAGAAAAGAAAGGTGAAGATTTCTTTTTATTTTCCTTTGTTTCCTTTGATTATTAAGAACCCAGCATGCGTACATTTCTGAAAGTTTGTAGTTATATAAAACATTTATATTTTTAAACTGTATTTAAAAGAAAAGTTCTTGACATCCCCAATCAGGTTTTAAGAATTTCCTTTCATAGATTGTGTTGTAACTAGTGCTTTTAGAAAAGATTAATGAAAAAGTTCAGAAAATACTTAAGAACCTGCTCCTTTTTTGTTAAAGGGAAAACAACAGCAACTGGAATAAGTGCTATAAAGCCATTTAACCAGGGGTAAACCACAAAAATGACATTCTATTTTAACAGATGGACATTGGATTTGGGTTAAGTATTAAACTAAACTGAGACAGAACTAAATCATACTTAAACACAGGCACCAGTGAGATGAAACATGCATCACATGAGCACAGCACACAAGGGCACACAATAAAACACAGCAAAACATTGAGTCTCAGCAAGAAAACACCCCGCCAAATTATTCAGTGATCCTCACTTATACACACAACAACAACAAAACACTGAAAAATAAACGAATGATGAATCGCATTGTTGCCAACAGTTTTGGTTTCCCACTAATATTTTTTAATGGTTCAGTTTAATTAAGATTTGAATTGTGTTTAGGAACTAAACTATTTTCAGAAATCCTCCCATTTCTTTGATAATTTCTAATTGAAGAAAATGTTTTGCTACTGCACAGTTGTAACTGTTTCAAGACTCCTCTGCTTTGTCTAATAACCCTGAGAAAGCACTTCTCTCATATTAAAATAAAAATTGTACAAGGTAGTGTGATGAACCAATCAAAGAAACAAATCAAGAGCATTGTTGGAAAAAATGGAAAGATGATTGTCTCATTACTAGATATATTCACCTTGATAAGACCATTTCAAGTTTAGGAAAAGTATCACCAAATGTCTCAGGATATATAAATCAACTGTAATCATTTCTTGGGATATAATCCAGTCACGGTTGCCAGCAAATGAGTGGTGTGGATTAAAATGCTTACACTTCATATGTTTTGAATTTCAATCATGTTAGCACTTCTATGTGTTTTTGCATAATTTTGTAGTAACATTCATCTTGATGGACTTCTAAGCCATATAGGAGAGTATTGTGATAACAACCCAGCATTCATTTGTTTTTTTTGTTGTTTTTTTTTTTCAAAAAGTCATGTGGACATTCAAAAGCTGATCCAAACAACTGTGCTATAACACATTACCATATTATTTCAACCTAAATCGGCTTCAAAATTAAAAAGCATATGATTTAGGTTGAGATGTCAAATTTAAAAATTGTTTGTGGAAATCTGTGTCAATATTATAACGATTCTGCATGATGCCTAGGCCCCAGTGCATTCTGGGAGAAACCTGAGCACCTTTGGGGACAAATAATGCTGTTGCTGGGTTGTTCCTCGATGTGTGTTTGGGTGGTTCTTGTGTAACTTATGTGGGGGAAGAGGATTGTGTGGTTTGGGGGACACTTTTTGGGGACAGTGTCTGCAGGATTTGCATTGTGTTTGGTGTGTCTGGCGCATCTGCATGGACCATGTGATATGTGTACCTGTTACCTACCTTACCTGATAGCTGATTTCAAGAGCAGTGTTTCTCTGCACAGTTCTGTTAGAAAATATAACCTAATTGCTTGTCACTATATGAAACAAATTGAAACTATAACAATAAAATCCAAAACACTTTAGCTAAGTGCCACTTGATGTTTCAAGACTTACACACTTGGCACCAAAAGATCAGAATTACTTTTAGTCTGAATCACCGTAATTTGTTCCTTGGCAAACAAATTGATATGGATCACTGAACTCACTCTGGTGTAAAGAGAACACCTTAACTTTGACCTGAGGCATCGTCTTGGTTATCTACACAAAAAAGTTTTTAGCATAGGATCAGAAGTGTCTCCTACAGCTTTAAATGGTTTGTTAGGGTCTGAATCTTCCATTCCTCACAGCAGGTTTCATCTGTGCTTCGAAAGTGAAGCTCAAAGGGATATTGGATCGACAGCATTTGGTTTATTTTTGTTTCTCAAAAGAAATACAATTTCCATATTTTGAGATCTGTAGAGAATTCGAATTAACTGCCATTAAACGTGTTTGTAATTTAGCCATAAAGCTTTATTTTTGTGTATGTAGCAAATCAGTGTTTGTCTTTTGTTATGGGTTTGTAATGTGACAATCTTCTTTCAGTTGGGTTACAACAACACTATAAACATTTATTTTTATTCCATGTTGTAAATAATACAACCAAATTGAGATCATATCGGTGAAGCATCTGTGTTGAATAGAATTTTTTTCCCTTAAGAAATACTACTTATTTTAATAAATACAACCAGCAGCTAAGAGTATTTGTTTGGCTTTACTGATGTATAGAAAATCATAAATTCTTCAAATCTGTATGTTTTATATTCATATAATGAACTGGAGATGTCACACTGTAATTCTCTGGAATTGCAATTGAAGAAACAAATCAATTCTGTCAGTTTCTTATCCTCACGCACAGCAGAAGGCATACCTCTGAGTGTCATGACAACGGCACACCACAGAATCACCTTTCCAGCCATTGAGCCTAGATTTTCCAATCAATATCTTAATGTGAATTAACAAAGGCCTCGTAGAGCACTGGAATGTATATCTACTCCTTTGAAATATGGTTCAGTGAATCAAAAAATCAAGACGTGTTTGTCTATAAGTCCAGCTCTGCTTGATATCAAAGCTTCAAAGGGTTCGATTGGTCTTACTCCACAAAACCAATTTCAATGTGTGAGAAAACCATCAGCTCTTCCGTTCTGGGAAAAAAAGACTCGCTGGCAAAAGAATTCTTAGAATGCATATTTTAGTTTCATGAATAGTGTAGGAGTTCTCATTGGTAAAGGTCTCAGCTGAAATAGGCTTTGAGATGCAGAGGATGGTGATTTACTGTTGCATGTTTCATGTTGAGGTCTTAATGGTTGCTTTAGTGGTGTGCTGTGTAAGAAGTTGTGGACCCTAAGGATGTTACCATGTATAAATTAGAACTTAAGTCAATTCTGAAACTTGTTTTCCTTAGCTTTAGGTTAGAATTAAGCTGGAATGGAATTTAAGTTACATTGTTTTTGGCAAACTAATTTAAAAAGCTCCTTTGAAGCAGTTCCTTGTCTTGCACTTTTGAAAGAGAAATGGTTTTTGTCTTGTTTTTATTGGATTTTGGTTGAAGGCATTGATTTATTGCTTTTTGATGTCCATTCTGGTGGTAGTCAGACTTAAAGATCAAGAAAAATACACTTTATGCCATGACAGCCATGACAAAAACAGCTTTATATTTAAATTGCCTTTCATGCGGATTTTGATTACATTTTTTCTACTGTAAAATGAAAAATGAAATGATATTTTTATCTTCAGACCTGGTCATTCAACAATGAATACACCCACACAGAAGTGCTATTGCTGTCAAAACCCTACTTGATGAAATTTGATGAATAAATGTTACGAAAATGTTACGAAACAGATTATGCCTATTTTAGAAAAGTTATTCTCAAACCACTGAAAGCATCTATTAAGCATCATCATTTGCTGAATATTTTTATTGTTTTAGGGGATTTTTCCAGATTTGTATGTAACAGATTTTAATACACTATTGTAAGTATCTTGGCTGAAGATTCCATACTTCCAAAAAACATGTGTATCTGTATATCTCACTTCCATAAACAGAAGCCACATGCTTGAATTTGTGTACCAGCAAAATTGAAATGTCTTTGAACTAAGTTATTTTAATCAGCACTTCCAAGTCTGAGTCAATAGCTTTTCATTGGAAAGGATGGAATTCTTTCTCAAGTGGGGAAGTTTAAATATTGTAGGTCTTAATCCCTCAAATGAGGGAAGGAATTGGCTGCCTAAGAAGTTAAGCCCAAATTTCAAAATGCTCAATTTGCCCAAGGTTCTTCCTGAGTTAGTTCACCTCTAATGACACTCAAAAAATCTCTAATGCAAGCTGTATTTCTCCTAGCAGAACATTGAGATCTTCCCTAGTGATCAGAGATTACCTAATTTCTCATTAGACATCACTCATGTCTAATTGGTCGACATCGCCCAACCTTAGTTCAGAAACCCCTGAAGATCTTTCTAGGGAGGGAGGTTTGGAGCCAGGAGGAAGAAGCACACTTATTTGAAAACAGGATTTTTTTCTATGCTGTTTGAGCAATTATATACCAACATAAATGCCTTCTTTTGAATCCGGGGTGTTTATTTTAGCATTCACTTAATGAAAAAGTTGGGAGTCTGAACCCACCTAACAGTTAGACTGTTTCAATCACCTCAAATATTCCCAAATGGTTGATCATTTAACTGTTTCATGTCAGGTATCACTTAACTGTTCTGGAGGGTGTAGTACAATTACCTGGTTGTATTTCAAAGAACTAGAATCCCTAGCATTCAAAACTGCTATAGTGAATTCAACTTCACTGATGAGCTCACTTATCATGTAGAACATTGGATTCATATGTTAATAGTAATCAATTTCAACTTATATTTAGACAATAATGTTTACTGTTAGTTCATAATTTACAAGTTGTATGTCGATTGAATTTTATGTACTGCTTGTCTATAACTCAACACTGGTAATACATGTTTGAACTCTTCAGTTGTTTTTTATATAATGAGACACGTTTAAGGGTTAATATGAATACTAGCATCAAGTGTAAGTAAACTAAAATGTCAATGAGTGAGTTAAAACATATGATTAGTATTAATAGTTAACTTTGTAATTATTGTAACTCTAATTTCTTTGTTTGAGACCAAATAGTAATGGTAAAGGTAAAACCTTTTACAAATCAATGCTGAGTTTAGCATCGTCATGTAGACAACCCCATTTATTAGGCTTCTGGTGACTTTAAGTTAGAACTATATCTCTACTTATATCTCTACTCTGTGCTGTGGTTTTCCATCCATCCATCCATCCAATCCATGTGTTTGTTGTATGAGGTGAAAACATGCTCATATGCATGTGATTTTTTTTTAAACATAGGCTATTTTTAATGTACCCGTGTTCCTGTAAACATAAATTATGTGCCTAGGCTGGTCTGGGAATGTTTCAGTTGTCCCTTGGAAGAGCTAGAGGAAGTGTCCACAAAGAGGAAAGTCTGGGCCTCCCTGCCCTTGTAACAGATGACCCCACTTTTTGGCTACAGTACTCATTGTAACTGGCATCAGTCTTCTCTCTCTGTTAATCTACCAAAGCCACTACAAATAAGTAAACTCATATTGTATAAGAGAACATGTAGCTATGATGTGGTGTTAATGTTATATCCATATGAAGTTGGGAAACCATGGCAGACGATGGCAGGTTTGGTTTGTGTGGGTCAATGTGAAGTATGCAGTGCTTCCTAGAAAATGTGTATAATCATGTAAATAATCAGCTTGAGCGCTCTTTTGAAAAGAGAAAACCTCTGTGTTTCAGTTGTCCTTTTGGTCCTGAGAGGTGTGAATAAACTGAACATTTCAGGGCAGATTTCAGGTTTGCCCTGTAAGGATTGTGTTCCTGTAAACTCTCACAATGATTTTGGTAGATCTAAAAATAGCCCTGCACGAGAGGCGGTGACAGACTCACAGCTAGCCTGTGGTAGAGAGAGCAAGAAAGAGAGAGAGAGAGAGAGAGAGAGAGAGAGAGTCTGGCTTCCTGTGTCTGTTTACAGGCAAATCACGTTTTATTGTATTTTTTTTATTTGATGCTATGATATGAACAAAGCATTGCTTGACTACATTCATAAATGGATAGTTCTAAGAATATTATTTCAAAGCTGTTTCATCTGTTGAGTAATAGTTTGTGGACGGGTGGTTTTGTTCACTTTTCCTTCAAATTCATCTTTGTAAGCTGATTCTCAAACTATAAAGCAAATAGAGAAATGTATCGTTTATAAATTAGAATTAGGCCAACCAAAAATGTGCAGTTTAGCATTGTTGTTTAATGCATGGCGTGGATATATAGGCGTTTCTTCCTGGGCCAGCAATGCGCCAGCGCATCTATCCCAAGAGAATCCTGGGTCAGAGCGTAGAACAGCCAGCACTGACCATTCTCTGCAGTGGCGCATAGGTCTACCTCCACTATACCAAAGTGTTCCCAGATCTGCTTGACTGCCAAGGGATGGAGCCCCATTCTCCTAACGGGGGTTTCCACTGAGATCCACCGCATCCACTGTCTGATTCAACCAGCTGGGTATATGGACAGACCCCAATGCTGACTCCAGGGGAGCAGTCTGTGAGTGAGAGCCGACAAAAGGGGTGAACGTATCTCTCTTTGTCGATTGATATACGTCACCGTCGCCATGTTGTCCTTCCTAACCAACACGTGTTGTCCCTGCAGCGTTCTTCTGAAATGCTTTACTGCAAGGAACACTGCACATAGCTCTCGGTGATTTATGCTCCAGGAAGCATTTTCTCGGTCCAAAACCCTGAGATTTTGTGCTTCCGGTACTTTGAAGCAGCGGTAGTTACTACTACGTTGCTTGCAGGTCCTTCCAGGGGACACCGGGACGGAGGAACCGAACATTCTTCTAAGGATGCTGGTGGAGGCGGCAACGAGGTGTCACATTCACCTTCAGTCGCCCTAGATGCCATGCTCGCGACAGAACTTGGAACTTGAGCCAAAGCTGGAGTGGTCTCATATGTAATAAGCCGAGCGGAAAAACAGATGCCGCGGAAGTCATATGCCCCAGGAGCCTCTGGAAGTTCTTCAGAGGGACCACTGATCTTGTGCAGACTCTGCGTGTTGCCTTCAGCAGGCTGAGGGTGCACTCTAGAGAGAGGCGTGCTCACATGTACAATGAGTTTGACCATGATGGCTGAGGTGGCTTAAGAGGTGGCTCTGTGGCAAATCAACTGGGTCGAGGATTGGACACAACCCGTTCTGCATTTGGAAACTAGAAAGTATGGGCTGTAAAACCGTCTTTCCCTGTTGCCTGAAAGGCTGCCATGGCATGCAGGGCAGCGGCAGCTTGACCTGCAGCATCGTAAGCCCTCAAAGTCACGTCCAACGAAAGGCTTAGCTGGCAGGATGGAGGCCTTGGCTGTTCACGCCAGGCAGCAGGGTTACCTGGACATAAGTGCACTGCCAGCACCTGCTCGTACCCCCTAGCTACCAAGCCGTCAATGGGAGCGAGAGAGGGGAGACGGACCAACCTCACTTTAAGAGGTGCCTTCCAAGTTTGGGTCAGTTCCTGATGCACTTACAGGAAAAACGGGATAGGAGGCAGCTGCGGGGTATCATCCCGGCGTGACCCCACAAACCACGCGTCCAGCCTGGAGATCTCTAGTGCAAGGGGTGGAGCCACCCATTTTCTCTGGCAGGCTGGGCAAGCAACTCGGTCAACTCCTCTGCAGCACAATCTGCCATCACCCCAGAGGGGGAGAGCAATGTACCGTCTCCTTTGGGAGATGCGCCGTTTCTCTCCGATGCAGCAGTGGAGATCGCATCATTAGGCACACAGGAGTCCTCAGAAGATGCAAGCAGCGCATCATCCAATAACCCCCTGTGAGGATAGGGGCTCACCGGGGGAGCAGGAACTCAGTTGAGTGACCCTGCTCGACTCGTCTGGGCGCTGGAGACATCGCTGCCTCAGTATGTCTACGCCCAAGACAACCGAGGCAATGATCATGGCTAATCGGCAATGTGATCAATCCACCGCATCCAACATACTTGCACGGTCACGATATGTTTAGAACACACTACAAACAGTCGACCGGCAAAACAAGTGCACTACTAGGAAATGGAGTCTTTCCTGTTGGTGGATGACAGTAGTGAAAGAGCTGAATTCTGGGGCGTGCAGTGATTCCAGCCTCTGGATCCGGCCAAAAAAACCTCACTTGTTGCCGTCGACTCACCAGATCTCCAATAATCCACACAAGGTATAATCCACTGTTCTCTTTGGGTATCTCTCATTGAGTCACTCGCGTGTCGAGAGTCGGCTTCAGCAAAATAACAGGAAGAGCAGCACGCTTGCATCTGCTTTATGCGGGACAACGTGATCACGTGACCATCAGCGCATTCGCTGATTGGCGTTTTGAAATATTGTGGGGAGAGAAGAGTGCTCCTAGCAGAGCTTCCCATAGTCATCACCGACATAAGTCACACTGACCGACTAGTACTATAAAGAGAGAATCGCTGCATTTTTTTTGCACAATCTGGGCAAATGGGATTTATGTTGTTTATGCATATATTTATATGGATCATGTAATGTTTCACTATACAATCATATAACAAATCAAATTATCTTAAAGAAGTATGATAATTTCCTGATGATTCCTATGATTTTAGAGAACATCTTTTCACTTTAAACCATGGAATTCTCCATCGTACCTTGCAGATAAAGCTATTCACGCTCTTAATCTCAACGTCTTAATTTTTATGTTTACACTTCTGTAGTTATGTAAAGCCATCATTGCTAGTATTGTTCATGCATTTTGTGCTTCGCCTTGACTTGTCAGCACTTGAGAGAAGGAAGAGGAAGCTGTTGAGAGACCCAGTCAAGTGGTTTGATTCCCTGCTGTTACGTCTCTAGATTTTGTGACTCTGCCTGAAGTTTAAGCTGTATTTTCTCTTGCTAAAGTGCTTTTACACTCATCACAGTTTTTAGTCTGTTGTAATTTGTTGTAATTCCTTGACATAATCTCAAGGACTCGACCTTTTTTAAGCCCTGAGCAAAATGCATGAAGTTTGAGCAAAGTCTCTTTAAGCACTGAAGCCTTTTTCAAAGTAGAAAATTCGCCCAAAATTCCAAGAGGTTTATTTAACACCAATCATAAAGGATAGAAAAACATTTTAGTTTAGTTTCAGCTTGGAAAAACAGCCTTGCCAATATATTTGTTGTTAAGTTGAATCAGTGTTTGTGCTCATGGATTTTTAAAAGAACAGAATCAGAGTTATTTGCTTTTTTTATGCTAAGTTATTTATCACAACAGTGTTTTTTTTCCAGTTCTTTTTGTATTACAGTGGCATATGTGTTGTTTCACAGCATGCGTTGCACTGCACTGCTCAGGGCTGCCAAACGGACATGTTTACTCAATGAATGGCACATGCTGTTACTCAATGCGTTCCTTAGTGACTTCAAAAGATTTCTTTCTAGACAATGTTTTCGGGTTAGCAGTGAATTCTTCTAGAATTACAATGATTTTCTGAAGAAAACTGAAAATAAGTTAAAATTTCAAATGAGTTAATATAAAGTCATTTTAGTCAGGCTATTACAGTTCTTTTTGTGTTTTCTTTGTACTTTCACTCTTATGTATTAAGCTCAATGTTTGTCAGCGCCCTGCTTTTTGTTTGTTTGTTTGTTTCTCCTTGTTTGAGATGATTTCAGGTTTTGTTGGATTCCATGTGTTTGTTTTATTACTGTATGCATTGTTAGTTGTCCTACATGAACCACATGGGTTGGTCGCATTTATATTAGCTTGCACATGTGTTTAGTCTGTGCAGAAAAGATATTGGCTGGTCTTGGCATCTAAACAGGGGCCTGCACTAAGAATGTGACTGAACAAACTCAGTATTACAGGATTGTTTTTGACTTGGACTGATGTAGGCACTCGATAACCAATCACAATGAACATGATAGAGCGAGATCGTTTTTTTCTGTGTGGAGGAGAAGCAAGTGATTATTTTTTGACAATACGATGAGTTTAAACATACATTTTGTGTTGTAGTAAATCTATGGCTGCTGCCTAAGCCAGACAAGATTGTTGGCAGAAAATTGCAGATTTTGTGAATTCGATGTAAAAAAAATCACATTCTCTATTCTTGTAAAAATAAGTATCATGCTAGTATCAAGTATCGTGATATACTTATGATAATGTTAGCAGATTTTTTTTTCAATGTAACGGTAGCAGATTTAGTTAATTCCGATACGTATTACGTTTTTATGTAATGTGTCTATGGTTGTTACAAAATAAAATAAATTGTTTTTTTTTATAGATGTATGATTAAATAGGTCTATATAAAAAGCTTTGTGGAAGATGTAACGCATGAAATGATCATGACAGCAGATTAAGCAGTTCCCTCTCGTGTGTTTTTATGTCCTAGTTTTTAGAGATGTATCTGAATAAAAATGATAACTAAAAAACTAAAAAGAAACTTAAAGAAATTATGCAAATTATGGGTTCCATTGCACCACTAGAATCAAGGCATTACATAAATTAATATGAAATGTTATTTTTTTGTCCGGTACAAATTGGTACAAAGCATCCACCAAGTACTTGTTTTTAAATGCATTATTATACTTGGCAGATTTGCTGTAAACTTGCTGAGCCTCATCAGATGTAATTTGGATGTAGTATACTCCACTAAAAGAGATTGAAGAAAGGAAAAACACCAAATTCAACTACAACTAATACAAACAAGGGGAACAAATAACTGAGACAGTGGGATCTAAGCACTAAACACACAGCTAAGCCCCCTAAGCTATGACAGAATCTTCGGAACGCCCATGCACATGGCCCTAGTGCCACAAATAGGAACTGCCCCATACCAATAGGGCCAGGGAGAAAGGAGACCCCCAACCAGCATCGGGCCCCAACACTAGACAGGGCTCAGGGCTCTCCTGGTCAAGGGATTTCAATGGGTGTGAGTTCTGAGACTAGGGCACCCCCCCACCCCACAAAATATAAATCAATTAAAAATCTGTAAATCATTTATTTAACAATGCACTGTATGAAATATATTTCAAATATATAATTCAAATATCGTGCTCATGTGTACACAAAATTTTAATATGAAAGGTTTTAAAATTTATATAAAATAAATGTAAAAATACAATATAAATTGTCCTTGTTGTTCTCATAAAAACATGCATTTAATTTAAGTACATTAAAATGTTCCCGTTAGGACTACTGCAAGAAAGTGCATTCGGAACAAGGGCAACTTCTTCAAGATACAAAAATATTTTTTTTATAGACTTACAACAGCATAGTGTATCAAAACAAAGTCTGCTATTATTTATATGTGCGGCAGCACTAAATAGTCACTTGCTCTTTGCCAAGTCTTGATCTACTCTTGTGCTGTGTTCAACTCTGATCTCACTTTCCCTACAGGTTCTCTGAATCTGTTCTGGTCTGGCTTATTTCTTGTGTGCACTGCTTTATTTCCATGTTCCATGTCAATATAATAATAAATAATAATGCAATTATTCATTAAGACATCTACAACATTAAGACATCTAGTTGTGCAATTGAGTTCTGATATCCCTGGTATAATACTCAACATACTTCATGAAAGTTTTGCACAGTCTCAAGTGTCTTTTAATCATAGCAGAGCTATATCTGCTGGCAATCAAATCACAGCAATCAGTAATAGCTCAAAAATATGCAAGACATGAAACATCAGTGAAATTAATACCACATTAATGCTTGTCTTCTGCATAAAATAAACAGTACAAGGTACATCCAAATGAACAATTGCCGGAATTACAGTTTTAAAGTAGCAACAAAAGTAGAAGAAGAAAGGCTACACATGAATGGTTACCAAAAAGTTCATTACTCAATATAAATACAATTAATTTAATTTTAGTTACTTGGCTAACTTGGTTAACTAAGTGCTTCTTAATCGTTTATAACATCCCCCCAAATCTCAATTTTTCCCAATGGTTTCTGTGAATCCTTGAGCATGAGGTCGCGTTTGATTGGCCACCAGTGGGCGTCATGTATTATGCTTCCAATCGCTGTAACTTTGATCACTTTTGCTTTATTCTCTGCAAAAACGCACCCCATGCTCTATTCTCTGTTTCACACACCCCGTGAATATTAGTATTTGGGTGAGTATTTTTCACACACCCCTAACAATATTAGTACAGCTAGTTTTTAAGCATTCCTCAAAGCACTCATATGGTGTTAAAATAAAGCAGTAGAGTTTTGTGCATGAGAAATTGGGGGTGTGGCATTGATGCATCCACTGAGAGTTTTTGCAAATGCAGAGAAAATGGCATAAAAAATTTAAACAGCTTTGTTGCTTGTCGCCTACATTTTACATATTATAAAGAGACCTTCTTCGTTATTTTATGAGGTTTAATCTTGAACTGTTGATTCAGGAAATGCAAATCTTTTAAATCTGATAATCTTGCCAGTTCTATTGCGTTTCTTCTGAAATTAACAGGGTCTAAAAAACATTCAAGACGACACCCAGGCCAGGTGACGCCACTACTCTCAATTATAGTCATTTGTATTTGAAAGTGTTTAACCTGATATATGTCTACAGAATATCACAAGACCATCATGCACCAGTAGTGTTACCATTCACTATTGTTTTGTGATGGACCGGAACTTCAGATTCCCACTGAATCTAGAACCAATCGGGCACTTCTCGCTTTGCTTTGCACGTGCTTTGAATTTGAACGAAGTAATTGGCTCAGCTACTGCATTTCGTAGACCATTCTTTAAGGAAGTATGCAAATTTGAATAAACTGTATGTCTGTTTGCCAATTTAATGCTTATACACTGTACAAAAGATAACTGGAGTTGTTTTGATTTGAAATTGATTGAGTTCTGCCAAAACACGCTAGAAAATGTTTTATTCATCTAAAATGGTGCTCGCTCCAGGAGCTCTAAATTATGCACAACTATAATCCTAATTGGGATCATGGAGGTCTGCTGTCCAGTCGTTCACAGGGGCACACACATTTCCACCTGCTCCCAAGGTTTCTATCCCTGACTCAATCCAGGAACCTTCTAAGTAAGAGTCGATGTGTTTTTGGTTGCCTTGAGGAATTTAATAAGGCAGTTGAAAGAATCACAGAGGAGTAGGTTCATGCCATACTTGACTTTAACTCATTTACATCCCACAACTACAATATTTTCTTACAAATGACCTCGATTTTTTTGTGCATTTTAGGATTAGTGCTGTGATTAAATGTTAGCCTCCTTTCATGAAGGCATTACCTCAACACAATTCTCTAGCACAAAAGCAATGTTGGAGAAGCCACTGTGGTGTATTTGTAACAGTCTTTAGCTGAAGAAGGAAGGATCTACAGGTTAACAAAAAGTTAGACAGTGTAGGATTCAGGGTGAGATTAAAGAAGGAGACAAAAGCAAAATTGCTCTAGGAAAAAAACGTCCTCAGCGAAGATTATGTTTTTGATTAAGATCATGTCTCTCACTGTGTCGTGTCATGAGTGCAAAAGAGAAAATGCCCTTTTTTTCATTTTCTGTCTCCTTGGAGAGACAACGAATCAAATCTTGATATCGACTTTAATCATGATACCAAACCCAGTGCTCATAACTCACAGCTCCTTGAGAAATAGGATAGCTACACCACTTATGGAGCATACATGTAACTCTGTGATTTATTTTAGCACTCTCTAGAGGGAGGGTGAAGGCAGGGGTAGAGGTGCTAATCTCTAATAGGAGATTTAGAATTTGAACTGTGAAAGAAATTAGGGATACCCCTCATAAAGAGAAACCATACAATATCCACTTACCAAAGTTTGAAATAATCATTTGAATAACCAACCTCTTTTGTGAAAGCCAAAAGTGCTATAAAGCTAAAAGTGCTTTAATAAACTTACATCACCAAAGTTTCTTTAGATAACTTACAAAGCAATTCAATTTCTCTATATGTGTGAACATCAAATATTTTATTGCTTTTAATGCTGACTGATTTTGTGTGCAGAGTTTTCTCTACAACAGAGTTTGTATTTCTTCATGTCTTTATTGTATTTCTTCATGTTTCTTCATTATTTATATCTTTTTTCAAATCACAATAGTAATCTACATTTAACATTGCATGTATTTCATTTATTCTGATTCAAGAGTTTTAAATACTTTGTAGGTCCACTGTGAACACTTAAATTAAAAGTGCGTTTAGGCTCAAATTAATTCCTCAGGATCGCATGGGTTTTCTCCGGGTGCTCCGGTTTCCCCACAAGTTCAAAGACATGCGGTATAAGTGAATTGAGTAAGAACGATTGCCCATAGTGTTAAAGAGTGAATGTGTGTGTGAATGTTTCCCAGCGATGGGTTGCGGCTGGAAGGGTATCCGCCGCGTAAAATATATGCCAGAGAGTTGGCAGTTCATTCCGCTGTGGCGACCCCGAAAGGGAAGAAAGCCGACATGAAGATGAATGAATGAATGAATTTTACATCTTTTCAGCAGTCTCAGGGTTCTGATGGTGCTAATTTTAATCTCAAATTTTTGAGAATTTTGAGGTAAACTCTGGAGTTCAGTTAATCACATTCCCTCTCCACGTAGTCTCATCTTCAGATGTCATGCCCATGAGGCATTCACTAAACATCTGCTGGGTTTGAAACACTCCACCAATGACACTTGAATCTTGAATTCGTGATCTGATTGGTTTCATTTATTTGGATATCTGTTTATGTGAGACTTTATTATTACTTAAACTGTGTGTACTTAAGTAAACCCGGCTGGTGCCAAAGCAGTGACTTATCGAAGCTACTTAACGAGCTTGCTTCAAACCAATTACATTGAAAGTGTTTCTATAATGCCTTTTGTACTGTTAAGCCCTACGCACACTGGATTAGTAGTATCTAGGGATAAAAAATTGTCCAACTTTAAGACCACCAGTGACTAGATACAAATTGGAATATTCTAGTTTCAATTCTAGTTCAATTTATCGATATATTTTTTCTTGTTTCAAGAGTGCGTGTTTTAGAAGTACAGATCTCTTCCATCAAAGTTAGTACACAACTGGATGGGGTATTAAGGTTTGGGGTATTGATGAATTATTTATGGTGTAGAATTTTTGTCTTCTTTTCTTTTCACAAGGATTTGAGTCTTATTTCAAGAATTAAGATTCTTACCCCACTGTCAGATATTTTACTTGATCTAAGTAGACTAGAACTAGATTTAATATTTTCTTGTTCTAAGATGCATGCTTTTACCAGTATTTAATATTAGGTTAGAGTTAGGGTTTTTTGCAGCGTAGGTGATTAAGAAATTATCCTTTGCCTTTTATGTTTATTCAATGAATATGTACAGTATAAGCAAACTTGGTTGTTTCACTCAACATTACTGAGATCAGCTGGCTGATGTTATTTTCAACAGTATCGCTTAATGGACCACTTTTTGCTTTGTGTAAATGTTTATATTGAAAGAAGTTATAAATACTTGAACAAAAGATCTGTTCAAAAGATTTTCTGGAAGCTCTCTGCATTTGCAAAGTTTGTGGTTATCATAAATTGGACCCATAATGCTCACAAATATGACAACAGCCTCTCATCTTGAAGGAAGGATGAAATTGTCGGAAGGTTAATTCTGCTGTTGTGGCCCTGGGCAAGCCACTTCACCCGCATTCCCCTTTATATATAGTGTGTGACTGGTGGGGTGTGTTTGGTGATTTGCAGGAGGCCGTCGGCGCAAAATGGCAACCACATCCTGTCAGACTGCCCAAGGGCAGCTGAGGGCTACCAAGGTAGCTTATCACCACCAGAGTGTGAATGTGGGGTGAATGAATAATTCTCTAATAATTGTAAAGCGTCTTTGAGTATCTAGAAAAGCACTATATACAATGAAGGCATTTATTATTAGTAGTATTATTACTAACTAACTTGCAAACAGTTGTAAAAAAAATAGACAGGTTGATTAGAAATGTAGAATTTTTTTATTTATATATCTGTTCTGAAATGTATCAATGTTTTAACATGGCTTACAATTGAGGTTTGAAAAAAATAAAATATTATTTACTTACTGTGATTTACTCTACTGAACTACGTTAATCCTTAAACAATAGTTTCTTTGTACTTAACTAATCCTTAGCTGTGAGTAAGTTAAGCATCAGTAACTGCTTGACTAATGCATAATTATGGATCATAGCCTTTCCAAAAAATGTATATGATGGGTTAAAAATAGATGGTTCAAATAAAATCTATTACATACATGTGCCTTGATTATAAAGTAGATAAATACCACCTTACATTATAGAAACAAATAAAGATTACATTTAGGAAGAAAACTGGTACATTATGCTGTTAGAATTATTAATAAAAAAAATATATATATTTTTTTTTTGCAAAATGATCTACCCCTTGAGATCTTTAAATTACACAAAAACGTCCTGAATAAATATTTAGATGTTTATACGTTTGACAAAACTTATACCCATGCTAAGATTTACATTATTTGTTTATGTTGAACAGTGAAGGAGACCTGAATATTGTCTCCTTTGAGCTTTTAGTGGAGTACCTTTTTTTAATTCAGTCCTTTTGTTAAAAAAAAAACATTTTTTTAAATTAGCATGATTATCTTCAGCTTGCACTCAATTTCATTTAATCCCTCCGGTAATGATGTCAGATTTCAATTGAGACACATTGTCCTTTGTTGCAGAAACAGTAAAACAATTTGTTATCTGCCATTGTAGAACCAGACGAAAGAATGATCATTCATGAAAGAACAGCCACCCAAAGGCTGCAAAACATTAAATTCAGGTTTATTCTTCTGTTTACAATGCAAAAGTATCCCCTTCACAGTATGCCAGATGGATGAGAGCTGAACAATGCTTCTTATAACGAAATCCATCTCTGTTCAGCAATGCACTGGTTGCTCTCATTAGAACTTGCACAACCATGACCACTGAGGTTACAGTCTGAAACCATTCACGCTGGTTTTCAAATGCATTCTTGCCAGGGCTAAAAATGTAAACCTTTCCAGTTTCTCATCTTGCATTCAATTGTGAATTATGAATGAAAGGGATTGCAAATGTGGAAAGGAGGAATGTGGAAGAGACTCAATTAGAGATATATTAATGGAGGAGCCGAGGTTAGGTCCACAAGACCAGTCTCTCAGGACTCTCTCATTTAAAATGAGCTGCCCTTCTGCCCTGTTCGCTGCACATCTATTCTTCGAGGTTTAAAAGCTTTTTCACAATGTTTGTATTACATTAATGAAACTCTCTGCATGCCCTCATGTGCCCTGGCAGGGCAAAGGATTTAATCTCCATCAAGGTATTTAAAAACATAACACTGATTGCATGTGCTTTCATTGATTACTTGATAGTTGAACACTTATAAGAGGGCCATGACAACAGGCATCGGTGCCCACTATATTCTATCGAATTCCATCCACTGAATGGGAGTGTCACAGATGAACCTGTTGACATGACTGATATGGACTTCATTTTATTTTAGTTTCAGATTATTTACTTTAAATCTTACCATGTTTATTTTATTTTAAGTTTAAAATAACATCCCAGAAACTTTTTTGTTAGAATTACCTTTATTCTGGTTTACAGGAAGTTCCTGGGTCAACCAGCCCAACCCAGTTTGTGGGGGGTTGAAATCACTTGTTTTCATGTTAAAATGTTGTGTTGTTTAACATTTTTGACAGTCATTATGTTGTTTGATTGAGAAACTTCCTTTGTATTGGCTGACTATTTATAGTTTACGCTATTGGATATATACAAATTTTGGTTGTTTTTCATTTTATGTTGGTATGACCGGGGTGGGCCTTGGCCTTGGCCTATAAAAAGGCTTCCAGGCCTAACCATATGGAATTAGTTGCAACTTCCATGTTGACTGACCAAGCAAGCAAGCTCTTTTATTTGTGGACCGCTCTGTGATGTAGCCACATTGCACATTGTTGCTGTTTTGTTTCATTTTTGCACATATTTTATTTGTTTTTGTTAAGCTCTACATTTTTGCAACGATTAAATAAAGTTGTTTGGACTCACAATTGGTTCATCACATAATTTTTTTGCCCAACCACAGGGCCTTGGTGATTTGGAACTATTGCTCACAGAAATAAATAGATCATTACTTGAATATTTTCAAAAGTAAAATTATTTAAACAGAAAGAGACAAAAAAACAAAGGTGTGCCTGATTAGTTGTTGATTGATAGGGGGGTGAAATACTTTCTTTGCTTCTCATTCAGTTCATAAGTTTTGTTCTGATCACAAAATGACAGAGTGGGACTTTTCGTGATCAGCTGGTTGAAATTAGCAGTAGCTTCTACCAGTAAATACCATTGTGTATGTGTGATATTCATTTAATTTAGTATATTACTTCAAATGTACCAGCAACATCATGCACTATTTTTTTAATCAGTGGATTTATAATGAGTGTTGGAAAATAGACATACTACTACTATTACTACTAATAATACATTTTTTTGGAAGTGCCTTTCTTGTTACTCTAGATCACCATACAAAGAAGCCCATACCAAACTTTTTTTTTTGCTCACGAACTAACAGATTTTACACTCAAAATGGAATTTTGCTTGGTCAAAATACATTTTGCTAAACAAGAAGTACAATTTATTCACAAAAAACTGCTCACGTGCGTGTAAATGAACTTTTTGCGCTCTCAAAATTGTACTTTTTTTCACTCAGAATTTTGACGCTAATAAAACCCCATACATACCCAGCTAACAGGGGATGTTTAACTATTGCTAACAGTATTTAAAGATTGTCAAAATGTTAGCGCAAATCATTTCCAAAAGAATGTTCTACTAACATTCTAATAATGGTAAACTAAAAAAGTTATCTAAACAACATTCTTAGAATATTCCTAGAACCTTTGTCATGAGTGATGAATGTTTTAAAAACTTTTTAATAACTTTGAGAGAATGTTCACAGAATGTTAGCAAAACTGGACAAACTAACATTTTTGCAACGTTCACATAACGTTCTTGTAACATAAACTTGTTAACGGTGTAGTAACATAACATCAGTAAAAAGCATTAGTAATAAAAATACAAGTAAATCTACATTAATAAACCAAGTAGTTAAAACATCAAAGAAAATCAAAATGACGCACTGTAGGCTTGTCTAAAAAGTAAAGTTCTGATAATGTTAAAATGATAAAGATCAGGACTATTCTGTAAATTCGGAGACAGTTAATTCCAAAGGAAGGGGGCATGTTTTATGGGTAACCAATGCAGGTGTTGCAGGACTGAAGTGATGTGCTCACCTTATGGTGTTTGTGTGATCAACCTGGTGGCAGGATTTTGAACAAGTTCTAGTATATGGAAAGATTTAACCATGGTAATGGAAATTCTTATTTTTATTCATAATTTTTTTGTACATTTATTTTTTAACAATAGTTGTTATATCTAAATTGTTTTGTTGGTAATAATAGTGGCAGTTTAAACAAATTCAAGCAAATAGAGTATTGAAAATGTTTTGACAGTATAAAATTCTTTTATAGCATACTGCACAAAACTTTAGTTTTGGATTTTGCAGCTTATTATTTGAAACAACTAATATTCAATGTTTTTATTAACCAATAAAAATGTGAATGTAGTGTTACACAGTAAAATTCTAAGACTTAAATTAACTCTATCCAGATTAGGACCAAGTACATTCTAAATAGAGTGAAACAACAACACTTAAACTGAGTTAAATCATCAATGAGGTTATCATCTAAACCATTGATTATTCACCAAAACTTGTACTTAGTGATAAACATTTGTATTTCACTATAAAAAACATCACAACTATTTTCCTCATCCCAATGTAACAAAAATATGAGCTTAACTTAAAGGTTTTATGGTTCTTGTTGATGAGCTCAGTGCTAATTTAACTATATTTAGAGTAGGACCAAATAGACTCAGAGCAGTGTAAATTTAACACTTTAGATTTTACTATGTATACAGAGGCACAAGAAGCTGAAGAGACATAGGCTACGTTCTGAGCAGGTTCTTGATGCTCAGTTCAGATTTTTTTTCATTAAATTGCTGTCTGTATTTTGTATGAAATGATACTCCTATGTGATTTGCACACGTAGAAGAGGACCTTACGTCAGCCAGAATGCATGGGTAATGATAGTCATAATGATGCAATGTGATTTGTGTCTTTGTTTGACGTAATTGTCTTATCAGAGCCAGCTTTATTAGCCCTAAATAGAGGGAATAAGGGAATAAGGGAAAGAGCAGATTTAACAGAATAATGGCAGAGAGTTATAAGGACTAGAATATCAATATGCAATAAAAATTTGATTTGTGTCACTTTTGGCTGCAGTCTGAATGTAACCTAAGTCATAGAACAAGCAGTACTTATTTTAACTGCAATGAGCAAATAAAAAACAACCAAGGAAGGAAATACATTAAATGAGAATCACTGGATTCAAATGACTTAAATACACAGGGAACATAATCTAGGAACAGCTGAAATCAATCTAGATCTTTGCCGTCCTGGAGGTCCGATGCACATGGTTCAACCATCATGAAACAGATTTATTGCACTGAGTAGGTATGCTTACTAGAACATGGTTGGACTTCCAGGACTGTATTTGGAGATCCCTGACCTAGACAACGTGTGCCACACAAGCAGTGGAAGAAGTGATGCAAGAAAAAGCACAAATGAGTCCAGACTGAACTATTAATACTACAGACTGAAGATTAATACTAACTTGGTTACTAATAAAACAAGCGTAGGAACAATAGGAACACACTAAAAGATATAAACCTGCAATACAAAATCCAAAAAAAGGCAAATAACTTAAATTATATACAGACTCAAGGACGCTAGATTATAATAGCCATGAGAGAACACGGGACTGGGCACTGACACAAAGTCTCATGAGGTCTCGCATTGCAAGTTTTAATAGTGTAAATACAAATCAAAGCATAAAAGTATCTATATTTATCTCATTGAAGGCATTCCGAGTTTTTAGTTTGTTTGTTTTTAAGAGAAATTAACCCTAGTGAGTCTGTCCCCAAACAAAACAATCGTGACTTCAAAAGCAAACGAGGTATTGAATAATTTCTGCACTATTTCACTCTAAATCTTGATTCCAGTACAGTTAAAGTGTGTACATACATTTTCTGTACTCTGTCATACAAGCTTTATAATGCCTTAATATATTACTATTGTGGCTAAGATGGCGTTTTAGGACTTGGAAGCTGCTTTGGACTTGGATTGAAAGCCGGTTGCTGTTGATGCTTATGTTCATGTGTCATAAAAAGAAGGCCAAGGGGCTGTTCATCTTCATGGGGAACGTTAATAGCGCTAATATTTGACCTGTGAGCTTCCTGGGAGAAATGGAAAGCTCATTAAGTTTTGTATGCGGATGTACAGGTTAACCAGTCACAGAGACAGAATGAAAATAGTGTAACTGCACCAACCCACATTAATGGAAGGTGAGACCTCATTGTTTCAAAAGAGCGAGCCGAATCATATGGAGGACTTGCTCAGGCAATAAGGGTGACGACAGTGACAGCTTAGGTGGTACTTTATGAGCAATGCCAACCAAATGAACAAAACCATTTAGCATGGCCTGCAGATAGTGTTCAGATTAATCTCTTATGCCACTATTTTTCTTCATTAATAATTTGCTTCTGTTGGCTAAATCAATAGAATTATATCTGTAAATGATCACAGTTGGAATGTTCTGTTGTGCCAGTTTGAGTGTGCGCTTTGGTCATATGCCATTTGAATGCGGCAGAGAGCTTGCTCCGAGTGCTTGAAATACTGGTTTTACATAATTTATAATGCAAAATGATTTAATCCCTTGAGTAAAGAGGCAATTTGTTGTAGTATGAAGCTTTGAAATTCCCACTGCTTTAGACTCACTAACTATGACACTGATCCGTATAATTATGAAATCGTGGCTCACTTAATAAGATTGGGAGAGGATACATTTTACCTTTCATGTGTTAGCACTTGTACCTTTTGTATCAATAGAATAGAAATCCATAACTAGGTATTGGAACATGGTGTCCCAGGAGGCTAAATTTGTTGCTTCGGAAAATCATGACACCAATTAGAAATAATATGCAATGCCCAATGATATGAAAACCTGACATGTTTTTTATTCAAATGGAAATTCACTAAACCAATTACTTTTTCATCAAATGATCAAGTTTGGTGCTCTTTCACTGGAAGAGCAGTTTAAAAGCTTGGGCATAGAACCTTTTGGATTTTAAAGTTAATTCTTGAGTACTGTCCTAGTCATATCTCTCAAGAGTCACACCATTGATTCCCCTTGCAGAAATACTGTATTATGAAAAATTACACTAAAGAATACACTAAAACAACAGTTCACCAACAACATGAATTCTGTGCACTCTTTTTTTGCAGTGGAACGATAGCAATAGACAGAAAAACGCAGGTTTGATATCAAGGTAGCCAATCAAACACAAGTTTTCTTAGGCTCAAATATCTACTGATGTCTGCAGGTAAATCTGCTGGCAATAATTCATTAAAAAGCTTTAAGCAAACAATATGCACAAGAACAAAAAACTGCTCACGTGCGTGTAAATGAACTTTTTGCGCTCTCAAAATTGTACTTTTTTTCACTCAGAATTTTGACGCTAATAAAACCCCATACATACCCAGCTAACAGGGGATGTTTAACTATTGCTAACAGTATTTAAAGATTGTCAAAATGTTAGCGCAAATCATTTCCAAAAGAATGTTCTACTAACATTCTAATAATGGTAAACTAAAAAAGTTATCTAAACAACATTCTTAGAATATTCCTAGAACCTTTGTCATGAGTGATGAATGTTTTAAAAACTTTTTAATAACTTTGAGAGAATGTTCACAGAATGTTAGCAAAACTGGACAAACTAACATTTTTGCAACGTTCACATAACGTTCTTGTAACATAAACTTGTTAACGGTGTAGTAACATAACATCAGTAAAAAGCATTAGTAATAAAAATACAAGTAAATCTACATTAATAAACCAAGTAGTTAAAACATCAAAGAAAATCAAAATGACGCACTGTAGGCTTGTCTAAAAAGTAAAGTTCTGATAATTTTAAAATGATAAAGATCAGGACTATTCTGTAAATTCGGAGACAGTTAATTCCAAAGGAAGGGGGCATGTTTTATGGGTAACCAATGCAGGTGTTGCAGGACTGAAGTGATGTGCTCACCTTATGGTGTTTGTGTGATCAACCTGGTGGCAGGATTTTGAACAAGTTCTAGTATATGGAAAGATTTAACCATGGTAATGGAAATTCTTATTTTTATTCATAATTTTTTTGTACATTTATTTTTTAACAATAGTTGTTATATCTAAATTGTTTTGTTGGTAATAATAGTGGCAGTTTAAACAAATTCAAGCAAATAGAGTATTGAAAATGTTTTGACAGTATACTTATTTTAACTGCAATGAGCAAATAAAAAACAACCAAGGAAGGAAATACATTAAATGAGAATCACTGGATTCAAATGACTTAAATACACAGGGAACATAATCTAGGAACAGCTGAAATCAATCTAGATCTTTGCCGTCCTGGAGGTCCGATGCACATGGTTCAACCATCATGAAACTGATTTATTGCACTGAGTAGGTATGCTTACTAGAACATGGTTGGACCTCCAGGACTGTATTTGGAGATCCCTGACCTAGACAACGTGTGCCACACAAGCAGTGGAAGAAGTGATGCAAGAAAAAGCACAAATGAGTCCAGACTGAACTATTAATACTACAGACTGAAGATTAATACTAACTTGGTTACTAATAAAACAAGCGTAGGAACAATAGGAACACACTAAAAGATATAAACCTGCAATACAAAATCCAAAAAAAGGCAAATAACTTAAATTATATACAGACTCAAGGACGCTAGATTATAATAGCCATGAGAGAACACGGGACTGGGCACTGACACAAAGTCTCATGAGGTCTCGCATTGCAAGTTTTAATAGTGTAAATACAAATCAAAGCATAAAAGTATCTATATTTATCTCATTGAAGGCATTCCGAGTTTTTAGTTTGTTTGTTTTTAAGAGAAATTAACCCTAGTGAGTCTGTCCCCAAACAAAACAATCGTGACTTCAAAAGCAAACGAGGTATTGAATAATTTCTGCACTATTTCACTCTAAATCTTGATTCCAGTACAGTTAAAGTGTGTACATACATTTTCTGTACTCTGTCATACAAGCTTTATAATGCCTTAATATATTACTATTGTGGCTAAGATGGCGTTTTAGGACTTGGAAGCTGCTTTGGACTTGGATTGAAAGCCGGTTGCTGTTGATGCTTATGTTCATGTGTCATAAAAAGAAGGCCAAGGGGCTGTTCATCTTCATGGGGAACGTTAATAGCGCTAATATTTGACCTGTGAGCTTCCTGGGAGAAATGGAAAGCTCATTAAGTTTTGTATGCGGATGTACAGGTTAACCAGTCACAGAGACAGAATGAAAATAGTGTAACTGCACCAACCCACATTAATGGAAGGTGAGACCTCATTGTTTCAAAAGAGCGAGCCGAATCATATGGAGGACTTGGCTCAGGCAAGAAGGGTGACGACAGTGACAGCTTAGGTGGTACTTTATGAGCAATGCCAACCAAATGAACAAAACCATTTAGCATGGCCTGCAGATAGTGTTCAGATTAATCTCTTATGCCACTATTTTTCTTCATTAATAATTTGCTTCTGTTGGCTAAATCAATAGAAATTATATTCTGTAAATGATCACAGTTGGAATGTTCTGTTGTGCCAGTTTGAGTGTGCGCTTTGGTCATATGCCATTTGAATGCGGCAGAGAGCTTGCTCCGAGTGCTTGAAATACTGGTTTTACATAATTTATAATGCAAAATGATTTAATCCCTTGAGTAAAGAGGCAATTTGTTGTAGTATGAAGCTTTGAAATTCCCACTGCTTTAGACTCACTAACTATGACACTGATCCGTATAATTATGAAATCGTGGCTCACTTAATAAGATTGGGAGAGGATACATTTTTCCTTTCATGTGTTAGCACTTGTACCTTTTGTATCAATAGAATAGAAATCCATAACTAGGTATTGGAACATGGTGTCCCAGGAGGCTAAATTTGTTGCTTCGGAAAATCATGATACCAATTAGAAATAATATGCAATGCCCAATGATATGAAAACCTGACATGTTTTTTTATTCAAATGGAAATTCACTAAACCAATTACTTTTTCATCAAATGATCAAGTTTGGTGCTCTTTCACTGGAAGAGCAGTTTAAAAGCTTGGGCATAGAACCTTTTGGATTTTAAAGTTAATTCTTGAGTACTGTCCTAGTCATATCTCTCAAGAGTCACACCATTGATTTCCCCTTGCAGAAATACTGTATTATGAAAAATTACACTAAAGAATACACTAAAACAACAGTTCACCAACAACATGAATTCTGTGCACTCTTTTTTTGCAGTGGAACGATAGCAATAGACAGAAAAACGCAGGTTTGATATCAAGGTAGCCAATCAAACACAAGTTTTCTTAGGCTCAAATATCTACTGATGTCTGCAGGTAAATCTGCTGGCAATAATTCATTAAAAAGCTTTAAGCAAACAATATGCACAAGATGTTTATCTAAGTTAATACACTTCATTTTGTCTTTGTTGTAAGTTGTATTTTATTCTAACACATTTGATCTGTAATTTACTCATTAAGCTACAAAACTGTCATGAAATAAGAAGTTCTATTCTACCTCTGTGCTGGTGCTCCCTGAAAAATCTCCATAAGAAGAATTAACAAAATAAAATTGGAGCTAAAGGGTTTAATTTAAAAAATAAAATATAGTTTCATTAGACCATAAATAAGATGTAGTACCTTATCTGAGGATTAACTAGCATTAAAAGTTGACACTATTTTATAATACTTCTTGTATGAAAAATTTAAGCGTATACTTTTTTCTGACCATTTATGTTTAATCTTTGTTTTTATTGGCATGTAATTGGTATTTTTAGTATGATCTTTAAATTAGTAATATTTCATTTTTCTAGGTATTTTATACATAATATTATATTGATATATCATGTCGGTAATACAATTTCCTAGACTTAACAGTGGAAATTTAATTTTTATAATCTTGTCCTGATCTCAGCCTCACGTGTCACACCCAGAGAATGTTTACTAAACGTCTGACTGGTTTGGTAAATTTTTAAGGCAACAATTCAAGAATCCTGAGTCATGATCTGATTGGTTGAATTTATCCAGATATCCAGGAGTAGTGAGTGCTTTGCTTATTTTCATTTCTCTGAGAAGTAAAATCCGCCATACATTCAATACAAAGAGCTATCATGCGTACTGAGAATAAATGGGTATAAAGAACAGTGATAGACTAGATAACATTTAATAACTTGTTTGTCAGTCAGTTTTTGTAGCAACATTTCCATGCCCGGAAACATGATGCTACTTGAAGTAAAATGCGATTGGCTGTTTGACATGTTGACGGTTACTTATTCGCTAAGTTCGTAGCAGTGTATGATCTATTGACTTGCGTGTGTGCTATTATCACAGCTATGATTGACTGCCTGAAACACAGTATTTTATTTTGGCCAGTTTTCTGTTCCTTGTGTGTGCTAATGAACAGCAGATTTAACTTTTGTTCTTTGCAGCATAACCTCATCACTCATATTTTGTGCATACATGTGTCATTGTAATTATTAATGAAATTCCTATTAACAATATCAGATGAAAAGGAGCATTAATTAATGAAATAAATTTAAATACGTAATTTTAAATATATAAATATTACTTTATATAATTACAACTTATCAAAAATATAATGTGTGTGGGGAGTTTTCTCTGAGATCCAAACAAATGAGCACTCTCTGTAATAGGACTAACTTTTAAAGAGATACACATAAGAAAATAATATCAACATAAAGAGTGTTATATTTATTATTAGAATTTTGTTTAGTTTAGGAATGGAAAAGAAAGAGTTAAGTTCTCGCTCATGTCGTGCGTGATGATGCAATCACAAGTACTTCCATCACGTGCTTTAGTGCGTTCGAAATTGTGCACAATCTCGTCTCACATACTATAAGGTATGTACATCTATTTTAAAGGTGCAGTGTATAGTGTTCAGATTGGGACGCAACAAGACTAAAACTTAGACAGCTGCCAAAAACAACACTGGTTCTACTTATTCAAAAAACTTTTTCCTAGTTCCATCAAAGAATAATTCTTTATATCAAACATGAGTTGGGATTCAAGGTGGACGATCCTTTGCATTTACATGTTTCTACGTAAACCAGCCTGAAAATTGCATTTAATGAATTCCTGACTGCAGGTTTCCCCTAGATATTCTCACACTGTTTAAACTAACGCTGTCATGATGCAAACCTAATTAATTAGTCACACAATGCTAAGTAATTGCTTGCAGCACCTGTGACCTTTGGTTTGATCTTGTCTTTTTCTTGTTCTTCCCTCAGCATCGCTCCGCAAACACAGCGCTTCTCACTGGCGCATGCAAAACATCGCCCAGGAGTCTGTCGACAGCTCTGATGATGAGTTTTTTGATGCCCGAGGTAAGTGACACTTCTTCCCCACCCCTCATAACCTGATGGAATCTGTTCTTTGCCATCTGTGCCCTCCTCCCTCATGTTCTTTTTTTTTTTGCTTTGTTTCACGATGCCCATCACAGGTTATTCAAAACCTTGTGGTTATAGTTCTCTAAGTTGGGCAGTTGTACAAATTCAATATATATTTGAAGATCCACTGACAAAAAGTGCAAATATACTCTGACTCACATTTTTGTAATTTGGATACTTTTTTATATTTGTGGTAAGGAAGAGTGGAGCCTGCTTTTTCAACAAGTGTTAATGGCCAAACACAAATCTTTTTTTCACAACAGCCTGGCTGTTGTTTTGGTAGATTAATTGTGTGATTTAGTTTCAAAAACAGTCCGTAGATACCAAGCCACCTGCAGACATTTGCAAACTTGCCTAGCTGTGGCGTTTACTCTTGACTTTAAAGAAAAAGTGCATAAAAATACATATTAATCAAACTGAAAGCACACTGTTCCAGCACCTGTGAGGTAAACATTAAACATTTTAAGCTCAGCATCATCTGAAAAATGTCACTGTTAAGCAAAATCCTTTCTCTAAATCGACTCTGTTCTTACTTTGCCCTTGTCAGCATGAAACTTTCCATTATCTCTTTCCATTGGCGATTTACATTTAGCTGACTCGTACATCTAAAGCAACCTATTGTGCAGGGACAGCAGTTGGTCAGAAATAATTTTTATGACAAGTTAAGTAATATAGTTTATACTGGATATGGTTTGAACTTTAAAGGCCTGGCTGTATTTTTGTAATAAGCAGAGATGAATCAAACTTATTCAGCTTTGAAAGGGTGTGTAAGCAATACTAAGCTTAATTTGTCTTTTTTAAGATGAACTGGTGATTGTGTATTACCATGTACCACAGTGCAGTAGTGACATCTGAGCTGTTAGCATTTGCCCAGTGTGTACAAGTGTGAGTGAAACTGCTGATTCTCTATTAGAGGTGTGAACAAGTTCACATCGTCTCTTGAGGCGACTCGTTAAATGAGTTACTTTAATTGTTTTGTTGGTTACAAAGTAATTATCTTTATTCATCACTGCACTCCCTTCATGTAACCAAGGCAAGCTGTTGTCTTTATAACACATTCTTAAAAAAGTATGTTTAATGCAATCAGTATCCAGCATGAATCCACATCTTCCTTTATTGAGAAAATGTTTAATTCCTTCTTATTAAACCCTTTATTTGATCTCGCAACAAAGAACCTCATTTAATGAAAAAAATTTGTGCTTCCCATGAGCTTTGTTTAATTAACATTGGTTTCATAAACATTCGTTTCAAAAGCGTGTCTCTGACTTCGAGACAAATGTACTAATATTCGGTAATATTGGCAGTTTATATTGTTTTTACATGAAGGCTTATTTGTTAGTTTGAGGGCCATTTGGTTGAATAGGATTAGAATTTTTGGTTTTATCTCTTTTTAGTGTTTTATTTGTGTTTTTGCCATAAATTGAGTATTTGTTGTAGGATTTTTTGTATCACTTTCAAAAAAGGCATCCTAGAGACTGATTTGCCATCAAAGCAATACATTTTACTGCAATAAAACTTTTTTTTTCAGTTTATTTTACTTTCTAAAAGCACCATTATTCACTTTTGGAATTAATACTTGTTTTTCAGGAAGCACTCTTTGTTTAACATGAAATAACTCCCTGGTATTCCTAAAAGGGTGGCGGAGTCGCCTAATGGTAGAATTCCTTTTTTTAAACTCCATAGGATCAGAATGTGTTACATTCCTAAATGAGGCCAAATGTGACCATATGAAGTTGTAAAAGGGAAATAAAACCACAAACCCTCGTGCTTTACACTGACCCAGGGGTTAAGTTTATATTCAAAACTCCCTCATACCTTGGTTTTCAATTGTTAAGACAGCTCTATGTTGTGCTCATATTTCAGTCACACAAGGAATCACAAAGATTAATTTGAAACTAGGTCTAGTGTTTGAAAGGAAACGTAAGCCAACACCAACTGTGCTTTGAAACCACCTTTTGTTTAATGGGCACCAAACATGACGAATATGCTAAATGTATGCAAATGCTTTCTCTGTGGTGGATTCAAATACACTGAAGAATCATCATAGAGAGAGAGAGAGAGAGAAGAGAGAGAGATAGAGGAGAGAGTGAGAGAGAGAGAGAGAGAGAGAGAGGAGAGAGAGAGAGAGAGAGAGAGAGAGAAAGAGAGAGAGAGAGAGCGAGAGAGAGAGAGAGAGAGAAATTTGCTGTAGCAGTTATGCCAAAAATAACATTATCCACAGTATTAATAAGGCAACCATTATATGAAGTGATGTGCTTCAAAGGGATCTTAAATAAATGCCCTTTTCCTTCAGAGTACAGGGAATATGTGGAGAGAAAAGGATGAGCTGTAGTCACAGAGGGCGCAATGAACTGTTTACCAAAGCTTTGATTCTTATTGCTTTTCAGAGCGCATGGTTCCCTGCATCAGAAGATTTGAGTATTATTTCAGGATTAGATTCATAATCATTTTCACTGTAGTTAACAATTTCACTTTATTTTATTACTAAATGAGTTGAATTCCATTACAACACAACACAACAGTAGAGGAGTAGTAAAATTAAGATGTAAATAATTAATGGAGAATTTAAGAACAATATTTTTTAACAATAATGTGCAACGAGGCATATTTATGTACTTTTTAAATAGGTGTTAATGGTGTGATCTTTGGTATCTATTGTTGATGTTTAAATCTCCAAAAGCAAAACTCCCCTTTGTGATAGTGCCTTGTTGAAAACTCCTGCTTCATGACTACACCAGGTCAGTCCAATCAAGCACATATTTACAAAAAAAAACACATACTGTAAAGCTTTTAGTTATGAACTAAAAATACAGAACAATATAAAGAACAGTATATACAATATACATTTTCAATGTAAGTATAGCTCATGTTTTGCTGTGTTGTTTTCAAAGAAAAGCCTATTGGAAACAGAGAAGCTGAAAGAGACAACTCCAATTTTAAATAGATGTTTTTTCCTGATGCAAACCCTTTAAGAGACCCTTTAAAACTCTTTTTTTTATGTGCTGTGCAACACAGCCAGTTTAGCAAACATTTAGGTTGAAATCTGAAAAATCCTTTGTCATCTGTGGTCACTCAAATTAGTCGACCTTTTGATTTTAAGCACTTATCTGTTAAGATAGAAATAACAAGATGAAAAAATTAAGGTAACTGAAAACTGCAGAAAAACTGTTAAACAAGGCAAAAAAAAGTCGCAAGAGATTTAGGGCTAGCTCCTAATCTCTGAATAGAGCTTCATGTACAGGAGGGGTTTTGAGTAGACTCGCTGAACAAATCTTTTAACTTTCATTGGGAAAATAAGCAAAAATAAATCCATAATATAAGCAAATTAATAGTTTTTTTTACCTAGAATATGTGTTGCTGCTGGAGTCTCCCAAAACCAAACTATGAACTTTTAAAAATCTTAATAGCTGCTCTTAAAAATTCCAATTTGTGGCCAAAACTGGATTCACTCCACTCTTATTCAAACTATGGAGTGGCAGCTTTAGGGTTTTAAAAATGTATGAAGCCTAAACGATATCACTCTGCCCTTAATAACCTTCAAAAGGCAGTATTTATGTAAAAGGTAAAAACAATGTCTTTGAATCACCCCAGATGGTTGTGCTCTTCTAAACGAACTGTGTATTTCCTGTTCCTCCCATTTCTGATAAATATGTTCATTTTTTGGCAAGCCAAAACTCACTTTTACCCTGGACATCCAAAAACACACTTTATCTTATTGTTTATCGACACAGTTCTGCAAGGGTTACATGTCCGGGTCAGTCAGCACATACATTCTGTATTAAGATGAGATGCATTAGGGCTTGGTCTTATTGGTTAGTGGGCAGTGCTTTGGCGTGGTTATGGCCTTCGAGCCATTTTGAGCTCACAGAAAAAGAAAATATGATTACCCAAACATGCATGATCTGAATATAACTTGAGGTGGGTTTTTAATGAGGAAACGATCCTAAAACATGCAAAAAATGTCTGAAAGGTTGAGTTTACATGATATGAAACCTTTATTAAGTTATTTTTAGGGGTTCATTTTCTTATGGTTATTTTGTCTATACTTACCAAATAAACTTCACATTTTCAAAGTGGAATCAAAGTGGTTTATAGTCTCCATTCAAGTGTTTGTTTGAAACTTGTTTAGTCTTATATGAAACTGACAAAGGAAATGTTGTTACCTCTTAGGTCTGGTTTTCTCTTTGCTGAGTGTTTATTTAGCAATAATTTCTGTATATAGAGCCATAGTCAAGTGTTTGGTCAAAGCTTGGAGTGAGAATCTAATGGGTTGTTGTGGGAGTGACACTGCAGAGGTGTGCTTGGGAAATCAAAAAGTCTGTGTGTATGTGAGAAGTGTGTGAGGGTTTGTATGGAGACTGCCTGCTGTTGTTTCCTCTCCACTGACCTGTGAGATTGGCCTTTGTCAGTCTGTGTGTGCCACAGATGATACGATCGGCCAGTGGCAGGAAAATTGTGCCTCATCATGGTTCTAGCTTTGTCAGTTTGCCTTCACCTTCATGACACACAAGTCTTTTTTGCTCATATCAGGCTCATTGCCGATCTGCCCACATAACTGCTGGCTTCATTAACTTTGCCTGTTTCCCTACCTGTTTCATTTAAAAATGTCACTGAATATTTACTTCATGACCAAAGTAAAAACATAACCTGGCTGTTATAATGGTGTCACTCCGAGTTTGATGTGTTGTTTCTTCAAAGATTTGGGATATCTGGAGGTACTGCAGCCTTAATTTAATCTCTAACCAGTCCCTTCATTCTCTTGCTTTCTCTGAAATCCACTGGCTTTTTTAAAACTTTTTTGATAATTTTAACACTTAAGTTTGTAAACAGTTATAGTTGCTCAGCAACTTTTGAAATACTCCGATCAGTCCATCTGATGCCAACGGTCTTTCTGTGATTGTTCAGGGTATTGTCAATGTCTTCGCAACACCCTTTCTTCATTCTTCTGATGCTCATTTTGAAAGACATCCAGAAAGACATCTTCATCACATCTAATGTGGTGTCTTAATGCATTTACTTGGTTGAATTGAACAAGTGTTTCTAATAAAGTGACCATATAATATGTTGACTGTTAGTTCATAGACAACAACGTCTAGCATCACTCCTGCCTTATCATCCTTTGAACCCCATTAACTTACAACTGCGTGTGATTGAAGTGATTGAAATGGCTTGTGGACACCTGGAGAATTTTGTTTGGTGTTTGTCATCAGCATTTTCAAGACATTTTATATGCATATACACAAATTAATGTTTACTTATAAACATATAACACCCATTTTTAGAAGTCATTTGCAAGGTTTTTCTTGAATTTGGAAACATAACATGTTGCTTTCATCAAGTAGCTTTTTAATTCAGACACTGATCATTTTTAAGACGTTTCATTCAACCAGCCGTGGTTGAAGATTGTGATATGCAGTGTTAATTTGTATCAGTCAGTGTTAATCTGGTTGAAACAAAGGTAAAAAAAACGTTAGTTTTTTTAAAATATGCATTTAATTTTGTTGTGATTTTTAAATGACTTGTTTAGTGACTCATTCGCAATAAATGTCTCCTCTACCTGACTCAACAAGAGCAGTTTATGAAGCTGCTGAATGAAACCTTTGTGGCCCAGTTTTTACCACATTTAGAGATTTTTTGTTGACAAAAATGAAAAATCAATAAACATAGTACAATTCACACAACATCAATCTGTTTGTGATTGAATAAAGAGTTGAAGTTTGAGTCGAGCTCACCAGTGAAGCTCAAGGCTTGTTGTGATTGCAATCAGCATTCAGTCCTGGGTGAAAACATGGTTCCAGTTCCTTACTCCACAGTGAATAAATGAATTCTCTTGCCATCATAACATTTTTCCGTCTTGCATGCTAACCTCTGTAAAAGGCTTTTTTAACCATGCTTCCCCTCATGTTTTTTTTATGTTTCTCGGTATGAATGAATGACGTGGAAGGTTGTAAGTAGTGATGTTCCGATCAGGTTTTTTTGCCCTTGCGTCCAAGTCATTTGATTTTGAGGATCTGCCGATACCGAGTCCCAATCCGATACCTTTCTAATACGTAAAACGCATGTTTGTTTGTTTTTACAGAAACAGATGTGTTTTATGTGATGTATTTAAATCACCTTTTTTATATTCAACAACTCTCAAGGTCATTTTTCATTTTTATATTTAACTCTAATTTTACTCCATTAATCTTTCTTGTAAAGATGTTTCAGAGAGCACCAGCACAGAGGTAGAGTAAAACTGTTAATTTCATAACGGTTTTGTAGCTTAATGAGAAAAATACAATGAAATGTGTTGTGTTTGAAGCAAATGCATCGATTGAACAACAAAGATAGCATGTAAACCGTGATATAGTAGATATACAGTCGTGTGGGCATTAACCTCTTAATATTTTTTTGTGGATATGATTTATTGCAGCAGATCTCTCAGCAGACGTCAGTGGATGTTTGTGCATGAGAAGCTTGTTTGATTGGCTACTGTGATCTCAAACACACATTTTTATGACAAGCGATGCCGCTACACTGCAAATTATGCATAAATCATTAAAATATAGCGTGATTTCTTCAGTGAGCTTTGTCATAATACTGTATTTTTGTGAAATAAATCTTTTGTGTGGTGTGTGAGTGTGTGAAAACTGCAAAATGTGTGAGACAACCTGTAATTATTTCATGCAGGACATTTATGGTAAAATAATAATACGAACAACACTCTGGGGCAAAATCAGTACTTTTCCTCGTCAAAACAGAACACTTGGGCGTTATGTGATGCATGAAAGCTGTGGCATATGAGCTAGTGGGCCAAAAATTTGCTTTCAACTAAGACTTGTTTCAACAAGTTGACTCTTTCTTATTATTGACACACATCGCGCTTTCAGTTTTAAAACTCCAGCAGCTATGTTTCTCACCATATGGGAAGAAATAATTTTTTTTTACATTAAACACAAACAAAATCATGGTTTTATTTTACAAAAACGACTTATTTTCCAGTTTACTATTTTTGATATAACTCATGGCAGCAAATTAAAGAATAAATCATGCTGTGTGATCATATGAAAGCTCTTTTTGAACAAGAATGAATGCAATCACTATCATTTTAAATGGCATGTTAGCAAACGTCTGGGGAAGTTAACTCAGAGTTGTGATCGGAGCGTGTGCACTTGAGTAATGAGCTTTGTCCATGAATCTGAGCAAAACCCATTTATTTTGACTGAAATAAGACCACTCTGCTATAAATTTCAGTTGGAGAGTGATTATAGCATGCCTTTGCAGTCATTCAATGGGGTTCCTAATGGTAATTGATTAGGGTTTCCGGCTAAGGCTTTGCTTTTTGAACTGAACTGTTTTTCATTTTCAATTATTGTTTTCTGTGCTACGGTAGCCCTGAGGCACTTACACAAAACATTCATCTGAACTGACAAAGAAAGAAGGAAACTGCTATACTTTTTTATATCCATTGGTTAAACGATTATAGTAAATATTAGAGTTTCTTTGTTGTAATCTTATGATTTTGTTGGTCGATTTTAATCATAAGGCTATATAAATATATTACATTCTAGAAATTTATAAAGATTTGGTGAGTTTACAAATATGTTTTGTGTTTGCTTTGTTGAATAAAATATAAATACATTTGTGTACTTGAAAACATTATTTATTACATAGAACCCTCTTCATATTCTTCCTCATATTTCTCACCAGCTTTGTGTGTTACCTAAACTACATGACAGCTTGTTCAGAAAGAAGCAACCTCTTGACAACACAGTCATGCACTGTTTGATTTGGAAAAGTTATGGTGAACTGTTTGGATGAAAAATATTACTTGATATAATGACTCTTTTTTTCCTCATTCAATTATTATTATGTTAACATGCCGCTTGTAAATACAAAGAAACTAGACAATAACTTTCCATAAATTATGTTGCATAGTAAGAGTTCAGATGAAAATTCATTCATTCATTCATCTTCATGTCGGCTTTCTTCCCTTTCGAGATCGCCACAGCGGAATGAACCCCCAACTCTCTGGCATATGTTTTACGCGGCGGATGCCCTTCCACCCGCAACCCATCGCTGGGAAACATTCACAATCCTTCTTACTCAATTCACTTATACCGCATGTCTTTGGACTTGTGGGGAAACCGGAGCACATGGAGAAAACCCACGCGATCACGGGGAGAACATGCAAACTCCACACAGAAATGCCACCTGCCCCAGCCGAGCCTAGAACCAGCGACCTTCTTGCTGTGAGACGATCGTGCTACCCACTGCACCACCGTGATGCTCTTAGATGAAAATAATTGGCTTTTTTATACTCTGAAGATCCTGTTTAGATCCGTTTTTAGAAGAAACATTCTGACAAGACTTGTGATTTGTTTTGTATTCTCTGGAAGTAAATGATTAGATGCTAACAACCAGTTTCACTGGTTTCCTACTGGTGGTTGATATGCAATTGAAGGTCGCTTAAGGTTTCCTTTTTTGGGATTTTTTAGTCTGTAGCATACTACCAATTTTGCATAGCATTTCCCTGTGCATTCGACAGGCAAAAAAGCTGTTTGACTTTCAAGAAAGATAATCTTGTTTAAAACCTGTAACATACACAACTGGATCATAGACTTAAGCTTTAAATCTTTATTTCACAAAATTGCTTTCTCCGAAATTCCATTCCCAAAAACTTCATTACAACCATTATTTGCAAGTTATTTTTTATGTTGAAGAGAAGATAGAACTAAATTTTACATATGTTTTCTTTTTTGTTTTATTTTTGGAAACATGACTAACATTAGTGCATCTGCCATTGTATAGTCATATAGCCTCTGTATTCAGGAGTAGAAGAAGAGCTAAAGAATGTTAATGATCAAACTTATTGGCTCACTGTTGTCATTCCTTCCGGAATTCTTCAATTAAAATTTTAATTGCTGATTATTTCTGTCATTATTGACAGTCACTCAAAACAGTACTGCCATGTGTCTTTCAAATGCACTTTGAATGAAAATTGTGGGGACATTCAAACATTTTTCTTATTAAATTTTTATAACCTGCATTATATCGAAACATGATCTTGAGCAGTTCCCTTTAAATTCATTCTCTTTCAAACATTCTGTCAGCAGGCATTAAACACTGCTTTTGTAAATACACCCTTAAGTCAACATTTACAACAATTACAATCTTTTGCAGAAAGTGTCTCTGTTACAGTATTAGCATACAGGAATATTTATTCTTCTTTCAGGTGTGTTTTTAATTTACTGAATGTCAATGTCTATTTTTCTTGGATATTCTCTAACACATAACAACAACACCCTCAGTAATAATAATTATGGTAATAAAATCACCATTTTAAATAAAAAAAGCTTAAGCAAAGGAACCTCAAGCACACATCTCACAGTTTGTTCTTCTTGACTGTGCAAGGTTTTTGAATTGCATTTTAAAAATGTATTTAGCATTGAAATCTGTCTTTCCCTGCACTGCAATCACAGACGCATTTCACAATTGATACAAGTAAAGCAATAATCATAATGCTATTCTGGTGGATCCTAATCTCCAGTGAGAATAGGGTTTAAGAGTTTCTTTTTACAGATTCGCTATAGATATTGATTTCATCCTTTCACACTGTTGCACACAACTGATAAAATGATAAATATAAATACCCATAGCATAGTACTCATTTATCTCTCAAACCATGTAAACTAGAGGGTCACTCCATATCTGGCCAACTAATAACTTTCACTTCACTTTCACTTAAGGTGCTGTTAAGTCTTGTTGTAGAATATTTTAAAAACTCTCTCTCTCGTAGAAATCACTCCGGAAGCAGGGTACAGAACAGCAGCAACAGCGGCAAACTTTATTTTGTACTTCTTGTTTAACAAACAAAAAAATGATGCTCTAAAGGAAAACTACGGAAAGCTACTCGTAAAGTGGAGAAGGAAGAAAGCCAGGAAAGTGAGCGAAGAGTCTCCACGCAGGCAAATTTATGCTTTCCTTAGGGGACAGGCCCATCGCTGCACGGAGACACCACCCACTCCACCAGTCACCTCCCTCTCAGGCTAAGACTGTTTACACACATTCAATATCATATTAAAATATCAAAATAGATATTTCCCACTCATAATTACCAATACCCATTATAATGACTTAAAATTTAATAAGTCTCAACTATTTTAAATTGAGGCCAAAATCAATGTGTCTTACATATATGTGACTAGATCAACATAAAACCTTAGAACACTATAAATAATATTTAATATTTAAACTTTGTTACCTGTCTGCTGAAGAATGAAACCAGTATTACAAGATTGATTTTGACCTGACAAAACCTAACTGTTTTAATTATACTTAATTGGCACCCTGATCAACTAATATTAGTTCACAGGCACGTGAAACGATACGGTGTCTAAGCACTATAAACATACAAACTGTGGTAAAAACAATTTGGTTCAATGTAAGTCTCTAACCTCTCCTCCTCATTTATCACTCATCCTGCAGCTGATGCTGATCACCTGTTGTTGTCTGTTACATTTTTCTAACCATTGTTTTTTATTTGTTAGTCTCTGTTTGTGTTTGTTTGTTTTGTTTTGTTTTTTGGATATTAAGTTTGTATATTCCTTATGCTGGGGAGGTGACTAGCACCTGCCTCCGTTAGCGAGATTCCCATGGGCCTCACAGAGGGAACTTCTATTTACTCTACCTGATCCTCACTAGGAATTTGTGAAGCTACTTTGAAAGCAACTGCTAAAGAAGCGCTATATAAAAACTTGATTAATTGATTTAGGTGCTTGTCTAAGAATTTGCACAGAAATATGCTCAGGATTGCGAAGAAAGGACGAAACCCATGTTACTGACGATGGAGTTCTTTTATAAACACTGATTGGACAAACATAAGCTTACGATCTCTAATCCAGAACATAGCCTGCACCAGAACAGGTTAGCCGTGTGGCGTAAGTAACTAGGGAGATGAAGATGGATTAAATCCTAGATCCTTTCTTAGGACTCAAAACCCAGGATTGGTGCAAACTAATTCTAAATTTAGCTGGCTAGCCAGTTAATCCAGCTTCATGGCACAGGCTCCTGATTTAATGTATTTGCGTATACATTTTTCATGTTCAGGGTCATTTTTCATGTTGAGGGTCAATTTTCACTTCCTGATTTGAAAAGAAAAGTCGACTCAATCTATATTTGATCATTCTTCTCGTTGCAAAATGAGCTGTCATCAGTTTCATGAATTTGTTTAAGAGTGCATATATTTGCACAAGATGAGAATCTCTCTGTACCTCACAAATGTGCATTTTGTAATTGTGGCAGTATGAAAGTATTGCTTTTGGGCCCTTGTGAAGTGAGTCTCACATTGGCACAAGCATGTTGTTGACTCTCTCTCTCTCTCTCTCTCTCTCTCTCTCTCTCTCTCTATCCTCAGCAATCAATGAGGCATTTAAAAAAATGAGCAGTGTTTATGCGCTGTAACTCATGATGACCACACCTTAATCCCTTAAAAAAAATAATAATAATGAAGATAATGACAGCTAAATAATGGGTAATTTGATCTTTTCTTTCATTTTGTAACATTTTTGCTTTGATTATTACTCTATTATACTATTACAATTAGCTGACCCTTCTGAAAAAGCATTCTGTCTTATTTACTGAAGCATTTTTGTCCAAGCTCTGCTGCTGTCACTCCTCTTCTTTCTGCTAAGTACATTTCATACCTCAGAAGATCCATATTTTCCCTGCTCTTTCTCTAAGCGCCTTTCCATTCTCCACGACTCAGTAACTGCCGCTATTTGGATTATGATTTAAACGCTTCCCCTCTTAACTCTGAGCTTCCCTCGCATTGTTTCTATGAGTGTGCATTTCTGTGTGTTCTCTTGTTTGAGCCAGTTCAGAATTGACAGTATAGCGAATTTTATCAGACAACTGGATAGTTATTTGGCTGGATTGGGTGATCCAGACGAACAGGCCTAACAGAGCCCTGTCATAACCTCTCTTCCACCCTCAAATATCATCCCAGTTAGATTGGACACAGTGCTGGGCTAACAGCGCTCTGTCACACACTGAAAACCACACAGCAGAGTCCTCCATCAAGCTCTCGAGCTGCCTGAGAAGGACCCGCTGAGTGGCTGATCACTTGCTCTGTGCTCATTAGTGGACATCACTTTATAACTCCAGCTGTTTTTAAAAATAATTCAATGAATCTATGATGTTCTGCTGCACTGTGAAGGAATTTTGCTGAGCTGAAACGAATGTGGTGTTTGAAATATCCTGGTGATGAACTGAAGGGTTGACTTTTTTTTATTAGAACTTTTGTAACTGACTTTGTGTGTTTGTGTTTGATGGCTTTCAGAGGTGCTGGAGGGAAAGACAGCCATGCTGCTGGGGATGAGTCAGTGGAACTCTAATGATCTCGTAGAACAGATTGAAACACTGGGACACATGGGCCAGACGCCAGGTAAGAGCTTAGAACTGTAAATTTGATGAATTCTTTCTACAAACCCATTTTTCTTTTAAATCTAAACAATGAATATTATCATTTGATGCAAAAACTGAGGCTTTTAAAAGAAGTGGGACGTGGTTTCTCATATACAGTCACTTATTAAGCTGTCACTGGCTTTGTTTTTAGACAAAAGGACGTAGAAAGGCCATGTAGAAATTCGATTTTTGTCTTGTTAACTGAGGCTCCTGATTCTGCAGTTGTGAGATAAAGATATTGGGTTTTAGGTGTGGTTTTGTGTTAGCTTGAGAGTAATTTTTATGGGTTATTAAATATTTATGTCAGTCTTTAAAAGCACTTCTGTGAGTGCATTTATGCACAACACATGCTACAAAGTACTTTCTTTGAAATCAAGGTGATAAGGCTATGGTGGAGATAACAAATGCATTATTGTTTGTAATAAACTGGGGTAATTTTTGGTGGAATGTTTTATTTCACAGTATGTCAAATATTTAAACTGAATAAGATCTTATGTGTTACAGTGCATTGTCCACAAGGGCAAAGGTTGCGAGTTGGTTTATTTTACACATTAGCAAAAGTAATGGATGATACCTTTACAATTGAAAAACATTGTATAATATAAATAACTATATTTTTGTGTTTTTTTCCAGTAGAAATAGACTAAAGGTCTATCAAAGATATTAAAGTTTCAAAATAATAAGTAAGTATACTTATAAAATAAAAAGGGTGAAAAATATAATTTAAAATAGCATGCTAAACATAAGGAATACTTGAATCTAATAATATATATAAAAACACTGTAAAACACTTTATACAAATAGTATTCAGCTTCTTTATCAGATAGCTGACAAATTTTTATCAGATCTTGGCAACATTTGTATCTTTCTGAAAATGTAAATATAATTCAGGTCTATAGGGGTTTAAAAAGAGGAGTCTCTGGGCTATTATTGCCTCTCTATGGTTTGGTGCCTCTCTTGGACAGCTTGCCAGGTACACTTTAATTCCGAAATCTATGGCCACTTTTTTGAGTGTGCGCTAGTGTTTTTAATCAGTTTAAATATTTAATAGAGATAACTAAAAGATTCCAGCTTTAATGTGTCCTGCTTTAGTGAAATAAAAAATTTCGAGCACAATCATTCAATAAATAGAGACTGATGGTAACTTTTAAACTGAAAAGCCCTGAACAGCATACCAACATTGATTCTAACAATCATGCATACCAACAATGATTCTATTTTTCAAATGACATAATAATTTTCCACAAAATGAGACTAAAGAAGATCCAGATTTATACCGAGTTAAACTGATTGTTGGATTATCCTAACTTGATAGAGCCTATACATTATTATTCTTAAAGTTCACAAACTGCAATCATCAGATAAGCAAACAATGCACCACTGTAACCCCAAGAAACTAGTACAAAACTGCTCCAGTATCCACCGTCAAGAACAAAGGGGAGGGTAATTTGAAATGACATTTTATATTCCATCTCATTATGTTTTACATTAACCACCCATGTCACAAAGATTGTTCAACCAGCTGCTTGAAAAACAAGTATGCAATTTTTCATTTCACCATGAAACTGGAGGAAACATACGTCAGGCTTCATTAGGCAGCATCAAGTCTCAGCTGTCCCCATTGATTTTTCGGATACCTCCTTCTTATCTATAAGTGTTTGCTAGCCTGAGTCTGTGGCAAAGTAAACATCAGATTTCTTTCTTTGCTTTCGCGATGCTTGAAGCCTCAGTGTTCTGTTTTTGAAGTTTATTTTCAGGCTTTTTTCATAATGTGTAGTCATTAACACTTTTTCACGTCTGAATATTCATCAATTTTCTATGTTTTCCTCCTCCTTTGTACACTTTTCAAACCATGGATTATTTGGCAGCTGCCGCCAAGGTTTGCACACAATGACATGGACAGATCCAAGTATCTAATTGATCTTCACAATATTTCTTGCTGGGGCTCATCTAATTACATACAGATTGGGTATTGATTTTCTTGATTAAAGTGATGTGCAAAAGCCACATGTATTAAAAAAAACAACTCTGTTTGATTTCCACAAGTTTTCCCTTAATTGAAAATTTTATTTTCCCACAAACCCTTATCTTCACAAGATAACTCACCTTTCACCTCAATTATTCAGGTAGCCTTTTTAATATTTTGTTTGCTTCCCATTCAAAATGTGATTGTTCTATCAGCCCTCGAGGGAATGGAGACTGAGTCTGATATGACAGCAATAAATGAGTTAAGTGAGGGCAGGGGTTGACCCCGCCAGGCCCTTATAGTCTTAGTTTTCAAGAGTCTTTTGCTGAAATACTCTTTCTACAAGATGAAAGTGATGTTCGCTTTAGGCAGTCCCTATTGTGAAATTGCTCATCATGCACGAATGCTTCTCTCAAGACTGGTGCTGTGATTAATGCTATAACAGTTCAAAAGAGATCCTCTCATTATTCAGAAAATTTTCTACATTAATTTTGTCTGCAGGACAAGTTCATTTGTCCATGAAATTAAATTTATGTAGATAATTCGAAAACTGCTCAATAGTGTTTGACCAGAAATTATCTTGCTCTTTTACAATATTAATTTGAACTGTGTTGAGGTTTGAAAAAAAGGAATCTCATCAAACATCCACATGTTACAAAATTATTGATATAAAATGTAAACACATTTTTTTTTTACCATTAATCTATTCTCAAAGTTGGTTTGGGTCTATACACCCAGTTTGATGTTTAACGCGGTTGTCTTCAGAGTCTCCGTACCTCTGTAGATGCCAATTGTGAAGTTACTGCATCAAACATTACGGACTAGCGTGGGTTCAGCTATGAAGCAGCTGGGTTTACATCAGGAAAAACTTATTTAAGAAGCCTCCCAAATGCAAACCTCGATAAAACTGTACAGAATTAGGTTACTGTAGTTCCTCCAAGTACCTGATGTAGTGCGCATGAGTCGTAGTCATACTGTGTTTAAGTACAACCAAAGTAACGACAGCACAGCTCTTATCAGCCAAGCTAACTAATCTCCTCACTTACAAACTGCCTGCGAGGAGAACTATCATGAGAAGAAAACATGATCAGCATGCTGCAACAGACAAGAAGATGGTGGAGGCAGGTGTGTAGGACTGACTGGGGAATGTTGGACATCGATGAAATGAAACGATGAAAAGCAAGCAGTTTGTGATGCATTTTGGAAACATTTTGAAATTTTTGAGAAACCTAGTTTTAGTCATTATTTTGGGCAGAACACATATTCTGAATGCCTTTGGCAGAATTCAAATGAAGTATTTTAATCTAAATTAATCTAGATTTACAGTTTACATTGAGATTTATCTATGGCCACCACTAATGAATAAATATAACATATTGTAGGTAACACATTTACAAACTGAATATTCTTAATTACATTCTCAAATGTAAATTCTCAAAATTAAAACTTTATTTATCTTGATTATAAACTTAAATGTTAGATCACTTTAGATCTCAGTACCTTGTTTCAAAAATAGCTTTTTTGAATTACCTTTTTTTTATTTACCTTTTTAAATCCTCAAAAATCTAAAATCAATAAAAACATTGGTAGCACTTTATAGAAACTACACACCTAACTCACAATTACTTAATAATTAGTTAATAGTTAATTATTAATTTATACAGCATTGTTTCTACGTTAGTACACATTTGCAAGCCATTTATAAATATAACTTTAAAGGCATTATTCTTTGTTTAAGCATCTATAGACTATTTATGTCTTGAAAAGTTGTATTTGTGAGCATTAATAGATTCATCTTAAAGGCTCAGTTTTATTCTAAACGGACAAACACAACGCAGATGGAACGAGATCATTGAAACATTTAGTCTCATTTGAAAACGCTTTACAAAACATAAATCTCACTAGATGAGCTCACAAAAAAAACGTTAACTGGTAGCTAGTACAGTAACTACCTGAATTAATTAATAAATTAATAAAGTAATTATTATCAACTAACTGATACTATATACGGCGTCACAGTGGCGCAGTGGGTAGCACAGTCGTCTCACAGCAAGAAGATTGCTGGCTAGAGTCTCGGCTGGGTCGGTTGACATTTCTGTGTGGAGTTCTCCCCGTGATCGAGTGGGTTTTCTCCGGGTGACAATTCCCCACAAGTCCAAAGTCATGCAGTATAAGTGAATTGAGTAAGAACGATTGTCCATAGTGTTAGAGTGTGTGTTGCCAGCGATGGGTTGCGGCTGGAAGGGCAACCGCCGCATAAAACATGTGCCAGAGGAGTTGGTGGTTCATTCCGCTTTGGCGACCCCGAAAGGGAAAAAGCCGACATGGAAATGGATGGATGGAAGATACTATATACCTAAATAATAACATGTGTGAATGTGCTTTCAAATTGTTTTTAGAGCCCTCAGAAAAGTAATATAGTGTTACAACAATATGCATAAACTGATGTGAAAGCTATTTGATATGTGTTTGATGAGGAAACACTACAACATGGTAAACATCTCAGAACATATGATTATCTATAAGAACCATTGAAACATGTAAATTCGATATTTTTTGTCCCACCTATGTTGAGCCTCATTGCTTATTTTCCTGATTTCCTATAATAAACATTAACATCTGCTCTATTTTTCAGTTCTATTCTGTACAGTTAGAGTAGCCTGTCTAGTCAGGACAATCTATTGACAGAATTAAATGTTGGAGTTACAGTGAAGCCTCTTGGCACTTAAAGCTTCCAGATTAATTAGCCTGTCAAATTGGGGGCGTTCTACCTGGTGTGCTAAAGACTAATTGTAATTAGAAAAACGGCGCTAAAGCTATGTTCACGTGGAGTTTAGGTATGTGTATGTGTGTATGCGTGTGCGTGCGTGCGTGTGTGTGCGTGTGTGTGTGTGCGTGTGCGCGTGGGTGCGTGTGTGTGCGTGTATAGGGAGGGATCCTCCTTCTTAGTTTCCATTCTGCTTGAGTTCAGCACAGCCGTCTGGATACTGTCCCTTTCTGATGAGCAGGACAGGAGTACTTTGATTGATTGAGGCTCTTAAACACTTGACTGACGGCGGTAGGGTGCTTCAGTCCCCATCCCTCAAATATTATAATTAGCTGTCAGAGCTTTTGACATGAGGTTAAGGCGTCTATGTAAGCTACATTTTGAGGTATCATAGACAAGCTCCTGTCAGTGATATGGACATTTTTAGAAGCCAGGATAATACTTTGTTTAGAGAGAATCTTAAAAAGGCTGCTTAAAAATTTTGACTATGTAAATATCAGAAATATCAGAAACTTAAAAGACTATATGTTATTCAGAACAAACATTCAGTAAATCAGCACTATGGTGAGGATATATCATGTTAAGAGAGAGAGCATTCAGATCACAGAAGGACAGCTAGAGAGAGACAGAAAGAAAAAATAAGCAAAAAAGAGCCATAAAAATATACATTCAACATATATTACTATTGAAACATGCATTTATTCACTCTTTTACTTATCTGGTGAACAGTGAGGTAGTGTACTAGACAAAATGTCTAAGTAAGGGGTTCAGGATCAAGAGGCGACATGTACCCAGAACAGAGTGACGAAGGGGTGGAAGGTGGTACAGCTTGCACAAACATTGAAAAAATTCAAAGTTAAGTTTGTGACTATATTCTGGGTTAGCAACGAGCTAAAGTTTAACCACCTGGTCAGTGGCCAATTGTAAAACTACATACTTATGCTAATTGGTTAAATAAGTAATTCGATGGTATGTTATCGTTGGTCATATTTCACACTCAAATCGCACAAAGCTACTTTCTGCTTTTTCAGTTGTTAAAATATTTCTTCATCACATTTTTGTAATATTATAATACAGCTATAATTGTTGCTTGTGATACAGAGTCATAGTTATTAAAATAGAAACAAGTTTCGGTGTAGAGTTTGGTGATTTTACTTGTCAACATTTGTTCCTGGAAAATCCATGTCCTGTCTTGAACACTTTCATAAAAGTATTTTATAACATTGTATTCTAATATCTGTGCTTTTATCTGCTAGCAGAATGGGCAATTTTATTTCTTTCAGAACATTAAATCATACAAAGTGCTATTTTGCGGGCTCTTTAATTGAAGTAAAATCATGACACGTAAATCATGATAAGTACCTGTAGCTTGTACTCTTTGTTAAGTTGCATAAAAGCAACTTCATGTTCTAAAATAAAATCAATGGTGTACAAACACTTAAAGGTCAAGGAGTTGCTGTATCCCATCTGAAGCCTTAAATATAGTTGTTCTTTTAAAATAAAAAATTGTTAATTGATAACAATTAATAATAAAATATTAAAATTAAATTGTTAAAAAGGGCTTGTTCATACGAGATCATTATTATTCTATGAAACAATTTAATAGAAGCTCCTTAAGGCTTTTAAAGTTGACTCACAAGTTAATTGTCAATCCCCACAGGATGGAATCTCATCAATCTCTGATCTGTAGGATCAGCTGTTTTCCCTATGGACTAACTGATTGACAAACTAATTAACAACTAGATTATTTAAGGATTCTAATGCGTGAATGACTGCAGGAATTTAATGCGATGGGAAAATGTTTGTAAGCCAAATCTCTCTGCAACCAGGAGGCTCCCCAGAACACAAATCATTGTTTGTTTTTGTTTTTCCATGTAATTTCAGTGAAATGTCAATTCCTTTAATACGGTTAAGTAGGAAACCAAACCACCTACTGTAAACACACTTTTGGTGTTCACCATCTTATTATAATGTAGATAATTATGTGTGGTATTTGTTTTAACTTGAATGGCTCCTGGTAAAGATATAATTAATATAATATATTAATATAATTGTTTGATGTCAAAATGCTTCTCATCTTTTCAAATGCTTCTAATGCATGTCTAACCCTAAACCAACTATACACAATAGAGTTGAATTCACCCTGTTCTAAGTCTCATTGGCCCTTCTCTATATAGTCGAATTGAAAAGGATTAAGTTAAGTAAGTTGGGAGAATTTGGTGTAACAAAATACTAATAGTCATTCTAAAGTATTCTCAGGAAAAATGACAGTTTGAGTGTTTCTACTGTATCTATAGAAGGACCAAATACACACTAGACTAACATAGTTTTTTTTTGTTCTGAGGACTCTTCTGTTTAACAGTAAAAGCATAAAAATAATGTTTGTTTTCATGATACTCACTTGCTTACCTTGAACAGATTGCTAATAAAAGAGCATTCCATAGATGAAGTAGTTCCGTGCAGACTGAATGCTATGACAATCACCTGGTAATGCGTTAATTAAATCCCTTTACTAACTTCAGTTTGACATGTTTAGCCAATTCTAAATATTAATTGATATTCTTGTAAAATTCAACGAGGACATTACTTTAGTTAAAAGATACAAATTCTTGTTGATTTTATAACAATAATTCTACTACCGTTCATATTCTATGTACTGTTAGTGTTCAATTATTTAATTCCTTTCCGTGATCTATACCGTTCCTTTTCCTATTGCAATGGAACTTAAGATCTGCCAAAATTTGTAACTTGAATATTGAATGTGGAGTGAATTTAATGCAGATAATATCACACATTTAAATCGTGTTTTGTGAATTGTGAAATAAATTTGTACTTTTGTGTTTGAACAAAAAAAAATCTGATTTCAAATGAGTAAGGAATCTCTCACAAACAAATACAAACCGAATTTACAAATACAACTCTTATCTCACCCATTTGTGAAAAGAGGGCTGTGCATTTGTCAATCTCATTCTGCATATGCAAACAATTCTACACGAATGAATATTTTTTGCAGTCTTCTTCCGCAAACATAAACTGAGAATTCCACATGTGAAACAGACAATGTACAGTGGGCTGTAAAAATTGTGACTGATGGAGACGAGAATCAGAGAACAGCACAGGTTAACCTTACCAATATGCTGGCCAGGGGGCTCCATACAGCCATAAATCATGTTCAAGCAATCTCTTAAACATAGATGAATAATTGAACTTCTGAAATTTAAAACAACCAGTTTTTTTTTAAAAAGGCATAAGTATTTATAGATGTACTTTCAAACATCCGATTTTTATGCAGTTATCCATTTTGTAAAAATACGTTTTGAAGTTTTCAAGATGAAATTTTTTTTAACTAGTTAAATCTTCTTTTTGTTTGAAAGTTTGAAAATCTGGGAAATTTCAGATTTTCAATATTCAAGTTATAAAATTTTAATTAAGAATTTCAAATTCAAAACGTGTTTTAATGACATATAATATTCAGGTTTATTAAATACCAAATGTCAGTCATTAAAATTAACATAATTCAAATTCAGATTGTTTTGGCAGATCTCTAGCTCCAAACTTTGCTAGCTCTTGGGGCAAAAGACATGGCAAGTCCAATTTGTCAGTTATTCGGCTTTAATATTGGACCACAAAGGTGTTGGGATTACTTTTTGTCTCATGAAAGAATGTGTTCGTTTGCATTTTCAAATTTTTCAAAATGGGATCTACACCGTCTTGAGCCATAACGGTTGCAAAAGTAAACTTTTCTCTGACCAGGTTCTGATTAGTTTGTGTAAATAAATTCATACCAAGGAGTAATTAATCCCAAGAACAAGAGTCTTTGTCGAGTGATGGGATCAGATGTGTTATCAGCTCAGCTCATCTGAGAGACTCTAACTAACGGGCCCACAAGGCTTCTGCTTCCCTGCAGACAGACACCGGGATACTCCTCATCTGTATTCTCCTCTACGCCCCTCCTGCCAAGTCGATTTTTAACATATGGCTCTTGCAGGCACCATCTCCCTCACAGGCTAATTCCCATTTAATTACCTTTTCCATCCTTTTCTATCTGCTTTTATAAAGAGAATGCCCCAAAGTAAAAACTCTCAAAGTTAGGTACAAAAAGATGTCTCCACTGAGAGAAAGAATGAGAGAGAATGTCTGTAATGAGTGTATGATAGAGCGTAATGACACTAAAGGAGGGTTGAGCTCAGGATTGTGGTTGGTCTTGAATGTTTCTGCCATAAATGAAGGGTTGATGGCAAAATGAAAGAATCTGGAATGCCATAGACTTCTGCATCTACATAATGTTGTGTATTACAATACCTTTTCGATACACAGACTATGGAACAAAACAAGGAAGCATGTCAGAAAGGAATGCTCGTTTTTATTTCCTTGTTTATATAGTAAATATGTTTTTAATGAGGGTTTGAGTTTCACCTTCACCATTATGTTATATGGGAGTTGTGCACCAATCTAGATTGCTGAAAGTAGTGTAGATGAGCATACTGCTGTCCATAGCAAATTTGACAAGAAGCTGATATCAGTTATTTTGATCACTCTGGATCTGGGATTCAGAATCTCAAAATGAGCTCCCCTGGCAAGCAGATGGTCAGAAGTGTCCGTTCTGCAATTTTTGAAGTCACACAGTTTCCCTATCTGGACACCTTCTCAAAATAAAATGTGAAATAGAGCACAAAGAAAATTCTGCCCAAAAATTCAAACATTTATTGAAGATATTGTCTGTTGTTTTTATGTCAAGATGTTTCTGTACATTAATAGTTTAACTTCAAATATTGTACCATTGAATTTGTAATATTTCAGCTAAAAAAATTATCTATTAAGAAAATCCCACTAAAAGTATTTTCATGAAATATTATATAATAATGCTAAAATAATAATAATATTTTTTTAATGATACAATGGTTTTTGGTATTATCTGGGGGAAAAATGTTTGTTTTTTGCTGCCAATATGCTCAGTCACTGTAGAATGTTTTCATTTTAGATGTGATCTGAGCATATATCAATAAGAACTTCTCTAGCACTCTTCAGATAATTTTATCACTTCTATTCTCTATCTGAGCTCAACACATCACAGAGGTAAAGGCAGCATGTTGACCCAAGTGATATTTTTGGAAACACATTCTTGTTAATCTCCACTTTAAATGCTTATCTGCATTTTGAGCACCCCTTATATCTAGCTCATTCAATTTGAGTCTGTTTTCCCTTCAAATTATTGATGAACCCTTTCTCATAAATCAGGCTTGCTGATTTCTAATGTAGACCTATGGAACAGTTTGAAAATGTTGTATTTGTGAACTCAAAGGAATATAATTTCTCAAACTACAACAGTATTTACAGTGTTTCACAATTGCTATGACAGTTTTTCTCAACAAGTTTCCTAAACTTGTTAGTGCAGCATCGCTGTATGTAGGCTATACATGTAACACATTTTGTGTTGTTTTGATACAAACTGCATTCAGTTATCACAAATTTGAAATGCTTCAACTTATTTACACACAAGCACCACCGACACCAAAAAATGTATTTCTAAAGCCAGATTGCTTTCACACTGTATGTCAGAACAGATGACATCTTAATTACAGTGTTAAGTGTTATCTTGTTTCTTGTTTTTTTTAGCAAATGAAGTCTGCACTTCAGCAATTCTGTATTTATATTTTACATAAATTGTACATTTTATAAAGCTACTTTATGGGCATTACTTTTTGTACTGAATGTCTGCAGCAAAAGAAACGAAATGTATGCGTTTACTCATAAAGTAAAGCTGTTTCTGTAATTTTAACTGATGAAAGTGTTTTTGTAAATAACTGAGTATCTGCGTTAAGAGTTGAGAAAACTTGTTAAATGTAATGAAAAATTGTTTCAGCAATTGTGAAAAACTGTAATTGCAACATACATTTAACACACATTTTACAGAGATATTAACTGTAAAAAGACAAGATTACAGGATCAAAATATGCATAAAACCAATTGAGACATTTGAGTTCCCCTTGCCTTTCCTTTCCACTTCCCTTTGCCTTTTCTTTCCCCTTCCCTTTCCTTTCCCCTTCCACTTACTCTTCCCCTTTCCCTTACCATTCCCTTCCACTTCTCCTTCTGCTCCTCTTTCTCCCCTTCTTATACCCCATTATATTTTCGTATTTCCTCTTCTTTAAATTCAGATGCCTTTTTTCTACTATTACATTAGTAGCATGCTCTTGTCTGCCTTTTCTCTCTGCGTTTTTTTCTAATTGCTCTGTCTCTCTCCCTGTGGCTTGCCTTTGTATTTCCTTTCAGAATACTATAAATCTACTGGGGTGTTGCTGGGTGACAGGCTTCTGTGGGAAATAGAGGACAGCTAGATGAAGAGAGAAAGGCAACTCCTAGACAGTAGACAGAACAGATAGTTCCCATTCTGTTTAAGTACATGTCACATGCTGGACTTATGAGAGGAGGGCCCAGATCAATTTTCTTTTCTTTCATTGACTTTCAGTACCTCTGTGTTGTTTCTGTGTCCTGCAGTTATTGCATGTTGCATTTTCTTTTGTTATGTTCCTATCACTTTGACTACTGGAGATTTCTGTTATTGTCTCTGTCTCTCTGACCAAACTAACAACAGAACAATGGCATTCGGTCAATTATATTTCTAGCTATTTCTAGAAAACCGGCTGGACTTTTTGAAAATCTAAAAAAAAAGAAATTCTTAAGTAATTAAGGATTGTGTAATATAGTGCAGTTATCTTCTGAACTCTTATATATTCTGTTCAGTTCATTAAACATTTTAGAAATGTCTCTGTCGCCATGTTTCCCTTCCTGTTTTCCAGCTTTCTATTTTTTGTGAACTTTCAAGGAGACACTTGGTTTTATTCATTATGTAACTTAAATCTGGTTGTGTAATAAACTCATCCAAACAGGCAGATAGTAAGAAAGTGTCTCTAAGCCTGAAAAATGTGTGTATATTTTCTGAAGCACTGGAAAAAATCCAGATTTGAACTCCGGCTGTTTTCCTCATGGCGTGTCTCAGAATGAAAGCTTGCAGCTGGGATGAGCATAGGCACTTTCTGTTGGGAGGCCTTTCTGCCAAACAGCTCCAGCTTTTCACTGAACACAATTGCTGCTTGGAAACCAGGCTCTTTAGAAGTGAATGAATATGGCATTAAGAGAAGCGAGTCGTGAGCTCAGTCTGTTTGATGTCATAGACACTTAAGGGTGCCATTGCATCATCGCTGTGTGGATTCCCACTGATATCTGCAAAAAGGAGATAAGTGCAGAATTAGGACTTGTTATAAGAGGGCTATATTTTCATGAATCACGGCCAAAAGAAAAAAAAATAATCATATGAAAAACATGATTTTGGCTTTCAAAACTGTGTAGTCATGAATAAGGTCACATTTATATATTGCATTTTCTTCAGAATTACAGATTTGGAGGGGTGTCTCAAATTTCATTTCAGCATACCTCATCACACTGATCAGCCAACAGTTTTTAATATGGAAGAGACTAGCCACAGGTTGTGTAAATATACAGTAAATATTATTTTGAAATTCCATTCTCCATTATAGTTACTGAGTAATAATTTGAATTTAAAAAGTCAAATACATGACACTTTATCCATGTCAAGACGATTTTTAAATGTACTATTCATATAATAACTGGTTTGATTTTCGAATTTTAGAATGAGTGTACATTTAGCTTAAAAAAATGAAACAAATATGCCAATCGTCGATAACCAAATTTTAGATGGATTTTAGAGTAAATCTGGAATATACAGCTAATATTTACTTGATCAACCACCACCTGTTCTCAATGAAGGTTAGTTTGTTCTCAATGAAGGAAGTCCCTTGATGTTTTGAAAAACAAGGACTAAAAATTACTGAAGCACATGATCATGAGAATGGGATGAAATCACAGAAAATGAAATACTGAAGTGAAAAAAGAATGATGAAAAACTGTAGATTTATTTGCAGATTCAAAGTCATAGAAAGCATTCTTTTGTGTCCACTTCCTCCTGTGCATAATTTATTATTCAGTTGCCCCAGACATCCAAAATGACCCGATGGCCTGATATAAATTCCATGCTCCGTCTGTTTCCTATTGACTTTTTTGAATTATGATGGTACCAGTACAGAGCTGTGATAATAACACTACATTTTCTGTTTCATCTTAAGAGGAAAATAAATGGAAGGTACAATCATTAGTGAAAGGTGGATGAGTATGTTTTGACAAATCAATAATCATTTGCTGTTTGCTGAGCATCTGTGTGTTGTAAATATAATCACTTTCTCTCTCTCTCTCTCTCTCTCTCTCTCCTTCTCTCCTCTCTCTCTCCTCTCTCTCCTCTCCTCTCTCTCTCTCTCCTCTCTCTCTCTCTCCCTCTCTCTCTCTCCTCCTCTCCTCCCTCTCTCTCTTCTCTCTCCTCTCTCCCCCTCTCTCTCTCCTCTCTCTCTCTCTCTCTCTCCTCTCTCTCTCTCTCTCTCTCTCTCTCTCTCTCTGTTTTTATTTATATCCCTATCTCGTCTTCTCCTTGTCCTTTCCTAATGGGGTCAGAGAGCCTATACAGAATAAGAAGAGCAAAATGTGCTCCTCAGACAAGCATTGATGGGCTAGAGGAGGCTGAGGTACGTTTATATTCTTGAATCTTATTTTGTTGTCTTTAATGATCTTATGCTGATTTTTCTGTGTACTGTGTCTGCCAGAAGAAATGTCAAACACATGTGCTGGTGTTGGTGGTTCATGGGGGGAACATTCTTGACACAGCGGGGGGAGAACCTGGCACAAAGATGGCAGATGTAACCACCTTGTCCTCAGTGCTGGAGAAGGTCTCTCTAGCTCATTTCCAAGCTGCGGCCCAGCATGTCCTCTTTAAACTGGTTCCTTGCCCAGCTGTTTGCGCAGAGGCTTTCAATCTTGTGTCAAAGTAAGTATTATGCAACTTTTGGAAAAATGTCATGACATTCTTTGAAGCAGATACTATTGTGTATGTACTTGCATGGTTTCCTTCCAACTGTACAGATTTGTAAATGGTCTTCCTGACACGCAGTGGTTTTATGCTTTGGGGAAATGTCGTGAAATCAAACACCATGTAATAAGATATTTTTGGTGAGGTCATGAAAACTTCCTCAGGTGAAACTAGCTGAATGCATGAAACTCACTTTATGGGGAATGTTTTGTTGAAGGACAATTCCTTCATTTATATCTCAAAGTTTGAATCCCATTCAGCTCCCAAGTGCAAACTGAAGCTAATACCGAAACTATACATCAGCTTAAGCCTAGTTGCAACCCACAGTTCATCCCACAGATCCATCCTTCCATCCATTTTCATGTCGGCTTTCTTCCCTTTCGGGGTCGCCACAGCGGAATGAACTGCCAACTCTCTGGCACATGTTTTATGCGGCGGATGCCCTTCCAGCTGCAACCCATCATTGGGAAACATTCACACACACACACACACTCATTCACACTTTAACACTATGGACAGTCGTTGTTACTCAATTCACTTTGGACTTGTGGGGAAACCGGAGCACCCGGAGAAAACCTACGCGATCACGGGGAGAACATGCAAACACAGAAATGCCAACTGACCCAGCCGAGGCTCGAACCAGCAACCTTCTTGCTGTGAGACGACCGTGCTACCCACTGCACCACCGTGCTGCTATTCATCCCACAGATCTCATCTTAAAATCAATAAATGTGGTTGACAGAACTTTGACACAGCCAAACTAGGGCTGTGCAATTAATCAAAACAAATTTGCATTGACGCAATACATATCCCAAACACCAGAAAAAAATCACTCTAGTTGGATTTGTTTTGTTTCTGGATAGAGAGAAGATTGATTTGGTAGTGTGCAGCATCTCTAAACCATTTGTTTAGCTATACTCACACAAAAGAGGGAAGTCAATATCAGGCATGTTTTCTGTCGTCACACATTATAAAAGAACTCAGACAGACACAAGGAGATGATGAACACAACTACATTGGTAACAATTTATTGCCTTTTAGTGCAGTGAGCAAACAGGGTCAAGGGCCTAAAAATTATAATACAAACAATGGATAATAATAATGCCTTCAATTTATATAGTGCTTTTCTAGACATTCGAAGACGCTTTACAATTATCAGAGCATTATTCATTTACTCCACATTCACACTCTGGTGGTGATAAGCTATCTTGGTAGTCCTCAGCTGCCCTGGGGCAGTCTGACAGGACGTGGCTGGCATTCTGCGCCTACGGCCTCCTGCCCACCACCAAACACACCCCACCAGTCACACAATTCCATACTGGGCAATGTGGGTGAAGTGGCTTGCCCAGGGCCACAAAGGCAGAATGGACCTAGCAGGATCGAACCATCAACCTTCCTGTCACAGAACGCCCAACTCCACCACTGCGCCATCTTTCCATATGAGATATATTCAGTGCCATATCACACTACTCTACGCTGAATACAGAAATTAAGTTGATAGAGTTGTGACATTATTTCAGAACTTTTTACAGACTTGTGGTCAAGCCAGACCTCAGAGCCATATTTTTTTATTGATAACCGATATTGATGGTGCTTTTTACACGGAATTTGAATTTTCGGTTAAGGTCAGCAATTGTTCTGCACATTATTTAGCTTTTGTTTCTTTTTTTTTCATTTATGTGCAAAATATTTTTAGCAATATTGTTATATTTGTACATTTTCAGGAAGTTCTGATAGATAATGTTTTTTCCTTAAGGATTGTCCTAGTGTAATTTAAAAGTTTTCAGCTATTTTATCAATTCTATATTTTTCTCTTCGATTTTACGTGCTCAATATTAATTTGAAAATGTGTTGCGTTTTTGACTGAGAATGATTAGCTGAAATACATTATCAAACGAATAACAATTAGTATCGTAATCAGATTTTTTTCTCAGTAGCAGTCAGCCCTAGCAACATAACTCTTTAAATTCTGTGAACAATTGAACAAAATACAAAACTGAGCGAAAATTCTACACTGCAAAAAAAAAACAGTACTGGCCGACAATTTATAGCATTTTTTATATAATCTTCCAATGTTCCAGTGAAATTCAAAAACAAGAAAGAAAAATGTTGTCACTGGTGGGATTTGAGCAAGTCATCAAACTTGCACAAGTACAACGCTATTAAGTCAGAAATGTGTAATTTAATCATCAATTTTAGTAAACCGATGCAAGCTTAACCTTCTTCCATGACCAATTGGAAAAAAAGAGCAATAACTGGCAGGTATTTGGGTTATGATGACAACTGCTGAATCAGCAGCCTATACCAGTATGCATTGCAAGTTTCAAAAATGTATCCTGTATTTTATGGATTTTTATAGGCTATGCAACAGGGCAAATAAAAAATAAATATTTAATACTTCATTCAATAAACATATTCTTAAGGCATAGACTGAAACAAAAATGACCACTGATGATCAGAGGCAGGGAAGCACTAAAATATTATAACATGTAAAGCTCCAAAAACATGTTCATTAAGAGAATAAAAAAGACAGAAATTACAGAAAAACTGAAATTACAGGTTTGATACCAGGATTAAGGTGTTTAGGATTAAGGTGAAACCAGAAAGTACATGAGTGTATGGAAGAAACAGCTAAAACAAGACACAGAACAAGACATTAATTGATTGATCCTTGGTGTCAGGGCTCTGTCATCGGATGCAGAGTACGCAGCAAAAGAGATGTTCAAATATATATAGCAAAAAAAAGGTTTTTTTAATGACAATTTTCTTTTGTTATTAATTTGTTTTATCACAACAAAACTTAAAATCACTCATATTTTAGTTTTTTTTTTCTGCAGTGACAACTTGACCACATAGCCACCTTGTAGATTACCTTTTGTATCCCTGCTTTTTATTGTAATTACATTTGTGAAATTATTTTATTAGTTTGCATTGGTCATTCACAACAATCTTGTCACAAATTCAATTGAAAAATAACAACAGCCAGCTTGTGTTCATAACTGAGTAGTGTCATCAAAATAAAAGTCTGATTTTTCATGTCAATGTTTGCTCTAAATGCCTTGAAATGGGCTGGCAAAGATGAATGACTATCTATTAATTGCTTCTTCACAGCATCTCTTTCAGTGTGGAAAAACAAGAAAGCAGATATGATTAAAAAAACCTAGACTTAACAGTTGTTTGTTTGATGAGATGTAATAACTCGGTTGGCTGCTCTTTTTAAAGGATGAAACAAATAAGCCGGAAGAAAACAGCCTCAAGTAAGCATGTAATGCTAATACTCTCATAGAAGATGAGCATGGATCTTATTTAAGTAGATCCATGGCTTTCGAGTCCATTTGAAAAATTACTAAAGCAAGAACTAAAGCAATGAAAATGTAGGCTCCAGAGTCAGAACAAACAGAGGATGAGAGATTCTTTTATCACATGATCACAATCTTTGCTGGCTCTCATGGGGAATACACTTTCATAAAAAAAATTTCACTTTTTAGGCCTCTGCTGATATTAACATGACAAAGTTTAATCGCAAATGATTTACATTTTCTGGGATTGCATGGTTCAGTGCTCTCACAGAGTGAACCTGGAGCGAACATTAACCGACCTGTGCAAAGGACAAAGTGATAGATATTGAAATCATGGGCAGTATTTTGCCTACCTTTTTCCTTGGATTCAATACAGAAAAAATGGATGTAATAAAAGGTTTACAATAAAGAACACCCTCCTGGGGAGAATGAGTAATTGTAAGGTGTCGTAATTTTGCTTCCTGGATACAGAATACACACTGCAATGCACACATAGACACTAACACAATAGGATATTTTTCCATCAACACAATGTGATTGTTCACAGTTAATGAAGACCAGCAGATTGCACTATTGTTTTCTGCAAAGCGTACAGTTCAGCATAGAAGACCTTACAAAAACTTTATCTGTAATTACAAATATTATCTGTAATTAACTTGATTCCTTAACCCCTTCAGACCTGAATTATTTTCTTGGCATTTGCAAATTTCATCATTTTACTTCTGAAGTAAAGAATAATGATAACTATAACAAAGATATAAATGTTTAATGTAATATATACTAATACTTTGCCTCCTTTAAATTCTGCCAAAGACATTCAGAATATGTGCTAACCAAAATAATGACTTGTTATTTTAAACGATTAAATGTATAAGCAATTTATACATTTTTAATTTACTTAGAAAATCCTCACAATAAAACAAATACTTTTAGTTCATTTTAAGACAAAGATATGACTTTGTTTATCCGTATTTTACTATCACTTTCAGTGCTACTGATCATTGTGTTCAGGCCCCTTCTACCCCTCACCTGTTAGTTCTTATATTGCTTCTTTTTTCTTCATCTCTTTCTCACACACATGTATTCAACTTCTGGTTTTTATGACTGCTCATGCGTCCTTGTTTGCTGTTAGTGGTGTTAGGTTACCTCTTGTGTCCAGCTGCCTGGCTCCTTGTGTCTTCCCTCATTTCCTTTCCTTTACTATTTGTTAATTTCTTAACAAAAGATTTAAGTTTCTCCTTGGCTCCAGTGAAGTCCCTGGTAACAGGAATGTGTTACAATGCCAAATCCCAATTTCTATCTAAAATCAGTAGTTTTTTTTCCCAACTGACAGACAATTTAGACATAAAAAGAACCCTTCATGCGCACGCTTCTGTCAGAACAGCATGTGTGTTCTCATTTCCTCTGTTGAAGGGCTTTGGGATTAGAAATGTGTGGTCATCTTGCCAAGCCATCACAGCTGATAATGAGTTTACTCTTCTAATAAGTTATGGTTACAGACGTGTGTATGAAACAGTATCTCTTACACAAAACATTCATGCTTGCATTAGCGTTTGAGACAATGAAGCGGACATAACCAAATGAAAGATGGAAGCTTTGTGTTTGCCACCTCCACACAGCAATTCCAATTAGCTACTCTGGCAAAAAAGCTTCCACATTGATTTTTTCTTTCCGAAGCACTGTGTGCAAGTCAATTCAGTGCATGATTCCAGGAGTAAAACAATTTGGGCCTCTGTCACAGCTCAGAAAGCAAGCAAGTGCAGACTGATTTGTCTCTGGAGGACAGCACCGCATGGAAGCTTGAAAGGTGTGCTTTCGCTCTGTTGTCCTGGGGACTAGACGGCCTAAAACCACTTATTGTTCTTGACTCTAATGCTTTAGAGCAAGTGCACAACTTTTCACTTACAGTTCAACACAAATTTAAAAGTCACAAAGCGCATTTTTGAGAGATTTTGTTTGTACATATTACTAATGGCAAAAGATTAACATGTTGTTAATCCATCTTACAGTATTAAACTGGTTTAATGTTCATCTATATATTCCTTTGTTTGCTTAGTCCTGGTCCTTAGTCCTGGTCAATAAAATAATTATTTTATTCAGATTCACAGTTAATGTTGCATTTTGTTTGTTGCCTAGAGACCCTTTTAATTTAATTTTAGTTTAAGACTGTGGCCCTTCTCCACCATACACTGGCCGAACCACACCTGGATTAGAAATGTGACTTTATTAAAATGTTTTTTTAATGTTTTTTTTTTTTAATGGTTTAAAAGTAGTCAAATGCCTAAATTGGCAAGCGGTATAAAGATTGAGTGAAAATACAGATTTAACTGAATCTTTTCACTTTTATAACAACTTTAAATCTGTTAATGGATGTGTTTGTTCCTGATGCATCACATTATGCAATCGAAAGGAAGAGGAACTGTTTCTCGTTCATATCTTTTTATGTGAGATCTTTGGGCTTAATGGTCGGAAGAGAGATCTCTTAATGAGCCCTAATGCTTTATAAACAGAAATCAGATATATAATGAGAGTCCTCTGTCAATTACATCTTGAAGTGGATGACGTTTGTACACAGAAATAAGTTTGTTAAAGGGTGGGATGAATGGTCCAGCTAGCCATTTTGGATGATATATTTGGCAGCCTAAAGGTGTTATTGATCAAAAACCCCTTTCTCTTGCCTTCCTCAGCTGGAGCTGTGTTATTTTGAGAGCCTGAAGCCCTTGCCTGTGGTGCAGACTCGCAGGGAGTACATCGTTTGCTCTGTGCAGGCTTGAAAGGTTTAGTGTTGAAAGAACAAGGGTCACTTTTTTGGAGTGAGCCGTAAAAGCATCTTTAATAAAACATGCTGGATTAATTGTTTTGATTATTGCTTTTGCTTTTTTGTTATATTTTATTTTCGCAACAGAAAGTGTTTTTGAGGTATGGAAGAAAATGAACTGGTTTAGAATACAGCATATTCCACAAAAAAGTTTTTTTAGCATGTAATCTTCCAATTTACAAACAACAATTGAGTTTAATGGAGCAGATCGATCCCTGAACCTTCTGCAGGGACAAAACTACTGTATCTTTTTGAAGACACCCTCTTGGTCTGAGTTATGCTACGAGCAATCAGTGTAAACAAAAGAGTCTTTCTATTTCACACTGGCCTCTTAGAGGATTGTCACCTGTACATTGCTCATTACTTGGTAAAATTACTGTTTATTGCTACCTGCTGCCTCCTTATTTTTCATTGTCTCTCACACCTGCTCGTAATTCACACCTGCATAAAATAAGAATTTCTTAAATGGTTAAAAGCAATGGTGTTCCCGCTCACAACTGCTTTACAAGAATCTAGACTTCTCTATGGTGATGATTGGCTAATGGGCAACAAATGGGTCACCAATGCTGTGAGGTAGGCAAAAGTTTTCAATGGAACTATGTCTTGTATCATATTTGAAAATATGTTAAAATTTTGCCATATTTTAACAAAATTAAGGTAAAAGATGTTTTAGACAAACTAAGCGATACAAATATCTCATAAAATACATAATAACTACCTAGCGCTTATAAACAATATACACACATATAATTCTAAGCTTTAATTATGAAAACTAGAAAAGGTTTTGATACATGAAAGGAGATTTCATTTTTATGAAACATTCCTGTTAGACTTGAGGGAAAGAAGAGTAAGAAATACTAAAAAGAAAAACATTCTACTAGTTTACACTCTTTTTTGTCAGAATGACAATAGCCAATAAAAAGGGATTTATTATCTCTTTTAAACCACATACATGGAGATAAATCTAAGCTTTTCTTAAGAAAACTAAGTAAAAACACAAACATTTCTGGGCCTTTATATTATGACAATAATCTTTGTTGAAACATGTAAGATATCAGAATTGAAGCAAACAAGACCCTGAAATACAACCCTTCTACTATTTTTCACTCAATTTTTAACCCCCTTCGGTCATTTGTAGACAGTTCAAAGATCTATTTTTAAGATACATATTTGGCATACACACATTCACCAAATTTTCAGTAGAGCCATGGTATTACTTTCTCAAATATCTGATTTTCACAGAGTAAAAGAATCTCAAAGGCGAATGGCTCTTTTGATAGAAGTATTCACCCAGTAACCAACATTTGATCAGTGCTAGCCCTAACAACAAACTCTACTTAAAAAGGTGGAGACAAGTTGGGAATTCCTTACTTAAAGTTTCATACATGGTTTTTCCCATCATTGATGATATAAAGAAAATTAATCTAGCTGTATTTGTTTTAATGAGGTATGTATTACATTGAAAGTTGAGTGAGGTTTTTGGTGCCTTGATTGCCCCCTGGAGTATACACATGGAAGAGAAATGCTATTTTCACATTACTGGCACAGTCACAAACAGTTAACATTAGTTGTTTGTCAATTTTCTTATATTAATTAAGTAGTTACATTTACAGTGCCTTTTTTAACCAAACCAGTTTTTTTTGTTACTTTTTTTAGTTTGTGCGGAAGTGGGCTTTCCCCTGGGGATCTGACACAGATGATACGTCCTAAAATGTTATGTCTCTTACCTGCGATGCCCGCAAACCAATCCTTCGATCATTTTCCTTTTAAATGGCTCAATGATAGTTAAAGTTGTTATAAAAGTGAAAAGATTCAGTTTATCTTTATTTGGCTGGCTACGTCCACTATGAGACTATTCACTTAATCAGAAACCTATGGGTGATGTCCCTGTTTTATACAGTCAATGCTAGCCAGTTGCATAAAACATAACTAATGACATATAAACAACACAAATCGAACTAATACATAAATTAATTTTCTTTCCATCAATCCTGAATCATTGATAAGTAGACAATTATCTATTTTTCACCCTCTGCTTATTGTCCTCACAATTTCATTTCACTTTCTCTCTACGGTATATCCACCGTTGTCTACAAAATGTGTCTCTCTTGCAATGAAACAGTATCTTCCTATCTTCAATTTTTTTGTGATTATAGTGTAGCATTAAGACAAGTTTGTCACACTCTTGATGTTGTGTATATAATTTATTCTCCTTTATATAATTTTAACGATTAGGTCCTTCACCATACATTATCTTTTTTCACATATAGTACAAAGCACAAACACACTTGAGACACAGTAATAGTCATTAGCTCATTATCTCATTTGCTCCATTGTCAGCTAGTGTTCTCAATTATCCCCATCAACTAATCAGACTCTGGTCTTATGTACACTGGTTCACTTCAGTCTCTATATTATTGACTTATTGATATTAGTTTTCCCTTGTGATTCTGGCCAATTCTTGGAGGAACTGTTTGCCTGGACACCTGTATTGTTGCATTTACCCATCCATGCATATTCATACTGGTTAAGTACAATGGCCCCTTGTCTGCAATACCAGCTGCTAAAAATGGCCAAACATTAATTGGAGAGTTTGTAAATAAATAATTAATCGAATGAGGTGGCATAAGGAACAGACTGGAGGTGATCTTTGAACCCTATCCTGTAGTGGAGCATATCTAATAAAGCTGCCCCCTGCTTGGCTGGTTTGTTACTGTAATGGCCACGTTTCTTGCCAGCGGATGTGATTCGTGTAAACATGACAGGAACTATTGTCCACACTGGATCATAACGCACTAGCTTAGGTTTGTGAAGAGCGAGGGTAAAGATCAGCACAGCAGCCGTAGAAGACAGTTTTGCATAATTTTTCATAAAAGCAAAGGATTATGAGGAGGAAGCAACAAGCTTTTTTCTTTTTGTCAGAGGTGTATATAGGACATGTGCTTTGTGTCACAGAAGAGCGATTACAATAAGCTTATAGTTTGCCGTTATAATCCAAAAGTGGCTCTTTTGTGGTTTTATTCACAGGCATCATAGCATTACATAAATGCCCCACGTAACAGGATGATAAAAAACAGCTTGACTACATTTTTAGGTCTCCAGCAGACAAATCCATTTGGGACTTGTACATTTCCACTTGGAGGCGTCACTTTCAACAGTCATTTATCACAAGTAGCCTGTGCCACACTTTGCCAGGCAGCAGCTTATCACAGCTACACACATGGGAAGTTTCAGGTCTGCACTCTGCACAATACTGCTGATTCATTAGATTGGAAGGGTTTGGCATAAGAGAGAATTGGATTAAGAGTGCAAATTAGAATCTGAGTAAAATCAAATTGAAACTGTTACAAGGGGATTGTAGAAAGTGAAATATATCTTTAAAAATAACTGCTTAAAATGTTTCTGGTTTGAATTTTAAGTTTTATATGAATTTTCTGGTTTGTTCGTATTCATTAAATATATTTTTTGTTTAAAATTTACATATACTGAAATTGAGTATTATAGAAATTGGCTTGTAGGTTTGAACTGTGTGGGGACACCAATGAGGACCTTAAACTTATATCTGAAAACTAAAAGTATTCTGTTTTTAAATGGATGACACCATAACTCATATCTTGGTACTTCTTTAAAAGACTTCATTTATGAAGTCAGGTAGTTGTGGGGTTTCTAGTGTTAATAGTTATTAGCACAAAGTTGCATTTGTGGCCAGGCTCCAACCATCACACAAATAATGGTTCCTGTGTTTTTTTTTTTTGAACAAGACATTTCTAGTCTCTAGTAGTAAGATTGGCCTTTTGTTATAATGGAGGTTTATTTTGTAGTTTTTGGGATTGCTGTGTGGATTTTACATTGATTTCAGGTGTGGCTGTTAAGGCTGATTGGATCCACCTGAGCTCTATTGGATACTTCTGGATATAAGTGGTGGATCTGCTGTCAGCTGGTGCCAGTTCGTTGATCTAAATCATAGCAAACCACCAGCCACAAGCAAGGCTAGCAGACCCTGGAGGACTTTTGGCCTAACCAGCAACCAGCAATCTGTTGCGTTTATATTTTCCACTCTATGAGAGTGCAGTTTTCAGTTTTGGGAATTTTCCCATCTTTAGTTTTTTTTTTTTATTAAAAAAAACCTTTTCCTGAGTCGTCGCTTGGTGTTCAACCATTTTCCCACCGTAACACCTTTTCTTTAATACACATACTATTATTTAAAAAAACGACACCAAAAATTGCAAAAGACCCACTACTAAACTAAAGACCCACGCAACTAAAATAAGATGTTTTTTTGCATACATTTTTTTTACAGAAATATAACGGTCATACTGCTACTACTACCACTAATAATAATTGTATTATTATTAGTAAAAACTTTTTTTAGTTTTTATGTCTGAATAGAACAATCACATATTTGATTTGTGAATATAGACTTACACATTCAAACCATTTGGAGATCATTCTGCATCCATATATTTTAAATCACGAGCACACATCACATCTCAGACTCGCTTATGTATGTATAAATCTAATACATTTAATTTCTTATCTATTGCCTTTTTCTCTAATCTGTTTTTGTTGTCTATGATCTGTTTTAATATTTTTTAAAGCACTTTGAATTAGCAATGTATGTGACAATGTGATATATTATTAATATTGCCTAAACTCAAGGCTGCATCACAGCAGCTTTTAGGTTTTTGTCCCGTATCTTTTGATCTGACCGACCTCAAAATATTTTAATTGGAGGTGTTTAGAAAACCACAGACACCACTTTATTAAAGATTTTTATTTAGAAATAAGATTTTATTTCAGACTCTTGTCCCTATGCTGGCATATGCTGTGCCCTGCTCCATCTGTAGCATCTCTGGTCGGATCACTGCTGTCTCCCTGTCTGAGCCTTCAGGTTGCTAATCGCTGTGCTTGATCGATGGCTCTAGGGTTAGTGCAGTTGTTCAAGGTGACAGCGATGGGTCAGACCAATCTTTCACTTTCCACTTTTTTTATGTGGTCGACTCATGCAGACTCATTCACAGTGGAATGATAGAGCACCTCTGACAAAGTTCACACACTTAAAATATTTTTTAAGTGCTCAGGTGTAAATTTCTTTCTTGCTTACGTTTGTAGTTTGCTGATGAAAACAAGCGATGTCTACTTACTTAACTTAATAGGGTTTTTATCTCTCTTGAAACAGGATTTTGGTTGATTCAATTAGCTTAACGAAATGATCACTGACTGATTGTGTCTCAAAATCAATCTCTTTGTTGTTTGTAGTTTGTTTTGCGAAGTGTGAATAATGTGACACTCTTATTTCCACAGTCTCAACCCGTACAGTTATGATGAGAGCTCTGTGTCCAGCAGCGTGGATCATCTACCTCTTGCTGCTTTGCCTCTGCTTGCTATAGCTGCTCCACACTACCAAGATGCTGTCGCCTCCGTTATTGCTCGTGCTAACCAAGTGTACCATAGCTTTCTGCAGTCTCCAGAGGGACAAGGATTCACTGGCCAGGTAACAAGGCAGTCACACAAAGGCAATGCACTCCAGAATCTCTATATTTAAGTGGTTTCATCCATAAAAAAATTATTGAACATCTTAATTTGGAGTTTTGTCTTTTAAACTTTAGAGGACACCAACTATCATCAGCTGTTTTTCATATTTCCATCTGTCTTGAAAATCACAAGGAAAATGAGCATGGTCCGCTGTAGTTAATTCGATGTCAGGGAGCTAGACCTGGTGTTGCAGCAGATAAATCCTGCTTATATTATGTTTCCAATACATTAATCCCAACAAGAGCTGAGCAAATATCCAATGTTCTGGATCGCATCCACTTGCCACCTATTAAATTCCAGATGGAATATAAGTTCTTGCTTTCAACCCCCCAGTAATGCTACTACCTCTTTCCTGTCGTATATTCTTTCTCTCTTATGCCGCTTTTTCATTACACAGCCGGATTTTGCATGGTATTTTGTGCCTTTCATTGTGTGCTGGGCATGGAGCTGACACCGTTTTTGGTTCCTCCTTCGAGCTGGTTGTATTTGTTCAGGCCAAAAGCAATTATTGGATGAGAGGCAATTGAAAAATAGCTAGTTTTTTTTAAGTTGGTTAGAGTTGGCTTTTTATTAATTTAATGTAAATTACTAGATAACCTTTTTTCCGATCAAAACAAAACTCTTTTTAAAGTTTACATTTTTAGTCAGTGCGGCTGAACGTTCACATCAAAATATTGAGAAGTGACCTATCAGGAGCTTTCTTTGGAGTAGTTACATGTTTAGGGATGACGCACAAACTTCTCACAAGGTATTTCACTTGTGGAAAAAGCGAAGGATAAATCTCCAAAAAGTTTTGTGGGATTTCAGGACTGTTAAGTCAATTCATGTCACTGTTGCTGAACCCCTTATAGCATAGGGATATGTATGCAGATCCATTTTAAAAAGAGAAACACTGGCCAGAGCATCAGTAAGAAAGGTATTTGCCTTATAGTGACTCTTCAGTAATGAGTCACACTCAAGAGATGAACCCAAGGAGGTCTTTCCACTCATCACACTCCATAATCTCACATGATTAATCCAATAGCAGACTCCTGTCACTTTAGAAGGCACAATCATTTCCTGAAGAGATGGCCCAGATCATTAGCTGCCTGTCGAGTCTTTATAGAGAGCTGGCCCAGATAAACCTTGTATGGTTTTTAAATTTGCATTTTAGAGAAACCTTTGAGTGTGTTTTAAAAAAAACAATGATCTTTTAATCACCATGATTTAGTTTGTTTGCTAAGCGTTCACACATAATGTGACTGCAGCAGCACACAGTAAACTAGGACAGTTGCAGCTGTGTTGTTTGTGTGTGATTTAATTAAACGTGTTATTTGCCATCAGGCTCCACTGTTGATGGAGGTGTCATTTGGAGTCTCGAGATTTGGCGTACTGTGTTGATTGCATGAAGTAACACCAGACTGATTTAGACTGAATTTGTTTGTTTGTGTGTTGGGTGTGTCATGAATGTCAGGTCTGTTTGTTGGGAGACTGTGTGGGAGGTGTGTTGTGTTTTGATGCTCTCTGTTTCAGCAACAGCCCACGACAGAGCATCACCAATCACAGAAGTAGACACAACAGCACAGAGAGCTTGAAGGTATGGCGTGAGACTCTGAATCCTTCACAAGCTCAGTGCCAGTAGATACGAATGCATCTTTAACTCTAGAATTATGGTAATGAAAACACTGAGTAAAACGTAGCAAAAATAATAAAGCTTTTCAGTGTGTAGGAAGGCCAAGATTGAAGACCAGGGGATTTTGGGGAATCACAAAGCAAGAAAATTGTTATTTAAAATTCATTCAGTAGGCAATGCCTAAGATTGTTAACTCAGCAACCAGATGCAAAGACTTCAATGCAGAGATTATCTTGAGGTAAAAAGTTCAAAGTTTGCTGTGTCATTAGGATTTCTGATCAAAAAATAAAAGAACATAATCCAATGTTTTCTCTGAAGGATGATCAGAGACTTGCAAATGCCTTTCACTGGATGTCACAAGAGTGCAGTTTGCACTAAGGCCATGTCCAAACTTAACCGGTTATTTTGTAACCACAATTTTTTTTAACATGGTTATGATGCGCATCTATACATACACAAAGTAGCATTTTATCTGTAACAGTATTAATTTTTTTGGAAAAAATCCAAAGGTATTTTTTGGGGGGGAATCTACTGATTTGTATCTCTTGTTTGTCTTTGTTGAACATTTGTTGAACAAATATAACACAATTTTCTACTTTGTGTTTTCCTACCTTCTATTAGATCTTTAGAGATGTTGATTAACTCTCATACTATGCTGTTAATTCACATATTTCAGACAAGGAAAATATGTTACCTTTGAACAAAGCCATTTTATCAAATTTATGGCGGTAGAAGGTATTTATGATTATTCCATATGGTTTTATTATACTTAACACTAAATAGCCCAAACCTCTCTTTTTGTTTACCTCTTTAATGCTTACTTCTGAACATTATTATGTGATTAATAACCTAACTGTATTCAATCTTGTTCCTAACATCAATTCAGGGTAACCCTGACATAAGTCCTGGTCTGAGTTCCAGTAAACGTCTAAGCAGGAGTAACATTGACTTATCTGCGCCCAGTGAGAGCTGCAATAGGAGAACTGCGCTCACCCGTAAGCAGAGCGATTCGTACGATGGAGACTCGAACAGTCAACACCAATCTCTCCTTAGCAGGTACTGTGCTTCATGCATGATGGCTTCTATACTTTAATTGTTTTACATGTTTTTTTTCTATTTAGATCCTTAAAGTTAGTAACAAGTAGTTTATATTGTAGTATGGATTGTTAACATTGGGGCAAGTAACAACAGATATAAATAGTTTATTTGAAACAGTCTTTTTTTCCAATGTATCCAACGTTTTAGTCTTATGACGTTAATCGTTAATTTACCATAAAATCAGGAGGAGCTTGGCTGATATTTGACCTAATCATATTGTCCCACCTACCTATAACATTGCCAGTATATAAGAAATGATCTAACATCAATGCTGTGCAAGCTATCCCTCCTTCTGCCCCTTCACCACTTTGAGGAGGGGGTTTTCTCCCAGTTGAGGTGGTTTCCTGGTTCTGGATTCCTCATTTGGACAGCTCGCCTAATACGCTTCTCCAACTGCTCACCATACACGCTTGCGATTACTATTCAATTTCAGTGATACCTCAAGATACTAAATTATTCTACTCTGGGGTGACCGTAGTATGCTGAATTTTTCGTATGTCGAACCAAGTTTTACATGTAAAATGCCTAATCTGTTCCATGCCACACAGCAACAACATTAAAACTTGAAAATAACATGGAAAACCAGAAAAGAATTAAATAGGGTTCTTCAATCCTTAAAAGTACACATTATAAACCTAATAAATAATAATGAAACAATGAAAACAGAATAAAATAAATGAAAAATAATAAACCTTGCTTTTCGAGTGAGGTGGTAGAGGAGGAGAATGGATGGTAGTGGAGGAGATCACTAGCTGTGGGAGCTGTTTTTTTGGGTCATGAAACAAAATATTCTTTGCATAATATCTTGAATTTTCTTTAACGTGAAGTATTCGTATCTCGAGGTATATCCGTGTAAGTAAGAGCAACCTTGTGAACTAAACTATTTGGGTATATTTACTCACAGCGATTTAACAGCTAGTGAATAAACATACGTTTTCAATATAACCTTGCACGTCAATGTCCAAAAAGTCTCACTCCAGTGTATTCTCTTTAACTTAATTTTCAGCATTAAAGGCAAATGTTGTTTCTCTGAAATATAAAACCTAGAAACAATATAAAATCTAGAAATTTACAGTAATAATATTTTTAAAACTGATTTCAGAGGCAAGTACAATAAGTACTGGTTTAGTGGTGTGTTCCATTATGTGTAGCTTCAGCCTCAGCAACTGGTGTGAACCAATCACAGTTTTTTCAGAACGCTTACATTATTATGGTAGAAAGCATAAATCTTGCTTAAGAGGGAAAACTGCATCCTGATGAAATTAGTCAACATGTACGTACTGTAAAGAAATAAAGCATGCAAAAGCATTTTTCACTTTTAATTGATAGTAGTAGAAGTATTAGTTTACTTTTATAAGAAGCTGGTTTATTGATGTGGATGTAAATGCTCGAAGCAGTCAACTTTTCTTATGCATATAAACTGCATGTTTTGAGAATTGCTTCGACTACCACAAGGATAATGGGAATATAATGTGAAAGGACATAGTGATGGGCACCTGTTTTTAATGAGTGGGGGGTCATGGAAATCACAGTCTACTTCTGTTGGTCTCAAAAACTCAGAATATCAATGTTATTTTATTTTTTCTAAATGTTCAAACGTGATATGATATATTCTGAAGGTTCTCATAGGAACACTTTAAGGCTGGACTTTCAGTGAGAAAGACACTTTTGTTAATCCGCTTTTGTGTTTAAGGTTAGCATTCAGAATTGACAAAATGACACACTTAGGCCAGATGAATCTGTGTATTTCTTATTGTTGTTGAACACAATCCAGTGTGTGATAAACACACTGTAATAAACACACTGAAAGAATCGTGTTGGGTGGGCACATAAACACCTTCTCCTTTAGTCCATTTCTTCATTCTTTGCTTATTCTTCCTTTCAGCTTCTTTTTCTTCAGTTTCTTTTTTCTTTCTCTTCTTTTAATTATTTTCTGTTTATTTTCTTCTTTTTTATTTATTTTTCTGTTATTGTTCTTTGTGTTATTTTTTCATCTTCTTCCCCTTTGTTTATTTTCTTAAACAAGAACATTTCAGACATTATTTATCTGATTATTTACAAGTTTTGTTTAACAAACTTTTATTTAGTATTATTTATATTATTTACAAGTTATTTATGTTAACATGCATCCATTTTCAGAGATATTATGCACATTATATCTCATGAACAAGGCTTTAGTTTAAGTAAGACTTTTTTTTAGCCACATGTGACTATTGTATGTATTGTATATTGTATGTGACTATAAGTAGATTGTTTCTATTTTGAAATTTTTAAAGAGACAATGAGTTTTCACAAGAGAAAATAAGTTTTTTTATAGAAGAAACTGAGTGCCATTTATATTTATACCACCACCACTACCAGCAGCTCTCTTGTTGTTGTTTTTGAAAAATGAAAGATGTACCTAATATCATTTTGGGCTAAAAGGATTTTAACAGTATTTAATCATTTTTGGAGACTATATTTTTAAACCGAAATGTTATGAGTATATCTGGATCATTCATATTTGTGTTAGACTAATCAAGCGATGCTGCATGCTTTTTTGTTTGTAAAACAATATCACAACAGACAGACGTATTTGCCTGGCCAATGCATCCATATTTTTGTCACTGTTTTCATATTTCATTTAGTCAATATTGGCTGCTTGATGGCATGTTGCGTCTGCATGCATGTCTGCAGTGCTATTATTAGACACAGCTGCAGTCAGTGTGCATGTCTCATGAAGGAACGGGGGACAGGCTGAAAGATGTCTTTTCAGAACATTAGTTGCTCGATTCCACACCGTTAAAGGGCAATATTTCCAGATTTTTGTCTTTGAAATTATGCTATTTAGTGTATTAAGCTCGGAAGGTTTATTTCATTGCATTGTCATAAATCTCTTCATTCAGTCATTGTCTACCCAGCTGATCCAAGATGAGGACTCACTTCAGCCAAAAAGGGAAGGGTTTACTCGAAACAGGTTTCCTGTTCATCGAAGGGGCACATTCACACTCGAGCTCACACTTGCTCCTATGGGCTATTGAAATTCTCCAAATACAGCGGTTTGAGGAAATTTAGAAAGGGTTTAGAAAGGTTCTTAGCAAAGATCAAGCTAGGAACACTAACCACATGCTTCTCGATAAATATATGTGAAAGAAAAGAGATATTAATCAATCAATTACAGTAATGGATTGTAAAATGAATTTCACTCAAAGCTTGATTGGAACATCAACTCATGTTATACAATATTATTACAATGTTTTATGTATTTTTTATTTGATTTGATATTGTATCTATTTATTTGCTAGTAAGAAATGTTGTTAGAAATAGCAGTTGAAATAATATGGTATACATTTATGAATTTGTGTAAATTTTTGTGGTGATGTTACTGTATTTTGACGATCAGGGTCAGGGTAAAAATGTGTCTATTACCATGTAATAAAGAGGTTTACACATTACTAGGAATTTGCCTTACTGAGTAAGTGCATACAGAGTAAGTGTAATAAAAAAGAAATATAAAGTATATTACAGTAGGTCAACAGAGTCTGAAATGAAGAAAGATTTAATAAACTAAATATTAATTTGGGACACTTATAGTGAGCAGAATATTTGACTCAGGTTTTCCTGTCATACTCTTTGCGAAGTCACTAAAGGCCTGCTGACAGGAGAGCTGGACAACAGCTCTGATTCTCACTCAGGACTGATAGTGCTAGACCCAAGAGAGACATATCGCTTAGTTCATCCATACCCCTCAGCTCTGCTACATTTCCCTCCCAATCATCTGTCCCTGGAGCTCTAAACACCCCAGGCTTTTCACACTCACTGTGAGGTGAGATAGCTTGTCAGTCTATTCTGTCATCACTCATAGAGTGAGGGTAATGAAGAAAAACAGTGTGCAAACACAGACGAGATATTTGAAAGGCATACAGGAAACAACGAAGAGTTGTGGATTTGGTTTATTTACATGGTTTATTTGGGTTAGTGTTGATTTTATGCCAGGCAGTGTAATTCATCAACAAGTTAACTGGTTCAAAGTAAATGAGCAAACAATCTTTCAGTATAAAGCATTTTTCAATTCCATGTCTCTTTCATAATAAGAGGGTAAACTGAACATTAAATAATGAACTATTGCTTTACTGTAAGAGATTAACTCGACATGTACTTTTAAATGAAATATATTGGGTGTATGTTACAATTGATATTGAATATGTATAAGTCTTTCATTATCAGATTATAAAAGAAAATGTTTCAAGCTCTATTATTTAGTCACAATTTGTTTTCATACCATTTGGATTTTTTCCAGAAGCTTTTTTTAACTTCCAATAATTTATCTGTTTATTAAAAGTAAAAAAAAAAAACATTTTTAGCCTTGGTTCACCAAAGAGTAAAAAGTGGCAATAAACATGATCTTCTTGAACAAGAAAGAACAAGAAAACAAGAAAAACATATAAATACACGGGCACTGGCTCAATGTAATTGAACAACATTTTAAATATTGTTTTGCCACTAATCTGTATGCAAGATAGAATTGCCTGCCTTCAGCATGCCATTCTTTTTTCAGGTCTTCAATTACATTAATATATTAATGTGTCACTACAAATACCAAGTTCAGACAACTTGTTTTTGAGTTTTGAGTCAGATTATGTATTCCTTGGAATTCCTCAATTATGGGCTGAATTACAGATGAAGGCAAAATAAGCTTTGCTTGAAATTTTAAATGAAATACAGTCAAGTTTTTAAGAAATAAATCTTCATTCACATTTTCAAACATTTCATCACTCTGAGATGCACAGCACTATTTTTGTGTGTTCTTGAGATGGTAAATTTTTTTGAGTTTACACAGTTTAAATTATTATTACGCTTCTCTCATCTATATGATCTTTCAAATGCCTAATTCAATCTTTTAAACTTGTACATTTGTAATGGCAATATTTGATCTGGCAGATTAAAGTTATGTCTGTTTGGTCAAATGTCACACGTCTACGTAGCTTGTGAAACCCTTATAGTCTTTGTAAAGAGAAAAATTGAATGCTGGGCATTTTGTTAACACACAACAGTCAGGTACACCACAGATAAAAGAGCAGTGTGGAACATTACTGTGCACTTTCATATGCTGAGTATACCATAGAATTGTATTGCTCTTGTGCTGACACAGTTTACAGTGCTGACACAGTTTACAGAGATAAATTTTTTATATATCTGATTATCGTAAAAGTTATGACAAGAAGGGTCAGACGTGAAAAGAATTCATTTGAAATCACTGCCTTTTGTCTTCACGCTCAATTTAACGTAAAAGTTAGTTAGCCCACACCACAAGGCCTTTCTAAATATTAATATTGCTAATCCAATATGTGAAATATTTATTTCACAAGGATTATCACAAAAATTCACAAAAAATCTCAAAACTCAAAGGCAAGAAACACGATAGCCATATGCAGCATTCATCAACATTAACGTTAGAAATAAGATGTATTTGTGGATAAAGTTAGTTTGTGCCAAGTCAATTAGATGTAATGGCTTGGCCTGCCTGGATTTCCGGATGTTTTTCCCTTAAAACCAGGAATTCTAGTTTAACGACAACCTATTCATTAAATAAGCAAGCTTAAAAACACAAGACACAAAATAGTTTTTAAATGAGAAAGATCCAAAAGAGTTTTGTATGAGAACTAGCAAGAAACCAGGATCAGCAGGTTTTGTTGTCATTTGTAATTTTTTTTTTAGTTTTAGAGTGAATCTTTTGGTCGTTTTATGCAGAAGTGTTTTTGGGGTTGTCTCTTTTCAGATGGCCCCTCAGCTGTTTCCTTTCAGCAGCTCGTTCATTGATGCCAATATATTTCGGCAATCGCCAGAGAAGGATTATTTCTGCTCAAACAGCTTTGTAGTTTGTTGACTACTTTACACATTACAAATAGCTCTCATATGTATATTATTGCACTTATTTGCCCTAGTTATTGAGCCAGGAAATGCAAGTCTTTGAATCTGTGGATAGCTACTGAATTTAAAAACCTTCTCTTGTTTACTGGTGGGAATCACGCTAGCTCTTCTTTTGCATAGACAACGTTGATCGTTCACACTAATTTTTAGAAATTCCTGCAGAGAAGGACTGCAAAACTAAGCCACTGCCATTGGTATAACAGGAAGGACCAGAACTGTATTAGACGGAACACAGTTAAGTTCAACTTTAACTTTAGAATTAAGACGTTATTGTGTGTAATGACATTGACATTACATTTACATTTATGCATTTGGCATGTGCTTTTGTACAAAGCGACTTACAGAAGGGGAGAGACAATATGCAATTTGTTACAGTCTATCTCAGCTTGCTCATAGTATCAACTTATCAATAAACCATAGCAGGAAGAAAATAAAGACCAGGAGGAAAAACGTTTTTTTATAGTAGGTGTTGCCTGAAAGAGAAGAGTTTTCAGTTGCTTTTTGAAAGCTGTTACTGCTTTCCTGACTGGATCAAAGAGTTTGTTCCACCAGCCAGGGACAGTGAGAGAAAAGGTTCTGCTAAGAGAATTTCTACCTTTGTGGGACGGAACCCAGAGTCACTGTTCCTTTTCTGAGCACAGACTTCTGGAGGGAATGGAAAATGAATGTTACCTTTGCCAGGTATGTGCCAGAAGTTTTCCCTGAAAACCAATATGTTTAAATTTTAATAATCTATAAAATTAAATAAGGGCGTCATGGTGGCACAGTGGGTAGCACAGTCGTCTCACAGCAAGAAGGCCGCTGGTTCGAACCTTACCTTGGTCGGTTGGCATTTCTGTGTGGAGTTTGCAGGTTCTCCCCGTGATCGTGTGGGTTTACTCCGGGTGCTCCGGTTTCCCCCACAAGTCAAAAGACATGCGATATAAGTGAATTCAGAAAAAACTATTGTCCATAGCGTATGAGTGTGCATGTGAATTTTTCCCTGCAATGGGTTACGACTGGAAGGACATCCGCCGCATAAAACATATGCTGGAATAGTTAGTGGTTCATTCCGCTGTGGTGACCCAGAAAGGGAAAAAGCCGACAAGATAATGGATGGTTGGATAAAATGAAATAAAGAAACATCCACTTCACCAAATATAACGTTACAAGCTTCAAAACACAAGACATCACATAACTTTAAACATGATACCCCTTATAACCTGAAGTTACCTCAATTAATTGTTATGAACTTACTTCTTTAACCGTCCTCATGCTTGCCAATCCACCATCAAATCTGCTTTCAGTCCGCAGTATCCCATAATACCCTACCACAATAAGTTGTTGATCAACAGCCACTGTTTAAAATGTACAGTTAAACATGTTATTCTTGTTTTGACCCAAAATGCATTGCGAATTACAATAATAAATTGTGAAATGTAGAATTTTGCTGTAAAACTACAGCAATTTGTTACATTGTGTACATTAGACTATTACATTTTATCATATTGTATTATATGTTTTATTATATGTTCTGTACGACTTTAACTTTTGTTATTTTATTTATAAATTTGCTACTTAGAAGAATGTTATTGATGGGTTACCATAACGTTACGTTAACCCCGATCCTGTTTACAGTAACTTTCAGAATAATATATCCTATCCATTACCTTTAATAATTCACCTTTAAGAGTTCTTTTTGTTGTTGTTTATTGTCTAGTTTGGTTCAAGACGGAAAAGAGCTGAGACCAAACAGCAGTGCATGTGTAGTGTTGAATCCAGGTCGCTTTGACTTCGAAGTATCAGACTGTTTTTTATTGGGTTGTCCTCTTGGATTGGTGCTTGCCATGAGGCGCACTGTGCTTCCAGTTGTACAAGGTTAGTACAGTAATAAAGGCGAAGAAACTCTGTTACTTTAATATACTGTCAAGCATTCCCATTAGGCTCTCTTGACTCTCAATTCTCAATACTTACAGCTGTTTATGATCTCATTTAATCTGTTTGTCTTGCAGTGTCTCAGCTGCGACCTGCATGTTCGCAGATCTTCAACCTGTTTTTTCCCTCCGACCCATCAGCGTCCAGACTCGAACCTTTACTTCATTCTGAGTTCCACAAACTGCCTCCATTTCCAGTCCCTCGCTACCAGCGATATCCTCTGGGTGACGGCCGCTCCACCCTTATCGGTGGGTGATGTATCCCTTTAAAAATCAAATAATCCATGCACTATAAACCACATGCACTACTTCATTTTCTCTGATTTGTTGATTTTATTATGGTTCATAATTGCTTTGTCGCAGTGTCACTTATCTTGGGAGCCAAATTGTCTGGAGCTTGAGCTATTTTGAGTAATTTTTCTTGCTGTGGTTTTAACAATGTTTACTTTTGAGTAAAAAAAAATGATGTGGCTTAATACAGTATTTTTCTGTTTGTCATGTGCAGTATTGTGCTCCTTCCTACACGATATAAGATTCTCTAGAGCTTTCCCTAGTTCTGTACACCCACGGGTATCATGCTCAATAATGAGGTCTTGGTTTATTTAAAGCATATTCTATTCTCCTTTTGTGACATTTTTAACGTGCATATCTTCATGATTTTTGACATGTCCTAGATTTTCAGCAAGAGCAAAAATGTGACCATCTACACATCTACTTTACATTGCAATGAATGATTTCTCTATGATTTAAGCCACACTTTTGAACCTTTAAATGTGCAAGTAGATTTATGTTAAGTATGCTGACTTCTGGATAAGGGTATCGGTCTTAAATCATTATAACATGTTGCTGTATGGAGTTAGTGATAACTACCTGAATCGATCATAATATTTTTTCTACCGTTTTAATAAACACCTCTCCACCGAATATGTAAACGTAAAGTGTTGCCAGAATGTATTTAAACATGGTTTTTTAATCAAAAGTATGTTGAAGAAACTATACAAATCTTTATCAATAAGCAAGTTCAATTGAATAAAGTTGCTTAAAATTGCTTAACAATAATTGGATTTAATTTCACAGATGCAAGTTAAAGGGGTTATGAATAGAATGTTTTTGTGTTTTTGATGAGTTAAACAGAAAAATTGGAAACATTTTCCATAAAAAACAATAATTTGTTATAAAATGTGGTTACTGCTCTCTGATTGCCAACAGTTCAACCTATCTAATTTATATAGCAGCCCTGCCAGACTGTCTGTTAGTCAACCAATCAAAATCGATCAAAATATAGTTACATAGCACTTTTTTGCAGTTGTTTCAAAGCAGCTTTAAAAAGATAAAATGTGGATTTACAGTTTAACAAGAATCCCCATTAAATATTTATATTGGTTAGAAAATAATGCTACCATATATTATTACCTTTGGAATTGTAAAATTCCTACTGAAAACAGGAAGTATAATTATCCATGTACAGGCAATGGGAGAAAGTTTGATAACATAAGGAAAGTGTTGATTTACTCTGACCAGTATTCACTAACTTATTATAAAAGCCTTGTTTAGGCTAATTTTGTGTGGGATGATGTGAGGGGAAAACACGGAGCCTGAAGTAAAAAGTCCACAACCTCAAAAAGTAAACACACCTTTCATAGTGAGTTAAAACTAATAATACAAATATACACAACAACCCTTCAGACGCAACAACAGCCTTAATGAGTTTATTGTGTAATCTTCATGTTCACTGTCAATTTTACAGTTTAGTCTCTGAAAAAATCCAGCACTAAGCATGTGCCTTGTTTGTAAAACTTTCACTCTTCACTCTTGTTGCCCTCCTGGTTTGAACTAAGATAGCATAGCCATCAAGTTAAATTGTCCTTTTGAAATCTGGTGTATAACATGAATAGATTCAGGTTCAGTAATAGATCATGCTCACTGCAGGTATTAATTTAAACAATAAATGCCAATATACAGACAGTAGAGGTACAAGACATGAGGTTAAAGCTACTGTTGTTGGTACTGGGCTGACGTTTGAATGATTTGGTCTTTAGTTTCACCTATAGATACTTTACACACTTTATTATATACAAAAGCTATCATTTAACTATAATTATCAAAAGCTAACACCATGCTGCAGATAAAATAATGAGCTATTTCAAGTTTTTATATTAGAGGAAATAACATAAGCTGTCACTTTGCTGGTCATAAGTGAGAAATTATACAGAACTAGAGGTTTAATGCTGTAGTTATTAATTTTCATTCTAATGGAGAGAGCCCTCCCATGTGCCAGCTTCTTTCATTATGAATCATTGCAGGTTCACTCAGTGGGTCTTTAAAGACAGAAATCCATCAGAAAAACCATCTGGTTTTCTGCTGTTCCTGTCCAGTTGAATTGATTAGTTTCATTTTGACAGGTGACTAAACAGCTAATCATCTCAAGGAGAAGCTTGAACTTAAGCAGCAACGGCAGAGAGCACTCTATAGAATGAAGTCTAATGTATCACAACAAAGGGATTAAATTAAAAAAATATAAACTTTATGATCAATTCAATCTTAATTGTGTAAAACATAGGGGATCCCTATTCTTTTCCACAGAGGAACAGTCAGGTTCTTGAAATTGGTTATTTTCCTCTCAACTTTACATTGCAAACATCACATTCTTAAACCCAAAGCTTATATACAAACTGATCTTAAAGGTCTCTTGTGTTATTCTGCAGTGCAATAGTAAATGCCCCTTCCTGCTGTTCCTTAGTCTTCAATCTTCAAACTCCCGGTGGGTCAGATGGTATTATGTTCTAGACTTCTTGCTCATTTGAACCTCCTATCCATTCCTGTCTATTTTTCAAGTTTTGTCATACTGTTTGGCTTTGTGTACTGCCACCATGTTGCTTACTCAAAGCCAGAAGAGTGTATATAAACATTTGATACTATAAGTCTGAACTGTGGATAGATTATTTTTCTACAGAATATACATAATAAAAATTGTACAAAGATGGTAACAATTCTGGCAGCAAAGTTCTCAAACAGTTGCTGTCCATTGACGGTAAACAAAAAACTATTAGCCTATTAGAGTATCTATGGGTATACTCTATCCAGAGTAGGAGCAAATTCACTTGAATAGAGTACAAATAACACTCAAAGTGAGTAAGAATGCACTAATCATTCATTCATCTTCATGTCGGCTTTTTCCCTTTCGGGGTCGCCACAGCGGAATAAACCACCAACTCTCTGGCATATGTTTCACGCAGCGGATGCCCTTCCAGCCACAACCCATCGCTGGGAAACATTCACACACACATTCACACTTTAATCGTTCTTACTCAATTCACTTATACGCATGTCTTTGGACTTGTGGGGAAACCGGAGCACCCGGAGTAAACCCACGCGATCACGGGGAGAACATGCAAACTCCACACAGAAATGCCAGCCGAGCCTAGAACCAGTGACCTTCTTGCTGTGAGACGACCGTGCTACCCACTGCGCCACCGTGACGCCCTGCACTAATCATCGAAACCACCAATTCCTAAAAGTAAAAAACATATACTTTGTGACAAATATTTGTATTGGACTATAAAACACTCATAACTCTATTTTTTCCATCAAAATTTAAAAACAAGAGCTTAACTTAAAGGTGCCTGACGTTCCGGCCATCTTGAAGTCAAAAACATGCCTCAAGTTGTATTCAGATTAGTTCACGCATGTTTGCCTTTATTCCTTTTTTGTGAGCTGAAAATGGCTCGTTGTTCTTAACCACACCCATATTCTTAGCCTCACCCACTGACCAATCAGATTAATCGCTAGATTAAACACAGTTTGACCCGGAAGTGTGAGACCCGCAGACCAGCGCTGCATTAATACTGCTGCTGGAGAAGTTTGCTTTCGGATGTCCGGAGCTCAACGTTTTGTTTAGATTACCAAAGAATGAGTTTATTCAGTCAGAAATGGCTTGATTTTGTGTCTGCCCATCAGAGAAAACTTGTAAAGGTCACTTTTGTTTGTGAGCAGCACTTTACATTCAACTGGTTTGTCAACAAGAGAAGAGTTTGACAAAGTACTTGTAAACAAGGGTAACTATAAAAACATGCACTTTTCTAACTTTCCTGTGTTCATTGATTTGGAGGTCCATGCAGTAAGTAGTGCTATGTTTAACATACAAGAAAAAGTATGTATTTTTAGCTTTGCATCTATAAAACAAAGTGCACCGTAGTGTTCACTTACTTAATTTGTATAATCCTATAAAGAATCTGGTTTGCACACACACAAATGCAAGCACACGCACACACACACACAAAGGCTCTTTGCATATTATCTTCCCTCTTAAACATGCACACACTACAGAATTCAACAGTTGCTGAACATCAAACACAAAAATCGCTGGAACAATATTCAGGACACCTATAACAAAATAAATAATTAATAAAACAGTATGCCTACATTAAAAATGATACAGTGTAAAAGAGTGAGTACAACTTATTTACCATGTGGACGATTTTTGGTTTATCCATGGGCTCAAAATCTGTGCCAGACTCTGGTTCAGACTTATAAGGTACCTTTAAATCACACATAGCCATTGTCTGTGGATTATAATAAGGTTACCATTCCATCATGTTCATTTATTTATTGTTATATTTATTTCATTAAACATCTGATGATATGTCCCCTTATATATAAAAAAAAACTTTTGCATGTTAAACCATCTCCTTATTAAGCTCTGCCTTTACAGCGTTCTTCTTCCATTGCCTGTATTTTTATTTTATCTCTTATCACAATCTCTTTCTCTATTTTTCCCTGTCTCCGCCAATGGAAATAGGTTACTCATGAACTTAGAAAGTGGCTAGTTTATGATGTGTTTTTTTATCTACCTCCTCTAATGCCTTACGACTGCATCTGTGCAGTGTATGAGTCAAGTATTTGCCCATTTGTTAAACTTATCTCAATCAAAAATACTTTCAACAGGTTTGGTGATATCTATGTATAATGTACCAAGATAAAGAAAGCTAGTGTGGGTGTGGAAGTGTTATTTTTTTCACATAAGTAGATGACTTGGGCAGCTTTAGCCATCAAGGTGCTGTCTGATTTCCACCAACGTATACATATATATATGAATTTATATTCTGGGAATTGCTCCAGGGCCTTTAGCGACACAAAAATTTAAGCAGTGTAACCACGCATTCTGTGCCTACCTGAATATCGCTCAGAAAAGGTCAAGTCGAGAGGCTGTAGGGGTTAACCCTGCAAAACTGTACACAGGCAGAAGCGTTCTACAGAATGTGGTTATGGTTGGAGCAAAAATAAGCTCATTCCAAGCACGCTATAGCCTGACTCTAAGACATGTCAGCATGTCTGGAAAGCAATAAAATGGCTGGTTCTGATGAGCAGCAGTGATAGAGCAGCTCCCGTTTAGAATTCACCCACCGGCTCAGTATCATGATCCCTGCTCGGAAACAATCCACCCAGTTTGTCTCCTAGACCTCCATTTTTCTCATCAGACCCCTTCTACTACTGTTGATGCTATTGTCTTCCTTTACTGCTGGGGCGATATATGACAATTATGTTAATAATTTAAATGTTCGTTCACCCACCAATCGATACATTTTAATGTACATTACTTTGTATTTAATTTTGAGGGAATAGTCAGAATTCTGAAATTGTAGAAGTGACCTAAGTTTGTGGAAACTCTATACACACATCATAATTTTTTGCAGAGTTGGATAGCTTAAACAATATTGATGACAGTAACAGTAAAAGGCTGGCTGTTGGTGGCTGATTGAGTTGTGGTATATAATTATATCATCTGTTTAAATAAATAATTCCATTTAAGATCTGATCTGGCCATTTGTGATCTCATTTGAAGACTTTTAAGAAAGCAGAAAAACTGTTTTCTCATTCTGCATTCTCATTTCCTTCAAATATATCTTCCTCAGTTTTTATCTTCCACTTCTTTCGTCACTTTTCAACTACAAATATACAGGAGCTTATCTGCAGTATATGTTAGCTTAGCAGCTAAAGAGTGTCATTGTCATTGTGGATGAATAGGTCAACAAGGAAAGAGTACTATCATTTTAGCAAAACAAAAATAACCATGTAGTTTCACTTAGTGTGTTCTCCCTCTATCCTACTCTATGTTCTGCTCTATGTCATTCGAACCCCCACACTCATTCTTACAGGGACTGTCAACACATTTGCCACCATGCTCATTTTTGAGCCAGAGAAAAAGCAGGTTGGTGAAATATCAGAGATCAGAGAAGTCTTCTCTTACCACCTGTAATGGTTTGTTGGATCACAGTACTCAAACATTTCTGAGTGGGTTACCATATTGTTTTCTGCACAGCCTGCAGGACTAATAAAAACAGATTCAATTTACCCCTGTCAGAAATTACAGGTGATGTGTGCATGTAGCAGCAGGAATAAAGAGGATAGATAAGTCTGGACAGACACTTCAAGCATTCTTGCCTGCACGCCATTCTGTTTTCTCAAAGAGGGAGGAAATGGGTGTGCTTGATCTCTGTCAGGAAACATTCAGCTCTGTTGAAGTAATTCAGAATGACGTAGTGCTGAGTTATATGGAGAGTGAAAGGAAGGTTTTTATTGCTTCGTTTGTGCAGTGATGTAGGGTTTTGTAAATCCAATTTAAACAGACTGTTCTGGGAAACAGTTGTTATTTTATCTGTCTAGCACAAAGGAATTGTTTCTCCTTTGAATGGAGGAACGTGTATTTAAAATGTTCAGTTACTATGCTAACCTGTCATTGGTGGTTTTACAAATTGATCCAATGTCTGTTTGATTTGATGCTTTAGAAATAATTTCACTTATAATTTTCTTTTGATTATTATGTTACAAAGACATTTTGGCGTTTCTACAAGCTCATGGAATTTTGTCAGACTTTTTGGTCTCTGATGCAGCACCACCAGCTGGCCATATGATGGGACTGTCAAAAAATGTCATGCAAAAAATGTCTTTAAGACCTTCCTTATTATGACAGTCTACCCTTCAATTGGGTTGCCATGGTAATGGGTTTAAGGGAATTACACATATAGAGACTATAAAAACATCTTTTTTTTAAACTACTTTTAAATATAAAAAGCAGTTGTTGGACTCTGTAGTTAATGGATCAGGGCAGAAGTTGTAAGTTGATCCAACCATTTGCTTCATCAAAAACAAAGTGCGGTAATCTATATAGTTGTAAATATAATGTGTAATTTGATATTCTCCCTTAATTATTCACAGAATGGACCCTTAACATCCAAACACATTGAAAAGTAAGTTATGATACGGTTTAACCATGGAACAGTGATGAAGAATAGTCAAAGATTGTGAACAGGAAGTGAGTCACAATCATTAAATACATGTTCATTATGATCAAAATGTAGACAGTTCTGAGTTATTAGATAAAGATCACAATTGTGTTATTATTGTGACTTTCATAAACAAAAGAAATGTAGTCATTAGATGCAAAAAATGTAATGCAACAAACTATCTTAGTGCTTTGTTGTAGTTGCTTAAACATGTTTATGTTTGTATAATTTCCTTTAAATGTTACGATTTTTTCACTACTTTTACCATCATGGTCATGTGATTTGTAATATAGCTGGAAAGGACCTATCTATATTGTAACTATTGTCCATGACACATGCAAAGTCACATTCTTGACTCTGTCTTGTTGATCAGATAAAGCACAGTTCCTGTTTGTTTGGGAACATGATCCCCTAGTGATGAATTAAACTTTGTGTACCATTAAAGAATGTTAAATAGTTAGAAATGAGTCTAGAGTCTAGAAATATGTGGGATTAAAACGTAGAACTTTTTGACAGCTCTAGCTCTGTCATCCATCACCCAAAGGCTGTGTGCTCTGCTTAGGATATTGATTTGGGATCAGTACCAGAGGCTAAAGCTGTCCCGCAGCCAAAATGTAATCGACCTAACCCAAATCTCCCCACACAACTCATGTATTACCATCTGTTTCCCTTTAGCTGATGAAATTCCACGTTACTCTGATGTGCTCCTGCCTGGTAGTGTGGTTCCGCCGGGCAATGCTCGCTCCTCCTCGTCCCAGTGCAAGGCGGGTGGGCAGGTGGGCAGTGAGGAGCGCAGGTCCAGTTTGACCAGCATGGATAGCCAGTCATCAGGTTGCTGGGAGAGCCGACTGAATAGTACCCTTGCCAGTGGTGAGAAAGACTGTACCTGTCTTATTTATTTTACTTGTTTTTCATTTTATTTCATTTTATTACATTCATATTGTTATCCTGCTACACAGCAAAGATAAACTCATAAGATTGCACTCAAGTGGTTTCTCAGCTTCAACAGAGTTTTTCAATGCAAGATATTTGAAACATTAAGGGAATTTTAAACATAAAAATTAAATGCACTGCTTATTCCATTGTTTAAAAGATTTTTTCAATGTGTGGGATCTGGTTTTCACAGGGAAAAAACATCTATATTATAATAATCTATATAATCAATTTGTTTCAAATGTACACCATTTTAATCGAATCATATGTTTGTTACCAAACCATTCAAATAAGCCAGCAATTTACATACTGTCTTTTGAAGTTTGCGTGGTATGTTTAGTTTGTGCTGCAAGTATGATCAAAAGTAACATGTAATTCAAAACAAATAGTGGTTGAGTTTACGGTTAGTGGTCATTCAATAAGTAGTATAAGAAACACGCTGAATTATATTGTCTAGAAAATCAGTATTTCGATTAAGTGAAAAGAACAGTGACTCTCATAGTGGTTAGTAGTTTAGAAATTGATTAAACAGACCTACTGAACCATATGAATGGTGTTGATTACTAGCGGTAATGTCCGCTGATCAGAAGCATGTCAATGTTAACTCATTATAACTAATAGTTTGAAAGGTTTTGTTACATTCTATTTAATTTCTATTGAGGTATTTTTGTGCTCAGGTAGCATTGTTTGTATGTGTTTTAGTTTCCAGCAGCTGGTGGGGCTCTAAGCGACTGGATTACGCTCTTTACTGCCCAGACGTCCTGACATCTTTCCCCACCGTGGCTCTGCCTCATCTGTTCCATGCTTCCTACTGGGAATCCACTGATGTGGTTGCCTTCGTTCTTCGACAGGTACTGTGAGAGCCGTCTACAAACAGAACAAAGCAGCTTGCTTTTTTAATCTCTATGGGCAAGATTTTCTAAGCAGAACAATTAAGTGAGAGAGTGCAATACCATTAGCGTACCAGTGGGAAATAAGAGTTTAAAAATTGTCGTAGCGCAAAGGGAAGAAAACAAACACAACAGCTCATTTCCCTGAGGTCCAATGAAGCACACAAAGTAAGTTGAAAAGCATTAGGGACAATTATGATGAGGTGTTTAATCTATTGATTACAAAGGGTTTGCCTGTACTTGGATTTTGAATAATGGCTTTAATATTTTTCATCTTTTCATGATTAGTTCTGTTTAGGTTCAGCTGAAGGTATTGCTCACATTCGGTTAACCATGTCATTGCTCAGGTCATCGTCCATAAGTCATTGCACGATATTTATTATTTAAAAAAAACTTATGAGTTTAATGTTTTCACTTATTTGAAGAATCTTTGTGAATGACTGTTTGTGAAAAATACCAATTAGTCAGTTATTTAGTCAGGTCAAACTATTTGTTACTTTTACTTTAGTGAAGCTTATTGTAGATAGTATTGACACAAGACATTCAAACATTTTCAAGACAATCAAAATTCAAAACAAATATATAATGAAAGCAGTAAGTAAGAAAATAAGTAAGCATATTTAAAACAGCAGAGCATGCCAAAGTACTGAGCATAGTGCAATCCAATTTAAGTGTTAAAAATGACCGGAATACTAGAAACTCCAACAAAAAAGTATATTAAGTATATTCTTTATTCATTTATTTGCTTCAGGTGTGCTACTACATCCAGGTCAGAAAGCCCATGTGCATCCATTTAGATGAGCTCCAAAAAGGGATCACCGGATTGGTCTGTGGGAGGCGCATAAATAATGGGGGTGCTATGATTATCAAACCATTTTGAGCTCTCAGAAAAGTAATATAAGGTTACTCAAACATGAAGTCTCATTACAACTTGGAGATTTTTGTTAAGGGAACATACAAAACATGCAAGAAGTATCTGAGAAGTTGAGCTTACATAATATGGTACCTTTAAATTCACCATTACCCAAAATCTTTCTTTTACCAGCCTTTTTCACGTTGGTCTCTGTTCTCAATTAATTACCAACCTGACATTTTTATCAATGAGCAAAGGATTTTACTTTCACACAAAAGACTCCCTTCCATTCTAATATGCATACTTTTATTTGCACTGCCATTAAATCAGACTGACAGATAAATAATCAGTCACATTCTTTGAGTTTTAACCCGCAAATCTCAAATCTGCAGTTGTATGGCTTTACATTATAATGTCATAATGTCAAATCCTGATAGCATCTCTTGTTAAGTTCTTTCTTAAGAAGCTGCCTCAGCCCAGGTGGGGAGGAAGTCATCCATTTAGGCAAATCATAGACTCATCTATCTTTCTGAATGCTTTTTTTCATGACGTGTTTGCCTGCTTGAAGAGAAATGGAGCTGAAAGATTTCCAGCTGCAGTGTTGTGTTTAGGTGTCACAGCAGATATTGTTATCTTGGTGCAAAGTTAGTGCTTTAGTTTCATGTTTTATTTATGTAGTCTAACCTGTTTGTGTTAACTCTCTTAAGTGTATTTTCTGTTCCTCAGTGCAGGCTAAATGGAATGTTATCACTGTAGATGTAACTATGGCACGATCAAGTCATTATACACCACTTATATGATTCAAAATGTCATGTTAAAGGTTACAGTCTCGATTAAGAATGTTCAGTCATTCAGAGATTTAAATATGATTCATTTAGAAAGTAAGACTTAGATTTTTGTCCATTTGTAGAATCTATTAAACCATATCATAAGGAATGATGTACAGTAAGACACTCTACTTTAAATTGGAGCTAATGTAAGATTATTCAAGTATTATTTGTATATGTTTTACATTTATATTCAGCTTTAATAATTTCCAAGTATCTTATAAGAACATTTAGGATTACTTATTAGTTGTATGAGCTTTGTAGAATTGTTGCTTGAATGATAATGTGTTTAAATCACATTTCACAAACCAGAACTCACAAAATGTTTCATAATAATAATCCAAAACTATATATGATATAAATATGAATCATGTTACATTTGAATGCTTACATGCAGTAAGCAGTATTAAGAGTTATAAACTCTTATTATGATTTTCTTATAATTATCACTTATATTATATTAGGTTATTATATACCGTCATTGAAGTTATAATGACAATATCAAGAACCTGTCTTCACTAGATGTGTAGAATCATTTATTGCTCTGATTTGACAAAAGTGTGAATATAGCATCAACTTTGGCAGAAATTATTTAACAGGAGTTGAAATGGAAACTATGCAGGTATGACATAAAATATCGGAAGAATTTAGTTTTACAGCAGAAGGACTTTATCAAACCTTTCGTTTCACAAAGCAAGTGATCCCTCACAAATTAACTAATAGAAAGTATATCACAATTATTTTAATAATGTTTCTATTTGTTCAGTAGCCTGCCATACTGAGCATCTCCTGGCTATACTCAGAATGAACTTTAGAAGCAGATTAGTATGTGTCTATTCTAGTGGTGGGCCAGTGTTAAAAGCGAGACTAAAATTGGGCAATAAAGAGCATGAATTCATGAATTCAGCTATGTGCCGGATTCATACTGTCTGTAAGATCTGCACTTCATCTGCAATTGCTAACGTTAAATTGTTAAATAAGCTTGTAAAAATGTAGATCCCTTTACTTGATATATATATATATATATATATATATATATATATATATATATATATATATAGACCATTAGCATCTTTGAATTTGAATGAACTTAAACTACTTTTTCATTGTAAGAATTGGTGCTTAAAAGACTTTTAACATGTAACACCATACACAAAAAGCAGATGGAAGCAGTGTAAAACCATCATAACTAATCTCTTTTCTTACAAACATACATCAGCACGTGATGTTCACAATTCATGTTTGCTGAATAAACAGCAAACATAAGTACATCTTATAGAACATAATTTATTTTCATCACTAATTATGATAGTACAACAGCTTTTTTCTTTGGGATTCGTTGGGATCCTTTGGGTAGCACACAGATTTTGAATGCCTTAGGCAGAATATTAATCTAGATTAATTTCAATATTACAGTGAGCTTAATCTAGATTAAAAAATAACCTATGCCCACCACTGGTCTGTTATACGGAGGTCTGTACAGGTAGCTTCATAATGAGTTTGTAGGCAGAGCTTGCTAACAATTTTTAAGGAAACAACTACACATTTTTAGACTTATCCAGGAGCTCCAATACAAATATAATAAAATTGTATTATATAAAAAAACAAAATATTTGCAGATATACAAGTTTTTTCCCCCATCAATTCATTATTCAGTTTTATTGTTACTTAGTTTGAATTCCATATAGAACAACAAAAAGATACAAATTTAAATAGGTGTTCAATTAAGACATTATCTGCGGTATCTTTTAATGTTTATGAAAGTATTTGCTCCAAAGAATTTCAGTAAATACGCTCGATCCATCACTAATAACTAAGAGCTAAAAGTTGTATTTGAGTCCAACTTGAATTATTATTGCTCCACGTAGGCAAGAGTTGTTTATGGCTCAAACTCAGTCTTTTTTAGATTTTAAAATGACATTTTTATAGTTAACAATAATCTGTAAAGATTCTAGTTTTCAGATGTTAATTTTGCCTCTGATCCAGAGTAATCCTCAAGGTTTAAGAATAAAACAAATATCGCTAAACATGATCCCCTTAATCGGCTGAAACATTACACCAGCAGAGATTTTTCATATACTATTCACCACCAAAGTCTTCTATAAATATCAGAGGAATAGATTTAGTTTGGATCATGCATTTCCACCAGAAATATTGCTTAGAATTAAAACTCTAGAGTGTATTATTCCAGTGTTTGTATTTTGATCCAATTATATCCAAACATTTGTCACATTTAAAGAATGTTGTCTTGCAGATGCTTCTGAGAAATAGTCTTTATTTCTTACTGGTAAATAGTACTGTTTGCTTGAATACTCTTTTTGCTCTTTTATGTTAAAAAATGCAGCAGCCACCAGATATTTTTGTTTGTCGAACAGCATCAGGTTCAATAAGTGAAGGACATTTATGAAGCAAGGGTAAACTGAAAGCTGCTAAAAAAACTATTCTAGTTGTCTTTCGTATTTTGTCTCTTGCTGGCAGTAATGATTGGTTGCTAATATGTGTGTGATTGATTGGCAGGTGATGCACTGTGATTATGTGAAAGCCCTGGAGATGGACAACTCTGACTCCACCCCCTTCTCTCCTTCAAGTCCAAGAGAGAAGTGGCTTCGCAGACGCACACATGTCAAGCTGAGGGTAAGAAAGAAAAAAAAAAATATATATATATATATATATATAATAAATTGTATGTACCACTGATTAATGTTATCCATGAATTAGATGTCATAATGTTTGAAGTGGTGTCTGAGGTTTATGAGGAGAGAACATTTTTCACTTGGAAATTATTCTTAGCTGCTAACATGTGGGTTTATGTTGCATCAAATGATTAATTGAGTATCAATTGATTATCAACTGTTTTTTTCTCTACACTAATATTATTTAAATCTTTTTTTTTTGACAGAAAATGCTGAATTCTTAAATAGCAAGGGACTATTTTTTCTATTTAAATTCAAGTACATTTTATTGATATCACACCACATTCAACACAAGGTTACTAGAAAAATACAATATACTACAATCAATTGAAAAACACATAGTAAAACACCTTTACAACATTTATTGTGATTAACTCACAATGTGTTCCGATTGTGAGAGCTGGCGTAGGCATGCATTTTATTTTATATTATTTAATTGCATATTAATATTTTGATATGCCCAAGCTCTACATGTTCTTTGGGAAGTGATTGAAAGGCAACTAACCACACAAAGAAATACCAGAAAAAAACTATTAAAATGATTTTCCAAAAACTGTTATGATCCAGTGATGACAGAATGCAGAGTTAAAATGTCTGGCAACATTGCTATTTGTCATTCTAAGTTGTTTTCAGTGAAAATGTTTGGTGTGTGACTAAGTGCAAGGATGAAGAAGTTGTGTTAGGAGATGAAAGATGAAAGAGGAAGAGGCTTGCAAGTCAATACTTTGCATGAAACCAGATTGCACTCTGAAGATGTGCTAAATGTAAGGTGTCAAAGAAAAAATATGCACTGCAGAATTCTGAACCAGCTGAAGCTCAAGAATCAGTTTGTTGAGTAGCCTGATGAAAAGGTCATTACAGCAGTCTTTATGTGAAGTTACTAGCCCTTGAACATGAATAGCTGGCTGTATTATTAGTTGCAAGAAAAGGACAAAGACATAAAGATGTGCCAAGGTTCTGTCAGCTCTTATCCTGTTGATTCATAATCCTGTGACAGAGGCCTGACACATTTTTTGTCTTGTCTATGTTGAAAATTGTAGTTTAATCCTGGCTTTTAAAAATGCTTGGCCTCCAGATGCTGGGGGTTCACAACCGGCCTCCATGGTGGTGTGGACAATTCCATAGCATTTCCTCATTATCCACCTCTGTCCCCCCATCTGGTTATTTTATTCTTTTCATATGTTTTCACTATTTTATATGTATTTATTTACCTGAAAGTGTCTCTTGAGTGTTTTTTTTTAACAAAAGGCTTTGTTCTGTTTATTTTTGTACCATCTGAAACCATTTACTTCTTACTACCTGATAATTAGTTCCTTTGTAAATTCCTACTGATTTAGCCCCATTGTAATGCAAAGGTTGTATATCTTTTATATTTTTGCATTTCTATAAATATTATGTATAAAGTATTATTGCTCATGAAAATGCATTATATACAGAGAAGAATTTGAAATACATTTCAAATAATAAGATTGTCACAGCTTGAGAATTTCAAGCCAGCTTTTGTGGTTATTTTTGTTTTAAATAAAAAATGTTGTTTAAAAAAACATGTCTAACCTACCTGTAGCTTCTCATTTTGATCTTGATGTATTTCTGCTAACAGGTTTCTCCCCTTATCTAAATATCAAAGGGTATTTCTTTACATTAAATGACACATTTTCCTTTGAGCCCGAACTGACAAAGCTCTGGCTGGTCTGCAGTCTCTTGACTGATGTACACTCACATATCACTCAAGTAAAACATGGGCTGCAGCAGAGCTCTGACATTGTAGAGGAGCTAAAAATATCCTCCTCAGCCAATGCTTTGAGTTTCTTGAGTAACGCACAATAGCTCAGCATGCGTGGGCAGAAATCTGCACCTCGCGAAAATAAGTCTCACGGCTGACCTTGATTTACTGCTCAGAGCCACATAAACACAATTACCCAGCAGTGCTGCTGAAAGCTTCTACCAGTGCAAGTCTACTTAGGCATTTTTGTAGGAGTTTTTGTTCAAACGAAGCCGTCACCACAAAGACCATTTCTCCCCAGTCCTTGAATGAGGTTAAGTATAGCTCACTGAAACACTTATCAGCAGAACTAGCTTTTTTATTTCACCGGGAATGGTATTTTTGATCACTTAGGACCTTGAGTCAAGATCGCAGTCATATTTGCAAAGCCCTTTTGAAAGTACTTTGAAAGTAGTGTTTGATCAGCACAAATGCTAGCTTTTAGAGTTAAGGTATGATATCACCCAGGTTTTTCCAATGACTTGGTTTCCAAAGACAGACGCCAGTCTGTCAATCAATCAGTCATTCAAAATGTATTCATAAAGCACTTTTTTGCAATTGCTTTAAACCAGCTTGACATACATGAGGCTTAATGTGAATTAACATAATAAAATTACCTTAGGTAAAATTATATTAGCTAAGAATAGAATTACAGTACAATATATCATTTTTTTAAGGCCAAGTACATGAACCGATACTTTTGTACAGGTACAGATATTAATGGAAGTAGCATTTTTACAAATAATGACAGAAATAATCATTTTTATTGTAGTACTTGTATTGTAACTCCACCCTCAAGTTTACCAAGCAAGCCTGCATGTGTGTGTTGCCGTCAATAAATAACATAACTTTACTCGGCTGATGTTATTGTCTCAAGGAAGCAATCTGTAGTATCAGCATGAATTCTTGAGTATTGAGCTTGGAACCGGACCCCTGCATCAGGGCATCTCTAATAAGTATCCTTGTTCAATCCACCGGGCGAGGCTAACTTGTGAATGTATTCGTTATTGTATAGCATTCAATCCACTTATTTGCATATTTTGGATGGAAAAAATACTCAGTGTAAAAATAATCACACAAACATTAGTAGAACATCAACTTCAGCAGTTCCTTCTGCGAGGTGGTTGCAGGCAGTGTGTGTGACCTCACAAAGATAGTCAGGCTGAGCTTGTCTGGTGCTAATCCCCTTGTGATCATGCTTGCCAATCGAACATGGATATCAACAGCAATAACAAGAGAGCAATTAGTGCAACAAATTGTTTACATCAGTACAACATTCTATGCTAATGATGGATGTTATTTAAATCCACTGAACCACGTATGGATATATTCCATTAAAAAAAAATTCTTCACACCAACATCTCTTCATCACCCGTTAGCTTAAGAGTCATTCTGGCTTGAACAAATTACATATGGTGCAATTCTACCATTTAACCTTGTGTACACTGAAGTGGGGTGTTTCTGTTTGGAAGCATCATATGGCGATGTGTAAGGGCCAATGCCAAGATGAATTATTGACTGACTTGATCAATATGCAAATGGATGCAAGCTGGGGAATGTTTAACCGCTTCATTAAATGACAAATCTGTGCAATCAGTCTCATTTGCTTGTGTGGGCTAATGATTTACAGAGTTGTACGACTCTGTGTGGGCTCATGCTATGCTAGCAAGAAAAGCACAATATTAATAGTCACCATGTTTTAGTATAAAAGGGACCATAGCAAGTTTGATACGTTCATTCCCGCTCATAAGAAACACTGCTGAGAGCTAGAAAATCCTGGGTGATTTTTTCATAAGGGCTAATGAAGCCCCCCAGCACTGACTTTAGTCTATGAAGCAGCAGCTCAAATATCTCTTGTCTTATGGTCATCTTTATCCTCGGTTGGTGTGAAGGTGACTGTGTCCAGTTAAGTTCAGGATTTGCACAGCTCTGGTTTGGTTGCTTTAATTTCCCATTCAATCATTGTTTCATCAGCAGGAGCTGCAGGATTTAAATTCACTTTGTACAACAGCTTTATCACTCCAATAAAAGTTAATGCAGAATTGAAGAATTAGAGAGTGACACCCTCTTTTGGAAAGACTTTAAACTGCATACTTTTTTCTCATCTGTCAAAATGATGAACTGTGTTGTTTGAGAGTCTTGTTGTTTGCCTTATTATTCATACTGGAACTCTTATGTCATGAAAAGGATGGAAAAACTGAGGCAGCCTGAAAACTTCTGCTTCTGTCTCTAGAATGTCACAGCCAATCACAGAGTAAATGACATCATCGCGACTGAGGATGGACCGCAGAACCTGGTTGGTCGTTTCATGTATGGTCCGCTGGATATGGTTACCTTGACTGGGGAAAAGGTGAGAAATTGTAATCAGTTATCACTAACTATATTAAAACAAAGGATTAGAACAATGTTCTTATAGTTGTCTAATAATGGGGCAATTTAGTTTCACAGATATGCTGAATTTGGGGGTAAAGCATTACAAAAAAATAATTAATGTGGGAAGTCCATATGTATTTGTAAATGTTTTGTATTTGCGATAAAATATCAAAAGTTATGATTTTGTATTATTGTTTGTTCTTCAAGGCATTATTTACCAAAACAATCAAACATTAAAAGCGCCTCATCATGCCCCCTTTAAATAATTGATTATACATATTTGACCCCTGTAGACTATCACTGCAACCTTAATAATATTTTAAAGGTACAGTATTTACTGTAAACTATGTCATTAAATCACCCCAAATAGTTGTGCTCCACTAAATGAGTCGTGCACCAGGTGTTCCTCCCACTGCCGTGCTTCCGCCACGTGGTATGTTACACAAACATACATGAACCAATCTGAATATGACTTGAGGCATGTTTTTTATGAGAGAACGTCTCTAACACGTGCCAGAAAACATGCAGGCAAATAATTTGGCACACTTACTGCTTTTTCTTGACCATTCAAAGCAAAACAAATGACAAACACACTGTGCAATCTGTTGACTTCAGAAAAAGAATTTTAGTGATTAGAGAGAATCATCCTCATATGCATACCTTAGCTTAACCGCAGGAGCTAGTGTTCATAGAAGTTAATTGCATGTTGTATCAGAGAAAAGTAGCACATTTGGCAAACACTCTAAATTCTAAAGAGGTTGAGGTTTTTTGGGGTGTGCTTTTTGTTTATTATGTTTAAACTAACTTCCAATTTCAATGAGTAAAAAGGTGATGTAACAAATACTGTAAATATTTACTTTTAAAGGATCTGATTATGTAGTTTATGGGATCAATTTTATGAGAAGTAAAGTGCTGTGTTAACCAAACAGTAGTAAGGCCTTATTCCTTCTTAATTTTATGCTGCTCTAAATTAACGTCACTGAATCTTGAAACTCAGGATTGTTCCTGGAGATTACATTTTGGTGAAACACAGAAATGACTCAAAACTATCTCTTTCAAAGCTATGCACATGAAATTATTTAAACAATATCCGATTCTGAACAGAATTAGAAATTCAGAGCACAAAACACCAGTTCTCAGGTCTCTACACTGGCTGCCAGTGACTCACAGAATGTTTTTCAAAGTGTTGCTGTCAATGGGTTCAAATCAGTTTGCTCCAAACAGACAGAGTCTGCTTTCAGTTACTCTGCTGCCCACAGCTAGAATCAGCTTCCAGAAGATATTAGAGGAGCTTTAGTTGCATTTAAATCCAGACTAAAACTCACTTATTTAACTGTGGATTTACTGACAGAAAACTGCTGTCCGAACAGCACTTTATGAACTTCTGTCATTCTTTTATTTTATACATTTTAATATTTTGTTCTTTACTTTATGTTTCTCTGCCAATGTGATCGGAATAACATTGCCCTGCAATGCATTGCCTTGCCTAATCTTAGTTTGGGCTGGGTTCGGGTGTACAAATAAGTCAGTAAACAACGTTAGGTTAGGCCTGAATTCTGTTTACTTTGGATAAAGCCAGATCAAAATTTTGTGTCCTGATTGCACCTCTTGCATGCAACAATTTAAAACTCTGTTTAACATGTTTTCACGAACATAATCTGACCACCACACACGCATGCTTACCAAGTTTAAGTAAAACTATATTTGTATATTCTTTAATGAATTTTAGCGATAAAAAAAAAAAAATCAATGACTGCAGTTGATTTTATTATTTCAGCTTCATAAATAAAAGTATTTTTTTTTTACAGAAAATAAAACTTTACACACTTTTAGGGTCTAAAAATGACCATAAAAGCAAAACAAGAAAAATCCATAATCACACTCCATCTCTCTCAGGGTTTGTCTCTTTGTTTTTTTCTTTCAGGTCGACGTGTATGTGATGACCCAGCCACAGTCGGGTCGTTGGGTACACTTAGACACTGAGGTGACCAACAACAGTGGCAGGGTGACCTACACCATTCCCAAAAGTAAAAAGCTTGCTGTTGGAGTTTACCCCATCAAAATGGTTGTCAAGTAAGTCAATGGAACAAAATCAATTGTTATGTATCCGAAATGGCTGTGCTCTCAAGGTTGTCTCAGCAGGGATAATTTGTAAGAAACATTCAATTGGCACTTGTAAACTCTCACCCTCAAGGCTGAAGGGGAACAACTGCTTCCCGATAAATTGATCTCAAGCCTTACGCAGCCTCTTGAGTTTGATCAAGAGCTGAATCTTTGTTCTCCTCTCACTTCTTTCTCTTTCCTCACAGGGGGGACCAGAGCAGCGCTGAGGCCTTCCTGACAGTTTTGCCGAGGGGAATGGAGTGCGTCGTCTTCAGCATTGACGGTTCATTTGCAGCTAGCGTCTCTATTATGGGTAGTGACCCTAAAGTACGGCCTGGAGCTGTGGATGTGGTCAGGTAACAAATCCAGTGGATGGCATTGTGTGAAGCGTGAGGGAGAGAGAATCAATTCTTTTATTTCACGCCATAATAGTATTGAAAAGAAGCAGCTTTCTAGTGAAGCACAATTGGATTTGGCTTTACAGAGAGATGGCGAAGTGCTGATATCAGATATCAAATGGGATTTGGCATTTGTAAATGAACAGTCTTGGGTTGTTTCCCAGACTGTCCTTGGGCAAATGTACTGCTTTGTCAAATGCAATCTGTTGGAGGGGGGAGTGCCATGACTGTGCAGGGCTCACCAAATGTTTGCCTCTAAGCATTATGAGACTGTGTAAAGGGTAAAATATGGTGTATTGTGTGCAGGCACTGGCAGGATCTGGGATACCTGATCATATATATTACTGGTCGGCCAGATATGCAAAAGCAAAGAGTTGTGTCTTGGCTTTCTCAACACAACTTCCCCCAAGGCATGATCTTTTTCTCTGAGGGGCTGGTGCATGACCCACTTCGGCAGAAGACAATCTTCCTCAGGAATCTGATGCAAGAGGTTAGTTCATGTCTTGTATAATTGACTGTTTTGGCTGAAAGTCAGAAATGCCAGCTCCAAGAAAAGATGTCATTGCCTAATTTGCAGAAGAATTATGCGATGTGAATAATGTGTTTTTTTAACAATAATATTATATAGCTAATTTTTTAAAAGATGTTAATCATCCGATTAGCATAAGTTCCGGAGGAGCTTGGCTGATAACTGACTAATCATATGGTCTCACCTACCCGTATTATCTCCAGTATATAAGTCACGACCAAAGAGCTAACATCTACATCATGCAATATTATCTTATCAAACTTATCCCTTCTTCCATCCCTTCAACACTCAACATGAATGTATTACTTCTCACTTTGGGTAAGATGGTACTCCTTGTTTAAACTGCGGTAATAGTTGTTTCGTTAGTGACTGACTGAAATGAGCGTGCGGGATTATAAGGTGCACTCGCGCACCTGACACTGAAATAGATGTACGCGCTCATAGAGAAACAGCGGCTTTTTACATCTGTTGTTTCATTCTTTTATTTCACACGCATTTGTAATGCGCTCAATCAGTGTATTTTTAATGTCAGTCGTCATGTCAACACTCAGTGACACAGTGTTTTAAAGCACCATAAGTTTCACTCTTGCTGCTTTTTTGCCACTCATAATGCACACATTCTCTAAATGTAATCTTTTCAGAACAGTGTGGGGCTTACCCGCTTGGGCATCGCAATGGCTCTCGCGATATGAAGCTTCTTGTTTCATTTAATTTATTCTACTGTTGGCTCTTGCAGTCGTTGTAGAGATATGATCATTCTGCACGCTGCATGTGGGAGCTTCTCAGCTAGTTCCACATGCTTTGCACGTGTTATATACAAAAGCTTTGTACACCCCAGCGGTACAAGAATAACATGTTTTATTGCAGGTATTTCTATCTTAATGGGCAAATATAGTATTATACTAAGTAGAATAGACTGTAATACACACAAACAGAATTGACCTCTATGTATCTCTAACAACGATCACATACCACCAAGTTCACCAAGTACCACCAGTGGTACGTGTATCACACTTTGAGAACAACCGAATTTTTTACGGTTCATGAAACAAAATATTCTCCACGTGGCCTTTCTTATCTTGAATTTTCTGTAACGTAAAGCATTTGTATCTCGAGGTACCACTGTATTGTTTATATGATTTCCCACTACATCATCTCCAAGTTTCTGGTTTCTCAAAATGTATTTGTGCTTCAGAACTTGTAAATGTTTTCCGAAACATGTAAATGTGTTTTCTAGCTTGTAAAATTGTTTCATAATTTGCAAATTTGTTTTCTGGAAAAATTGTGAAAGTGTTTTTTTTTTTTGTACTTAAAAGTGTTTTACGTTATGTAAAGCCTGAGATCTATCTACAGCAAGGTGAATTCTTGATATTGAAATGAAGCAAAACTGCAATTTTTGTTGGAAGCAGCATTTATTCTTATATGCACACAATCTGTTTTTGTTGATCAAAACTTTGCATCACATCTGTGAACTCTGTTATTTTCTTTTCTATGGGAGTTGGCCGCCAATCCTTGCTGAGTAATACAGCTCAATGAGGCATTCTTTCACTGCATTTACTTGTTTTTTTGTCATTGTCAATAAAGACCTACAAACATGTATTGTTATTTAACCATTCCAAGTTATTACAGTAAACTTCCAGTTGACATAAAGACATCCCAAACGTGAGGTTTTATTTTTTTACATTAATTTACTTCCACATTGAGACTCTTAATATAAAGTGATGGATTGGTGATTGTGTAATCATCATGGTTGTGTGATGACCTGTTAAGCCAGGGCGTTCACCTAGCTCTGGTTCAACAGGATTCTACTCCCAGCAGATTCCAAAAACCACAGCTATGAATCATGTGCGAGGATAAAAGATACCATTGAAGATAAACACAATTATTATTTAAAAATAACAGATATATTTTAAAGAAAGAAAAGCTTTTCTTTTGTAGGAACCTGCATTGCTCAAGCTTTTCTGTTCTCTTTATCTCGGCATTCCTGGCTCCATCTCTCACACTCACTTCCTCTGTCATACGCATGAGCAGTCACACAGGAACTGAGGTGTTTTTGTAGTGTATCCTCAGGCCGTCTCTGACATTTTGGCCTTTTTCTCATGTTGGCAGTGTCACATAAAAATCAACTGTGCTTACGGCTCCATGAAGGATATTTCCGTCTACAGCATGCTAGGCCTCAACCCCAACCAGATTTATATTGTGGGACGACCCTCCAAAAAGTACCAGAATCAATGCCAGGTTAGCCCTCAAATATTCTTCCCTCTATTTTCATTAATTTTAAAATCTTAAATACATAATTTAATCTCTTTTCCCCATCTCAGTTCCTGAGCGAGGGCTATGCAGTCCATCTTTCTTCGCTGCAGTTCAGTCACAGAGCACGACCCAAGAAGAGCTCATCTGTGAGAATGGTACTTCGAAAAGGCTCCTTCGGTCTCTCAGCTAAACCAGACTTTCTGTGTAAGAGAACCCACCTTCGTCGCACGATGTCAGTGCAGCAGCCTGATCCACCCATGACGCCCAACCCTAAACCAGAGCGAGCACAGAGCCAGCCCGAGTCTGATAAAGATGCAGGGGGTCCCAGTCATGCGTTGTGGACACGGGGGTCCATGCATCGTGGTGACACCACTCCCTGATCGAAGAAAATGGGAGCAATGGTGAAAAAACTATGGGAATCTCGAGTTGACAGTCCAGGTAAAGTAACTGTAAATTAGTTTTTAATTATTATTAAGTTATTCTAGTTGTTAGGATATAAATACTTTTGTTTTAAAATTAAAAATGTTATTTTTCTATGGGTTGCTCTGAAATTAATGAATTTAATGCATGACACAAAGGGGAAGAACCGTCCAAGGAGCATTTGCTTGTTTTGCATTATATGACCGTAGTAAAACATCTATTTTCCTCACATAACGTACAACTTGTTAGATGGAGCATTAAACACTAAACTCGCTTGAAATGACAGTCCCTGCAAAAGATATTTTGCTTAAATAACTATTGCATAACTTTAAATATTTTTATCATTTTCACTCTACTCACAGTTTTGGGATATATATGTACACAGTTAAAACAGGTGTACTACAAAATGTACAGTTTAAATACCAACATGTCAGCCTTTCGTTAGATATTAGACAGTCATATTTATCTCATGAATTAATTTTATTGTTGTTTGGGCAAGAGTACGGTGTATGGGATCTATATATACATCTTGTAGACCTATGTTTTTGATGTAACCCATAACTTTATAAAAAGGGCGTTCTAAAAGCTTTTTAATCTAAAAGTGGGCATAGTCACCCATTTGTTTGTCAGTGAGAGCAGAGCTGAGATTATGAATCATCCAATCAGAACTCTGGGTTTCAATCAAGTTCAAGTAGATGCCGTCTTCATTATGCAGATTTTTATGTTCCTTCATTATGAACAAGTTTATGAAGATGGAGTTATCAAAAAGTTGACCATTTCCATTAAAGTTAAAATTAGCTCAAGTAAATAACACCAAGGTGTTGACTGGGCGTTAAATGTAATGCAGTAAAGTTGACCGCTTTAATGTGGTGATGGATATCTTTCTTCCCAGCCTCAAGCATGATAAAGGTCAATAATAATAATAATAATAATAATAATACTTCATGGAATATATTTACATGTCTTTACTGCACTTTTTATCTTTTATCCAGCCTAATCCACCTTTAGCATTCATCTGGATGATGTGGCAACTGGTATTCTGACACCCGAAGACAGATTCACGTAGCTAAGCTAACTTTCTCAATATTACTTTTTTTAAAAATCAAGTCTTTAACTTATTGTCAAACAACCTATAATGAAATAGAAGTTAGACCTCGACTTGCTCTTTGAATGATTGAACAGTTTGATTTGTTCTAAGTGATTAGGGACACAGCTAGAACCCTGCTATCCCTCTGAACCTCCACATTAAATTGGTCTCCTTTCCTTCAGTGTGTCTTCATTCAAAATCAGAGCTGTGGAAAAGCCTGAAAGATTATTAATAGAGTCCAGGCCTCCCGCAGACTGAACTCCCATCACGCAAAGCAAATCTGAATGCAAATGTGCAACTCTAAGGGCTCCTCTGCTGGGCCCTGTGAGCCGCAAATATAGTGCTCAGACATGCACAGACTCAAGTGCTCTTCCCGTTTTCCAAAATAATATTTGCATGATGAGACTGTGGCTTTTCTGTAACTTTTTTGTCATTTTCTTTGATAACTTTTAAAACTGAATTGATATTTATGCTGAAAAAGCCAACATACTAATCTAACTTTTAAACATATTAATATTCTTTTCATCAAATTTTCTGAAGCTATGCCCTCCTAAATGTTTTAAGCCACTGACTTCAATTTTTTTTCAACCTGGTTTAACTCGAGTTTTGGTAACAAGGGATTCTATGAAACTGCTAAGAATGCTGGGAATTTTTGTCAAATTTGTCAAGCTGTAGCTCAAACTGTGATTCTTGTAAAAAAAAAACTTACAACACTTAAGGACTGTATCAGTCTGAGCAATATCATGCTGAGTAAGGTGAAAAACTATTTGATCCCTAGGCTCTAGCTGGGATCAATAGTCACCATGGACTCAACATTGTATTTTAAAATGAATGGGTATTTGGTCCCACAATAATTTGAAGACAAAAAAGTTAGAGACATCGGGGTTGGTTTATGTTGGGCATAGTTTTTTTTTAAATCATGGCACCAACCTCTCCATAGTAAGCATAATGTTTACTCCAGCAACCATTTTAAAAGATCAGTATTTTACCTTAGGAAAAGAGTTAAGACACAGGGGTTGGTATATATGACACATTTTGACAATGGGGACATTGTAGGATGTCAATGACTCCTTCGTAGCACCATGGTTTTACCTTAGCAACCATTTTCAAAGATCTCTATCTCAGCTTAGGAATAGAGTTAAGACACTGGGGTTGGTTAGATGACTCATAATTGAAAAGGGAAACATAGGATGTCTGTTTAAACAATTAAAGTTTGATTCAAACTTTAAACATCTTCAAGCTTTAAAAGTTTATCAACTGCCTAAAGTATTAGTACTCTTTTAAATATCTTCTTACTCAAACCATTATAAAGTTTACTTTATCAAAAATAAAATCTAGTTATAATTAAAATGCTCTGTAAAGTATTTCTTAATATACCTTTCCTCCCTCATTTCCACAGTATCTTTCATCCTTCAGATGCTACACCATATTCCACAAATACCACCTGAGTGGTTTCAAAAATACTATGGATTCTGCTCCACATCGCGCAAACTATGAAGCGTGGCAGGGGCATTTAATTTCATCCATGTGTCACCCAACCGCGATACTTTAAAGGAAGATCTGCATTTATTCAGCACCTTCTGAAGGATTCCTCACAATACCCATCAGGGATGAAAGAAGATGCCTGATAAGATCCTGTCGAATACATCAAGCCTCCTCTCGGCTAAGCAATAGAGGAAGAAACGAGGGATTGGAAGCATCCTGCTGCCTGGACAGGTGGCAGTGCAGACTCTTGCAATAATCCCTCTGGTGTAATATTGCAGGCATTTGTCTGCTCTCTAGGAGGCTGTCTGTGGCCTGCTTGGGATCAGGTGGACTTGCAAACTGTACATTAGCCTTTTAAGGTGAACTCCAGTCACCCCTGTGTCTGCTCACCAATTGCTCAAACCGCTACTCTCCAACTTCTTGTGCCAGTTGTTGCTCATGCTATAAATGTACAGCTCTGTAAGTGACTCCGAGACAAAATTAGTAACTAATGGGTTTAAGCTCATACTATGTAGTGATTTCTTGGTCAATATTTTTCTTGATAATGTTCTCTAAAACTTATATATAATCATGATTTGAAAAAGAAGCAAATTATGTAGGAGTGCTATTTTTGGTTCACTTTTCTAACTGGAAATGACTGCTCATTGCACAATCAGTAACTGTTATCTGAAAGAACAGATAATAGAATTTGATCAGGGCTGCAAGTTTATTGGTTACAGCGCTAACAGGAGAAGCCTCACTTACACTTTAACAATTGCAGAGAACAAAATCTTGGTTTACTGATTTTACTTTAACTATGCTAATAGTTTAAGATTAAGATTAGCTTAATCAACAAACAGGGTTTCCGCATGGTGGTAAAAAGTCTAAAATTTAAAAACCCAAAATATAAGGTCTTAAATGATTTGTCACAGGTCTTATTTATCTGATGTCTATGTCAAGCTCATTGTGATATGTTTTTTTGTTGATTTTGTTCGGGTTGACAGAGATTGGGGAAATGCTTCTAGCTGCTCAAAAACACAAGTCATATAGTTTGAGAAAATTTTCCTCAAATTCTCAAAAACTTAAAAGTGGCATTTAACAGTGGCATAGTTTCAAAACAGGCTCATAAACACTCAAATTTGTAAAAAATAAAATAATTATTATGGTTGCCAGAGTTTGAGAAAACACTTGTGAGTGCTCAAAATCTTAAAATGGATTTTTAGGTTTGCCAGAGATTGTCAAGACTTATAAATGTACAACAAATGTACATGAGATTACAAGGGTTGCCAAAGATTGCAAAGTTGTGCATAGATGCTAAAAATCTTTGTAAAAGGCATGGTTACAGTTGTCAGAGTTTGGCAAAACCTTCGTAAGCGCTCAAAAACATAAAAGTGAATGTTAGGGTTTCAAACAATGTATTTGAACTGTACTGTTTATAATGCAAAAAAGTGCTGTTTGTGCTTTGATGTTATAATATAGGTCTAAGATTAAAAGTCTTAGAAAGATCTTAAATTTGACCTTGTGAAACCTGCAGAAAATCTGACAAAGAAACCCCTACAAACACAGAACATTTAGCTAACATAGTCTTTAAAGTTAGCATGTACTAATATTAGTTTGTTTTAGTGACAAAAAAGGGATACTTTAATAGATTTATTACCTTACAACAAACAGACCTTGTTGTTCAAATTTTTTTTCTGATCAAATGGCTTGCTATGTGCACAACCACACACTAAATTGAAACAACAAAATAAATTGTCCAAGGAACATGAAGTAAAGTTTAAAATCTTTTTGGCAAAAAAACACCAACTTCCCTATGCAATTCTATAAATACCATTGTTGTATTCTCTTTTCAACCACTTCATGAAATTTATGTCAGTTCATACATACTTTTACTTTACTATTCAGTTAGAGTATTAGATTTCACATTAACTAGAGATTGCATCCGGCTGTTTGCAGACTAAAACAGCACATAACTGACCAGAATTTCATTCCAACTATAATATAATATATTTTGACTAGTTGTCAGGTTTAATCAGTTTTATATAATACAACTTGTGCAAATGCAAAATGATATTGTTTACACACAAACCCATCTCACTGAGTATGATGGTTACGTTGGAGGACATACTATATTAGTATTGTATACAACAACTAATGTTAAATAACTGTGAATAAAGGGCCTTTGTGTCAGATCTCTAGAATTCATCGGCAACAGTAAAAAGTTGTTATAATTCTTGAGATTTTATACCGTTTTAAAGCGTATTATTTATAGTCACATATTGGAGCTGTGTAATATGTTATTCATTTTTTTGTATATTGAATCTCTTTAATTCACCAAAGGACCATGTGAGAAGTTTTGCGAATACAAGTGTAAGTTTTTTTCTTAATTGTACATAGCTTTAGCAAATACGATGATCGTGGCCTTTTCAATTCTCTGGTTGTTAAAGTTTTAAATTGAGCCTGTAAAGCGTGAAGGTTTTATAGCAAACTGTACTATTCTTTTTCCTGTCACATGCTGAATTGTCAGTATCCAGTGTAAAATGTGTGTTCAGGCTTATAACAGTGTAAATATTTGTGAAATATCTATATTCGTAATTGTTTGGAGAAATATTTTAACTAAGTATTTAAAACACAACTTCGTTCAGTGGCCTCCAATTAAAGGTCATTGGAAATCATTGTAGTGTTTGGTCTGATGGTCTCTATCAGTGGATGTGCTTCTGTAGAGCCTTTACTGAGCTATATACTCACTCGACTCGACAATAAAAGCTGCTTCTTAAATCTGTTTGAACTTCTGTGTTGTCAGTTTGTGAAGACCTGTGACCTTTTCCTTGTAGCGGTCTGAAAGGTGAATATTTAGATCGGCATCAACATGGTGGTTTCTCTCCCAAGAAACCTGATAGATTAGATGGATTTTTAGTGTGCATGCAAATCCAGAGATAAATTGTATGGTTCAGTTCAAAATTAACAGTTACAAAACGCTTTGACAGAACAGATTAAAATGACCAGTTAATGCCTACAAGCAGCTAAAGAACATAAAAGCCATGCTTTCCAGCCATATCTAGAGGTTTCCTTTCTGTATTTTTCCCCATTCATTGAAAGGCAGTGAATGAGCAAACGCTTTCAGTTGCTGTCACTATTAATTAGTGTACTGAACTCATTCTTCTGCATGCATTCGATGCGGGCCTTTAATCACAATTCACTCACTTTAGTTGATTAATTCAGTAGACGTGTGCCATAGAGGTTGGTATGTGCAAATTATGTGAAGGTATTACAGAGATTTTTTCCTGCATGTGTGTATGGGGGGGGGTTTACTCCAGGTGCTCTGTTTTTTTCCATATTAATGAAAAATATGTTTTATGCACATGTAAATTGGTGGATTTCACCACAAAATTGTTTTAAACTGGGCTTTAAAATTGTATTACACTTTGCAACCCTTAACGTAGCAGGTTCTCTTTCTATTCCATAGAATGACACAGTAATTACTATTTAACTTAATCTACATTAGGCCTTGAAGTAACTACGGAAATAGTGATATATGAAAAAAATTGTATTGATTGTAGGGATATTGTGAAGGTTTTTTATTGGATTTTAGCAATGTCATGACGCGGCTTGCTTTGGTTTCACTCAACTCGTCACAGTTTGCATTTTTTAGTTTCGCTAAAGACTTCGATAGAGACTCACTCCCCTACATCAGTCTAGATCCGCTTGCTTGTGAATAACAGGCTTGTACACAACATTGAGTACAGTGGCAGTGGTGTTTTTTATGCCGCGTATACACACAACATTGAACACTCAAACGAAAGGGTTTGTTGAGAGCCGGATAATGGCAGAAAGACAAAGAAATTCTGAAAAGAACAGGAGAATGTCACTAAATGTCAATGCTTTCAGGTTTACGTACAAAGTTTGATGTTGATGAAATGTTTCAGTTAAATTAGACTGACATAAGATTTTAGTGATATTAATATTTACCTCTATACAGTCTTTTTTGGTTATATCAGTTGAGTCAGACAGTTTTAATTACTTGTTTTGAAAAGCAAATTTTTAAATAAGTTTCATTCTGAGGTTATTTAACTTAAAAGATATAAGAGAGAAATACTAATTTGCGAAAAATGCAAATGGGGAATAAAAGTGGTTATTTCGAGAATAAAAGTGAAAGATTTTAAATGGGCTGAGGGGATTGTGTAGGAGGCACAGATAGAGAGCACTTAAGTAGTACATTATTTATGGTCAATCGGTGAGCTCAGCAATTGACCAATCAGCTATTAACATCATGTCACATGACTCAGCTCGCTTCATGGAACCTCATCTTAACTGTCACAAAAACAGTACCTGTTCCAGGTTCAGAATTTGGTGTTAAACTCTACAAAAACCATGTCAAGTCCATATGAGTCAAGTTGGACCATTACAAAGCAGTTCTGTGGAAAAGTGGAGTTAATGTATCATTATTATTTATATATCTGTATGGTGATTTATGTGCACAAGCGATTCTTAAAATCTGAAGATATATAAAAATAAAAGTACCGTAGCATCACCGTATTGTACTAGCAAATCTAAAATGTTTTTAGTAGCTACTAATTATTTATAAAGCATTAATAAATAGTTAATAATTTGTAAACCATTGTTTCTATGATATTACACATTTGTAATAAGTTTATAAATAAAACTTTAAAGACTTTATTGCTGGTTCATAACCTAGTTTAAAATTACTAACTTTAATTCATGCTTTATTGAGGATCAGTTAATAATTTCTAAATAAAACTTTTCACAATTTAGAAACCAGTTAGTTATTAGTTAGTGGTTGATGAGATCATTTAGATCATGTTAATAAATGATTATAAAACTATTTAGAAGCTCATTCTTTCCTCTGCGCTGTGTTTGTGTCAGGTTGCGTCAGAACAAAACTGAGCCTTTACATTTTATTTGTTAATGCTTTACTAGTCATAAATAGTCCTTAATAAAGCATTTATTTTCACTCTGAGTAATAGTTACAATATATCTGAATAATAAGATGAATGAATATGCTTTCAAATAGTTTAATAATCATTTATCACTATATTTTACAGGATCTTATGAATCACTTATAAATAATAACTAACATACTTTTTGAAAATAGTGAAAAGTTTAATTTATATATGATTAACTGATCCTCAACGAAACATGATATTATTGTTATTAAGCGTTTTTATAGATGCTTAGAAATCCGCATTTAAAGTTATATTTATAAACTGTTTATAAATGTGTAATAACAAAGAAAAAATAAATTATTTATTAGCTAATTGTTAGTGCTTTATAAATGATAAAGAGTGTGTAGTTATTAGAAAGTGCTACCATGTGTACATTTAACCCTTGAATGGTGTTTTGGTCTGTAGGACCTGTTTACAGTTTTCATCAAAAGAAAATTTATATAAGCAATTATTATTTGAAACTGAGATTCACTGGCATTGGCTCATTTTCTCTTTTGTATGACTCCATACTGTATTCTCACGTGTTCGGTTCTACTAGATGGTAGATTCCTTACCTTTATTCTGTCTTTCCACACAAACGTAAATCACATATAAACATTACATTTTAAATTTAAGTATTCTTTGATTGTGTGAATTAAAAGGCCCAAAATAGCAGAAAGTAACTGCCAAAGTAACAATAATGAGAACACCACACATGGTTTAAATTCTAAATGTGAGATACACGGTTTAAAAAACTATAAAGTATATTTTATTTGCTGTTTAAATCACTTGTTTCCTTGCTAAAGTAAATGTCTTTTAAGCATTTTAACATACAATGTCTTGATTGGGATTAAAAATCAATGAGTCCACCAGACCCGCAAACACTTCCTGAGTAACAATAATATGAACACCACACAAGGGTTAAACTCATATATTTTTGTTAAGAAACAGGGGAACTCTTTACACATACAATATTACACACTAAATATTCCAGGATTCAATATTTAAATAATACATCATTTTATTCAAATTCAATTTCTATCAAATGCAGTCACTTGTTCTGCCTATAATGATAGCTTAATAATAACATAAATACGATTGCTACAGATTGCTAAACAATATAAAATGTGTAAAACAAATGTGTAAATAAATACTTTTCTTTTGAGGGAAATTGGTTGGGGTCAACTTGAAGTCAGAAAATGAATTACAAAATTGTATTGATTTATTTCATGTGAAAGATTAAATATTTTGCTTACATTACAATCTGGTTTTGTTTTTTTCTGTGTAAATGTCATTGTCTTGAACACAAACCCACGCTCTATACTGAAAGCTTCATGGAAAGACATATAGATGAGGTAGACAATTGTATAACTATTTCCCTGACACATTTAACTGCCACCCTCTTCTGTTGCTTTTCTCCGCTGTGCAGTAATGTGGTTTTCACACTCCTCTTGATTTAAAGATATTTCTTGACAAATGAAAATTGTAGTTATGCAGATTGAGGCACTCCTAAATTAGATTTTATGGCAAATGTTAATGCCCTAGTGGCTATCATGCTGTAAGATAATATGGATGATTTTCATAAAACATTAACATCCTATTGAAAAGTATAAAACACAAGCAGCTCCACACAGTCAATATACTTACAGAAGATGATTACGAAACTGTTTTCAATCTAGAGGTGTGACTAACCTAGAACTAAGCTTCCCACAGCTTGTAGAGCAAAACATTGTTTTTTTATATATATATAAATAATAGCACAAAGTTGTCTGTACAACAAGTATAGAATTGTGTATTTTTGGTAAAATACGTATTTTGTATGTAATAAAATTGCTGTGCAATAAATCTTTCTAGATTGAGGCATGTTTGCAGATGGCAGGATGCATTTAGGAAACGAGAAAAATATTTACAAATCGATTAAGAGATTGATATTGAGTTACAAAAAGTACCTTTCTAAAGAAAAGCTAAGAATATTGCTACCTGATTAACCCGCAACATTTAATCATTAAATTGCTAATGCAACATTATTTCATTTTTTTTTTAAAACATAAATTTGCCAACAAAAATAATCTCAATGTTTCAAGATAATTGCTGGTATTGTCACCAAAATGAGAGGCTACATTTTTCTCCACTGCCTAGTTTGATAGAGAATATTTTAAATTAATCTCTCCATAAAAAACATGTCTGAAAAGTGTTACAGACAGCAAGGACATAGAAGGAGATTGACTAAAGTGCAGCCATGTTTATAAAATACAGAAATGCGAACTAGCCCAAACAGAGGGTTCTCTCAAAGAGCTAGCAGATATTTGCAAAATAACTGGATCAACGAGAGACCTGTTGCTGGGGAAACAATTGAGGCGTGATTGCAATGTGTAATAGAGGAGATGAATGCTGAAATGCTGGGTAAACAAAGAGGATGATAACTCAACGGTTCCCCTCAATCAAGGTGCAATAAGCAAGCCGTTTCCCTTTAGAAAATCCATGTGATTGATTGCTTGAGGTGGAGGTTTTTGGAGGTATTTTCAGGTTGTGACAACTGAAACACCACAAACACACATATCCTGTCAAATAAATGCTGCATTCTGGAGCTTTAATACCCTTAAACACTATGTTAGAATAATTTTTATATGTGACATATTAGTTGTTCACTTGTTTTGCAGATGCTAAGAACCAAGTTTTAGCTTGAATATTTTATGTATTCATTCTCCTCACAGAGCATTATGACATTTATCCACTTCAACACATCTGATGTTCAAGTATACTTGGTTTTACATTTATCCTTTTATATATACCTGGTGTATTCTGATAAATGTATTTCTTTAATCGAATTCAGCCCATCAGAATCCATCTCTTTTTTTGCATCTCTTAATGAAGCAGAGCAGGCAAAGAGTCAAGCAGGTCCCCGAAAAGGCTAACTCTCATAAACTGTTGCTCTAACTAGTTCAATCTTTGCGATTTCCTTCTAACAACATTTCCCCGTTTGGCTCAAACTGTACTATCTCACAGAAACTGTACGTGTATTTAATAGCCGGAAGATCTAAGCCCAGACTTCAAGGTAGTAAGTACGGCCTTCGTGCATCTTCCTTCGAGACAGAGATCGATGCACTTCCTCCTCTGGTATGAGTCAGTAAGGAAGGTTTATATAATAACCAACTGCCCATTAAAATGAAATCTGACTTGAGGCCAGGGCAGAGGAGCAGTCGCGCGTTGCTGGAGTATTGATGTGCCTGGCTGTCGACCGATGTGGAAGGACCTAGGTTGTCGTGTTATGAAAGGATGTTCCCATAGTCTTCACTGACAGACATACGTCGTAGTGAGCGACAGAAATGCAACGTTATGTTTACTTTCGTAACCCCCATTCTCCAAATAGGGAATGGAGATGTATGTCATTTGGCCACAACCGTAAGATTATAAGTAAGTCTCTGGTTGTCTAGGGGGTGAGTATGGCTCTGAGCTTCACAGAACATTAGACACATCCACCCCTGTTTTCTGACTGTTGCTCAGTGATGTACCATCAGCACGTCTACTGATTTGCCTTTTAAAAAGTGTGCAGAAAGAGTTGGGTGCCCCTATCAATGCTCCATACACACTTCTCTGTTCCATATTCATATGGACTCTGTTCCATATTTGGGTAAACTTTATTTATGACGTCAAAATAAGTCCCACTGTTTATTCTTTGTGTATTTTTAGATTGTATTTTAGACTTTTCGTGTGTTGCTTTTGTATGTCAGGTGACTTGAACACATGACAATAGATTCCATTTTGTGTTTGATGCACCATGGGCGTCGTTTGTTCTCTCCACCTATCATGTCTGGCTCTCAATTTTCTCATCAGTTCCATCACCTGTGTTTCTCCTCATTTGTTCTGATTTTTCTCTTTTATAAGCTCAATGTTTTAATCAGTCTCTTGTGGATTGATTGCTGATGATACTTGCTGTCTTTAAAACTCTGTGGCAAGTTTTATTGAGTCTTGTTAGATTTGTTCTGTTCTAGTATTTTGTGCGTTTATGGTTTGTCTTTTTTTTTTAGCTTTTTAGCCTATCTTACCGCCTTTGTGAGTGCTTTTTGTGTACTACAAGAATACTGTTACCGTTAAGACTTCCCCACTCAATAATGTGTCCTTCTTTCAAGACATCTGCTGTCTCTGATTTTGAGATCCAGATAATGCTAGTATATAAGACACCTGTCCACAACCTCAAAAAGTCACACTCCTAACTCCACTATAACGAAAGCCAAAAATCCTTGATAGCAAAAACATTTTGGGCCAAACTGAGAACTACACCCTTTATCTGAGATGTAGCATGGCAGGACTGATTTGGGTTTTGATAGTGACCATGTAAGTTTTGCTGAATGTTTGAAAGTGCAAAGATTTTCTTATGGTTCACTGTGGATTTTGAGATATGGTGAAGATAATAAATAACACACATGAGCTAAATAAGGTAAAAACTTAAACCAAGAGAGATTTGGCTGACATTTGGCAGGTATAGCGTGGCCAGACTGTCTACCGCTGGCTTTTCTTGAGGCAGGAAGCAGTTTTCTTCTTCACAAGTTCACATCATTCACGAATCACTATGACTGAGTGACCTCAGGTATTTATTGTACTTAATTTAAATATGAACTAATATTTGTCTGTATTTGAAGTTGTTAAAAGCTTAGTTATTAGTTTTATGTATTGTAGAAGGGTTTTTCATAAGGTGTAATGTTTGTGTAGAGTATGTTTTTTTTACCTTCACAACGATTGGTAATTCAGGGTTTGAATAGTATTTGTATAGTAAAATAATGTGGACACCAAATATTTTAAGTGCTAGGTAGCTCTTTTACAAAGACAAGTGATTTCACTCTACCGCTGATAAATTAAAGCATTATCTACCTTACTTCAAGTCTCCTACATATCAAGATGTTACTGTTAATTTTAATGTATGTTCAAGTAAATTAACTGCGACCGAGTTGCAGCAGTTAATCGAATTATTTGATTACAAAAAAATCACATAAAACAATTATATTTTGAAGCTTTGTAATGTACCCCTCTGGTTTAAGACCATAAACACATCACGTCTGTTAAAATGCATTTAAAGAGACAAACGATAATTTGATGGCTCACAAAAGCATCAGAGCAAGGGTTAAAAGCAAGAAGTTCTGGTGTCCATATAGCATTATAATGCTAAGTGTAAATAGTTTATCCGATTAATCGATCAATAATAATCGATAACTGCAGCCCGAGTTGTTGAAGTGGTATACATTTTGGTATAGATTGCTGAAATGTATTTCAAATATGGTTATTTTTTAATTTAAATATGGTAAATATCTGCTCACTCTGGTTTGAGTTAGAACAGCAATCTAATTTAGTTTTGTTTTGGCTAAAAGATGTGAGCCAGCGAACATGAACTTATCTCTGGGTCACATCTTAGCTATAGGTTTTGGCTACATAGGGGCCAAATGAAATTTGCTGTCTAGAGGACAGAATAAAAAATCAGTAATAGGTAAACAGATTGGTTTGAAAAAAAAAATCAATTGCAAGGATTAAAATTGAACACATACAAGACCACTGATAATCTCCTTCAATGGGGTTCTATGCAAGATCAAAATGACACAAGAACTAAAAACATTCCAGAACCAAACAGGTGACCTAGTGAAGAACCTGCATAGAGCTGGAACCAGCAAAACTCAAGACCCAAATTCTGCAGTGCCAGATGTGTCCACCTGCTTAAGCCAGTAACTTGTTCGTTTTAAGTTTGCTTGAGAACATTTGGTTGATCCAGAAGAGGATTGGGAGATTTTGATGAATTTTAGAATTCATCAGCATCTTTTTATAGTTATGGTAATGTAGATAGAAGTTTTGAAGCTTGTTTGTCATTTTGTCATTACACATCGTCATTTTAAATCAAATGTACTTACACTAATCAAATTGAAGAACCAGTACAATCTATATGTTTGTAAAGTTTTAATGAGGTTAAAGCCACAAAAGGTGAATTTAACCTAGAGCAATCTAAACAGGGGTGTAGCTATATAACAAGGTTACTTTTAAACTGATAACTGAGCCTTTTTTTTCACCGTGACGATTGGTCCCAGCCTTGCAATTTTCTCTTACTCTAGGCTTTTAATAGAAACCAATCAAACACTTGACATTATACATATGATTCCAGTCAAGAGGGATCTAAACACCAGCAGTTTCACTGTTCTGTTCTTTCAGGCTAAACTTGAGGATTTCAAAAACTTTCAAAAGGGCTTTTGCAACATTTGCATACATTTGGTCAACCTGACAAAGCAGCATGCATGAATTGAGAGCTTACCCTACAACGAACCCAAATCCACACAAACTGTCACTCCCATCTGTTCGAGACCATGTTCTGCTCCAGAACATTCTTGAGCTGCGAGGTCAAGCTCATGAGCCCCTGGGGACTGGTTTCCACTCAATGATTTTCATGGGAAAGTTGCTGAAATGTTTCATCTTCAACATCACAGTGGAAATTGTTTGATTTGTTCTGTTGAAAGCATTGACTTTCATGGATATTTTGATTTCTTGAGAGTTTTACTGTAGCCTTTGTGACTGGGTTGTAATCTCGGAGTATAGATTGACTTGTCGTATATTATATTGCTCTTTACAGCTCTCATTCAGCATAGTTACAGGGTAATTACAGTGTAAGTACAGAGAACAATCTCCACTTTAGATTGCGCCCCTCATATAGTGTAGTTACAGGGTAATTACAGTGTAAGTACAGAGAACAATCTCCACTTTAGATTGCGCCCCTCATATAGTGTAGTTACAGGGTAATTACAGTGTAAGTACAGAGAACAATCTCCACTTTAGATTACGCCCCTCATCTAGTGTAGTTACAGGGTAATTACCGAGAACAAGCTCAATTTTAGCTTATGTCCCTCATCTAGTGTAGTTACAGTGTAATTACATTATAACTGCAGAGAACAAGCACAATTTTAGCTTATGCGCCTCTTCTAGTGTAGTTACAGTGTAATTACATTATAACTACAGAGAACAAGCACAATTTTAGCTTATGCCCCTCATCTAGTGTAGTTACAGGGTAATTACATTATAACTACAGAGAACAAGCACAATTTTAGCTTATGCCCCTCATCTAGTGTAGTTACAGGGTAATTACATTATAACTACAGAGAACAAGCACAATTTTAGCTTATGCCCCTCATCTAGTGTAGTTACAGGGTAATTACATTATAACTACAGAGAACAAGCACAATTTTAGCTTTTGCCCCTCATCTAGTGTAGTTACAGGGTAATTAAAGTCTAACTACAAAGAACAAGCTCTACCTTAAATTACACCCCTCATGTAGTTGCAGGGCAATAACAGTGTAACTAATCATAAACCAGAAAATTATATAAATAACTACCCACAATTATTATTGCAAGTTATTGCCATGTAACTACAAATAAGGGAAAGTACACAGATATTACCAATAATTACCTAGTAAGTATAAAAATAGTTACACAGTAGTTTAGTACGCTGTAATTACACTAATTGTAAACACAAAGTAATTAATCAGTAATTACACTGTGACTACCCCGTAATTACACCTTAATTACCATATAGATATACTGGGTTTTTCACAGTTATTACCTTATAAGTACTATTTAAGTACTGTTTTAGTTTTTGTTTTTTTCTACAGTAAATGTGGACTGCTTTCATAATGGAGCAAAATGAAAAAACAAGTCATGAATTTTTATGTTATTTCGAAAGGTAAAAAAATAATTTTATTATTATTTGGCTAACAGGTTTTTTTTATCATGTAAAACAGGTTGTCGTGTCTTTTAAAATTCAGTATTACCAGCCTTTGCTGTCATACTGTATACATCTTTGGAGAAGAAAGCAATAGATGAAGTCCAAGGTTTAAAGCCTCAGGGGATTTAGCAACACATGTGATGTGAGAATACTGTGTCTAGGTGCAGAGTATGACTGGTCTCCGTGTATAGAACAATCCCAGTTCACCCTCTCATCCCCCACAGAGGAGCTAAAGCCACACAGACTGCCTGACGATCAATAGATTTAGCCTTAACGGCTGAGCAGCTAAACTAGTTTTTCATCACTCACCCAGATTATTTTGACTGCACATTATCTCCACAAAGAGTGCACAGAAGTGAGCAATAACACATTTCTATCACAAAAGTTTTGAGGTGTCTATAAAAGGGAGAGTGATTGTCCTGCTGATCAGGGGTGTTGATCTAAAATTACCCCGAGGCATACGAGAAGCTTTCTATGATTAAAATAATTTTGCAAAACATTAAAGCAGTAGCATTTTAAAATGTAGTGTTTTAATCAATGGGCTTCTATCTTGTGGCTCAATCAGTTTAGAGTTGTGTGGTTGATTTTTAAGAGATACAGAAAATACCTCACAATCAGTGGTGATGATTCCAGGGTCCATGCACCCCTGCCTTTCACTCTGAGAAAGCTAAAATCTCAGATCACACAGATGTGTCAAGTAAGATTAAGTGTGGATGTGGTTAATCAAGTTGGATTGAATTAGAATTGTCTGAATGTGCTTAGTGCTTACTAGTTACCTAATTTTATGTCATTTCTTTAAAGTAGCAAGTCATTTGTTCTGAGCTAAATCGCATGACAAGTGAAGGTGTTGTGATTCTGATTATATTGGATTGGATTTTGACTGTTTACTTTCAGCTCTGTGTCAGTTACAGTATGTGACGCAGTCCTGCTCATGTGATCGGTACACCTTCTGTTTGTGTTCTACCAGTGACTTCTATGTGCTTCCTAGATGTCTACTGTCTGTGTTATTGTTTCACCATTTGCACCACATGCTGTCTGTCTAGTTTGAAGCTTTTCTTTTGCACTGGCCTGTATTTTGTTTCTGCTATATTCTCTTGGCTAGCACAAACTGACCACCAGATGAAACATGTAGTGGTGTGACACATTTTCCCAGAGAAAAATTGGTTACAATTGTAGAAGAATTACTCGAATGAATTTCTCAAATGGAGAGAAAGAGAGGTCAAGTAATTTATAGAGCAGGAATACCAGGAGAAAACAAAGGATGCAGACTGGAAGACATGGCAACTCCTCTTAGCCTCAAACCTTGAAGCTGAGAGGGACCACTGATAAGCACCAGGAGCTGTCTGGTATAGATCTCTAAGACCAATTCCAATTTGGACTATCACTATAATTTCACGAGGGCCCACTTGCAGAAATAAGAAATAACTGAAGCCCGAAGACCCCCCTAAAGTGAGGCAAAGTGGGGGTGGAGGGTTTTTTGCTTTTGCTCGCTCAATGAGACTGGGCGAATTGATGCCTTATAAATGGTGGAACTCCAAGCTTAATAGGGAGATCGCCCTGCACTAATTGAATCTGAGTGTGCTACTGTAGAAAATGTGTTTGTAAATATCAGAAGGTTACAAAATTGTGGAGTTGCTTATTGCCACAACTAAAATATTTTACTTAGTAAACATCATTAAGATAATAGTTGAGGCTATACATGTATCTCGAATCCCTGTGGTAAATTTCAATTTCTCATCAATTTTACATTTGTCAAAGATCTGCTGACCAAATTATATTGGTCATTTTTTGTTTGTTTTTTTTTCTGAAAAAAATTAATGTTGATCAACTACGCACATTTAAATAATTTGCAGCATATTATGCAAAGCATAACGTTTCAAAGCAACTGTGATGGTACAGTAGTCACTTCCTGGAACAGATCTAATATAGCAAAGATAAGCCCAATACTGAATATACAAACTGAGTGCAGATAAGTTGATTGCCTATATCAAAATTACTTTGAAAATAAATACAATTGTAATTTATACCTAACCTTGGTGCACATTGGTGTGGAGTTTTGTAAAAATATCATAGGATAATAATGGACTATTATTGTTACGACTAGAGCCAAAGGGAACCTTTATTTAATAATTTCGAAAGTGTTTTTAAAAGGTAAATTATAAAATTGGTTACATAATTTAATACAAATATATTTGAATACATATATGCTGGTTGAAATCCTCAAAAACTGATTGTAAACACGCTTGAATTTCATCTTTCTAAGAACCCTGAATTTCAAACTTATTAAAATTCATTATTTAAAATATATTTTTATGTTTTAATATTTCAAGATTCAATGTAATACGACTCTCAAATTACCTGAGTATTGATTCAATGTAAGTCTATAATTATGTAAAACTAAAGCATTTATTGGCATTTTGTACATTCGTACAGCTCTTGATTAAGGTCATTGGAAACATGATCCCTTTTATGTTTTACAGTTGTCTGAGGTGAAGTGATGTTATTTTTCTGTGGGAAATCACAGAGGTTGAAAGGCTCTTCACAGTCTGCGTTGTTTTCATTCCAGACTGCAAAAGCTAAACACAGAGGACAATGCATTATACCTGACAGAAATAGCCTACAGTGGGCTGAGAGCATTTGGAGAGCCCACTTCTGTTTATGGCACAAAAATAAAACCATGAACAAACAAACTTAAGTCACAGAGCAATAAAATCTGACAAATCTACATGGAAACCCAACCCCTCAAGGAGCAGCACAAAAAAGGCAACAGTTAACATAATTGACTTTCATTAGCTCTATCAGTAGCTGTCACCCTCTCCACTCTCGAAAGCAATTTCTGAGCTGAAGATATAACAGGTGAGTGAAAAGCAAGAGAGACTAGAATTGTAACTGAGAATGTAATGGCAAAAAGTCGTCTTCAGACTACCTGTTCAGACTTTACATTTTTGAAAAAACCTGCCATCTTCTTTGTGTTAGCCTAAATCATCGGTTTCACTTTCCTTAGACATGTCGGCATGATAATACTGCAGTTACCATGGAGACCCCTGTTCCACTCTGCTCCGCATCCTGGGTAATTAGTGGATGATCACACCTTGACGATACACTAAATCTGGTGTGGAAATTAAATCTACAAAATTGGCCATATGTAAATGTCAGATTACAAACAACGAGAGAGCAAGCTCTATTAGCCTGTTGATTTGACTCTAGAAATGCATTGAACAAGCTGTGGTTTGGGGATTGCAGATGTAAACATGTTCTACTGTGTTCTTATTAATTCTGAGTTGTAAACTTGTCATATGTCAATAATCTTACAGTAGCAATTCCATCATTCTGCTAATTAAGCTTTGACTCTAAAAAGACCACGTATTTAATCATTTTTTATAGATCTGTTTACCCTCTAGGGTTGGTATTTTAGAAATTATTCCAAAAAATATTGAGCGGTGAAGTACTTGATTTTTTAAAACACAAAAATAAATTGTATTAATAAAGTTGATTTGGGAAAGCATGCTTATAGAGGTTTCATGAAGTGGGGAAAAGTAGTTGCCTCCCAACAAAAACTTTTGATCATCGTGGTAGAATTATTTCTATGTATTAATTATTTATTGATTATTTTGTATTATTACTCTTAAATATTTAATCTAGCCACAGGGGTTTCAAGCCAGTGACTTCTGTGCCGGTCCCAAGCCCGGATAAACAGAGATGGTTGCGTCAGGAAGGGCATCCGGTGTAAAACATGCCAAAACCAAATATGCAAGTCATCAATTCGATTTCCATACCGGATCGGTCGAGGCCCGGGTTAACAACGACCGCCACCGGTGCTGTTGACCTACAGGGTGCCGGTGGAAATTGGACTACTGTTGGTCAAAGAAGGAGAGGAGGGAGAAGGATTCGTAGGCAGAGAGAGAAGAGGAAAGGCAAGAGTATAGGTCTAAGAATAGGGACTCTCAACGTTGGTACAATGACCGGGAAAGGTAGAGAGCTGGCGGACATGATGGAGAGAAGGAAGGTAGGTATTCTGTGTGTGCAAGAGACCAGGTGGAAGGGTAGCAAAGTGCGTAGTATTGGAGGGGGATACAAACTGTTTTACTATGGTGAGGATAGAAAGAGAAATGGGGTAGGAGTGATCCTGAAGGAGGAGTTTGTGAGGAATGTTTTAGAGGTGAAAAGAGTGTCTGACAGGGTGATGAGTTTGAAGTTAGAGATTGAAGGGGTGATGTTGAATGTAGTGAGTGGTTATGCTCCACAAGTAGGCTGTAAGCTGGAAGAAAAGGAGAGATTCTGGAGTGAGTTAGATGAGGTGATGGAGAGTATTCCCAGAGGGGAGAGAGTAGTGGTGGGAGCAGACTTCAATGGTCATGTGGGCGAGGGCAACAGAGGTGATGAGGAAGTGATGGGCAGGTTTGGTAGGAAAGGAACCCAGAAGGACAGATGGTGGTGGACTTTGCCAAGAGGATGGAAATGGCTGTAGTTAACACTTATTTCCAGAAGAGATAACATAGGAACATAGAGTTACCTACAAGAGTGGTGGTAGGAGTACGCAGGTGGACTACATCCTAAGTAGACAAGCCAATCTGAGAGAGATTACTGACTGCAAAGTAGTGGTAGGAGAGAGTGTAGCCAGACAGCATCGGATGGTGATGTGTAGGATGTTTCTGGTGGTCAGGAAGAAGAGGGGAGGAAAGATGGAAAAGAAGACCAAGTGGTGGAAGTTGAAAAAGGAAGACGGTTGTGAGGAATTCAGACAGAAGCTGAGACAGGCTTTGGGTGGCCAGGAAGAGCTTCCAGAGAACTGGGAAACTACAGCAGAAGTGATCAGGGAGACAGGTAGGAAGGTGCTAGGTGTGTCAGCAGGAAGAAGGAAAGAAGATAAGGAAACATGGTGGTGGAATGAGGAAGTACAGGATATCATCCAGAGGAAGAGGCTAGCTAAAAAGAAGTGGGACATCGAAAGGACTGAAGAAAGTAGACAGGACTACAAGGAATCACAGCGCAGGGTGAAGAGGGAGGTGGCAAAGGCCAAACAGAAGGCATATGATGAGTTGTATGCCAGGTTAGACACGAGGGAAGGTGAGAAGGAATTGTACAGATTAGCGAGACAGAGACAGAGATGGGAAGGATGTGCAACAGATAGAGATGGAAGATGGAAGGAGTATTTTGAGGGGTTGATGAATGAGGAGAATGAGAGAAAAAGAAGGGGGGAAGAGGTGAACATTATAGAGCAGGAAGTTGAAAAGATTAGAAAGGATGAGGTGAGGAAGGCTCTGAGGAGAATGAAGAGTGTAAAGGCTGTTGGTCCAGATGACATCCCTGTGGAGGTGTGGAAGTGTCTAGGAGAGACAGCAGTGGAGTTCCTATCTAGGTTATTCAACAGGATTCTAGAGAGTGAGAAGATGCCTGAGGAATGGAGGAGAAGTGTCCTAGTGCCAATCTTTAAGAACAAGGGTGATGTGCAGAGTTGTAACAACTACAGAGGTATAAAGTTGATGAGCCACACAATGAAACTCTGGGAAAGAGTAGTGGAAGCTAGGCTAAGAAGGGAAGTGGATATTTGCGAGTAGCAGTATGGCTTCATGCCCAGGAAGAGCACTACTGATGCAATTTTTGCTCTGAGAATGCTAATGGAGAAGTACAGAGATGCTCAGAAGGAGCTGCACTGCGTCTTTGTGGACTTAGAGAAAGCGTATGACAGGGTGCCGAGAGAGGAGCTATGGTCCTGTATGAGGATGTCAGGAGTGGCAGAGAAGTATGTCAGAGTAGTTCAGGATATGTATGACAGGAGTATGACAACAGTGAGATGTGCTGCAGGTCAGACGGAGGAGTTCAAGGTGGAGGTGGGGCTACATCAAGGATCGGCTTTGAGTCCCTTCTTGTTTGCTATGGTGATGGACAGGTTGACAGATGAGGTCAGACAGGAATCTCCATGGACAATGATGTTTGCAGATGACATTGTAATCTGTAGTGAGAGTAGAGAGCAGGTGGAGGGACAGCTGGAAAGTTGGAGGTCTGCTCTAGAAAGAAGAGGAATGAAAGTCAGTCGTAGTAAGACAGAATACATGTGTTTGAACGAGAGGGAGGGAAGTAGAATAGTGAGGTTACAGTAGTGAGACCAGCTATGATGTATGGGTTAGAGACTGTAGCAGTGAGGAAGAGACACGAGGCAGAGATGGAAGTAGCAGAGATGAGGATGTTGAGGTTCAGTTTAGGAGTGACAAGGATGGACAAGATTAGGAACGAGCACATCAGAGGAACAGCTCAGGTTGGTTGTTTTGGAGACAAAGTCAGAGAAGCCAGATTGAGATGGTTTGGGCATGTGCAGAGAAGGGATAGTAGTTATATTGGTAGAAGGATGTTGGAGATGGAGCTGCCAGGCAAGAGGGCGAGAGGAAGGCCAAAGACAAGTTATATGGGGTGCTGAAGGAGGACATGAAGGTAATTGGTGCAAGAGTAGAGGATACTGAGGCCAGAGTAAGGTGGAAACAGATGAATTGCTGTGGCGACCCCTAAACTGGGAACAGCCGAAAGAAGAAGAAGAAGAAGACTCTTTAATATTTATTGATTTCATTTATTATTTATATTATTTAAAATTTACTGTATTTATTAAATTAACATTATGACAAATTAATGAAATAAGTTGTGTTTGAAAAAAATTACATTCAAAAGTATTCAATAAAAAGTAATGAAACTACCATTCAATTTATGGACTGAAATTTTGTTTTGTAAATGTTCTAAACCATCAGAGGCTCAAATATCTCAAATACGTGTTTCTCACACTGAATCTGTGATGCAAATAGACAAAATATGTCTGAAAAAAGTTGTTTTGACTGGCAAACTAATTCTTGCTTAAAAGGGAGTGGTACATTTTGATCTGTTCAAAATATTGAATAAATAATGTATCTTAGAAATTAAGTAACAAATGTTTCCGAAGGTAAATTTAAAAAGTTAAATAGAACATAAAGTATGCAAATACACATTTTATGTAAAAAATATATATATAAATATTATATATTTATTTAGAAATAGTTACATAAAATAGGGTTTACCATTTTTTTGTACCGTGAATCCCGTCAAATTGAAATGTATTGGAAATATTTCATACAATAACATCAGGAGTTTCTCGATATCTCTTCTCATAATGATTCTTAGAAAAATTCTCACTTGTATTTAGGTCAGCAAGCTGCAGAGTCCACCGCGTTCATTCTTGTGCGCTATAGAAAGAGATTTCTTCTAATCAGTAAACCTTTAAGATGGTGAAACTTTGCCACATTGACCGGTCACAGCTGCAGCAGCAGGATCATCGTCCCCCACTGTGTCTCTGGCCTCACTGCTCCTTAGCTCCAGATCATGGATGTTTCAGATCCTGGGACGGAACGTCCGGCCATGGAGACCAGTTCTAAACTCTTCTGCTGCCGGTTCGTGAGACGCTGTGTTCCTGTGGCTTACAGACATGAGCTCTACCACATCCTGCGTATGACTGGACCACTGGTATGAATTATACAGATTTATTTTTACATCACTCTTCTTTAATATCACAATGCACATCAAACTGAAATTGAAGATTACATTTGATTGTTTAAATCAAAATAAAAGAAACTTTGTCTGTTGAATGTCAATGAATGATTCTCAAATCCAGCTTGTGAAATGATGCAATTTTCTCACCTGCTAACCACTCTCAGGTTGTCTTCGCAGGTTGCATCACGCATTCTGAATTACCTCCTACCATTTGTCATAACGATGTTTTGCGGTCGCCTGGGAAACAGCGTCCTGGCAGGTTATGGAATGGCCTCAGCTGTGAGTTTATGTTTCTTGTTTTTGGAGAATCACAATGTTATTTTTTGCTTTCTTGTAATAGAGAAACAGTGTTGTCTGAAATGCAAATGTAGGCAGACAGAGAATCATAACGTTCAGACATCACAGCTTCGTGCCAGCCTTACGTTGTTTCACTGCAGCAGAAGGAGCTGATGTTTGGTATTCTGATTTATCAGACGATAAATATAACAACTGCAGCTACAGGAGGAGGACTCGGGCTAGCAGCTGACACGCTTATCTCTCAGGTATGAACAGGTTTAAAAATGTACTTAAACTGGAGTTCTGGAAAGGAATATCATTTTCTGTTTGTTAGACTTTTGGAGGGAAGAACCTTCATCGTGTTGGCATCATCCTGCAGAGAAGCATCCTGATCCTGCTGCTCTTCTGTTTGCCCTGCTGGGCCCTGCTCATCAACACAGAGCCCATCCTCCTGCTCCTCGGACAAGATCCAGAGGTGGCTCGGTGAGTCAATACATAATTTTCAGAGGATTAGTTTTGAAAACAGGTTTAATGGGAAAGGGTAGAAATCTTACAATTCCTTATTTTTAAAATAGCAAAAGTAGACTTGACATGTAAGATGTTTAATATTTGAAATTCTCTTGCATTGTATGTTTCATCTTTTTTTTCTATATGAGGTTAATCATCTGACCAAGAGCTAACATCTACATTGTGCACACTATCCCTCCTTCCACCTCTTCGCCATTCACGATGCACATTTGACCTCTTCAAACTACAGTAATAGTTGAAATCCAGGTGGGGGGGTCGCTCAATGGTCCTGGACTACAAAACTGACAGCTCGCCTAGTACACTTCTCCATTGCCCTGCCAACCACGCTTGTGATACTAGGCAATTATAAGTAAGAGCGAACTCGTGAAATAGTATTAAAGTCTTGTAAGACCAAAGAATATTCAGTGATAAATTTGTCCTCAGCTACATATTCTGTACTGTTCGTAGAGGTACATTTACACTAATATCAGCATTATCACATAATGAGAATAATAATTACTTGGGTCTCAGGTGTGTGAAGGCTATGATCATAGAGACGGTGAAGCATGTACTCTCATTAAGTATCACTTTTTATTATTATTATTATTTTTCTGCATGTTTAACTGCATGTATGTATATTTATTTTTGTATGCATATGTGTAGAAAGATGCGAACTACTTGGATGTACTAAGGTAGGTATCTAATACTATTTATTTTACTTATTCTCATTTTCAACTCAATCCTGACTCCTTCCCCCACAATTAACTCTCACCTTCTCTTTCCCCCTCCAAAACTTCTCTACCTCTATTTCCCCCTCAATTACTTCTCTCCTCTTTCCCCTTTTTTTTATTAACACCGTCCTGTCCTAATGTATGTTTATATGATTGATTAATGTAATTATTGTGATGAATGCGAATAGAATAAATTAAAAGCTTCTATCCAGAGAAATACTCAATATATAATATCTTCAATTCTCTGGAAAGAGCAAAACTGACCAACTCATATGAAGCACCTCCCTTCTCATGGGACTGCTTTGAAGTAGGACAGGACAGGTTTAAAAAAAAAGTATCACTTTTCAAAATCTAGTTTTACCTGAGCGGACGCAAATTAAGCTAGTTATTAATGTTAAGCTAGTAATCAATACTCTTGGATTAGTAAAACAAGTCATTGTTTGGCAGTGTATTTAAACTAATAACATTTACTCTCATACTAGGTCTTGTTAACTGCTAATATAATTACGCACTGGTACTAACATATCAATCAACCAATCAATCAATAAATCAATCAATCAACCAATCAATCAATATGTCTTTATTTCATTAATTTATACTTACATGTGATTTAACTTTGAATTCAGCCTAGAATCCCAGAGCAGGTGTCAGGTCTTTTTTTCTGTCTCGTCTGCTGGTTAAGTTTGTCTCCACTTTTCCCTCTGTCTCCTGTCCGAGTCGTTCCTTCTAATTCTGCTCATCAGTCTCAGCTGTTCCTCATGGCGGTCTTCACCCTGCTATTTAAGCTCCCGGTTTCTGTCTCGTCTTTTTGAGTTATTATTGAGCTACTGCTCTGGACTCTGGCTCTTATTATTATTATTATTATTATTATTATTATTATTATTTAACGCTCCCTTTGGTTGACGTGTTGTGTCGTTTTGTGTTGGGTCGTGTCGAGTCGTGTCATGTCTATGTGTGGATTACGTCTGCTTCTCTTTGCCCTCAACTGAATTTTTAGGAATTCCTGCTCTGCTGATCGCCACCCAGCTCTCGCTCTACTGCCAGTCTGGACTTTTTCTCCTCACCACTACTCATTTTCATCTTCTGGAGAGCCTCTGATCAGCTCCACTTCCTCGGTTTCTCTATCTCACTTCCATAGAGGTTTTTGTTTAGTTCTGGACTGACCCCTGCTTGCTGCTTCCCTGTTCTGTTGAACAGCAGTTTTTTTTTATTAATTTTTATTTATTATTATAGAGATTCCTCTCATCTGGGTCCATCATTCCAACTTGTTATCACAGCAGAAAATCAGAAGTGACTAAACTGTTGTTCAATGACCAGCCACAAGGGGGGTGGGAACATAAATGAGCAAGTTCTCATTCACTTCAGTGTTAAAACTGCCCAACTTTAGAGCTGAAAAAAAAAAATTTATCTGCCCCTGGTGCTGCCTTGTTTGTTGATTCAGATCACTAGTTTTGCCCTTTATGAACACTCTGAGAGAGGTGAATTCTTTTTTACATATGTTTGTTTTAGATATGTTTGTTTAGATATGTGCCACGCCTGTGACCCACCTGTCTGGACCCATTTTTAGTTACCAGGAAGTGGCGTACTTCCATGATGGCGATGACCAGCTATCCCAACTCTGAGCCTCTTTTACCTTTCATTTAAAACTTTGTGCACGGTATCTGCGTAATTGATAAGATTTGTCTTCTCTAACTAGTAATAAACATCTCACCAATTCATCTAAAGTACTGTTTAGCATGCAAACTAAACTCTTGACAGATGGTAGTCAAATCAGAAACCTCATGGAGAAGTGACGTTAATACCATTATTAGACCTTTAGCCAAAGTCTGTTGTTTCTCTAAAGCAGACTGAGCATTCAAGGTGGTCATTGATTTTATGGCTACACTGATTTCTAATAAAAGTAAAGAGATAAAATTACAATGGTGGATAGAAGTCGAGATTAAACATGAGAAAATTTCAGGTTTAAGCTCTACAAGGGAGTCCCAAGCCATCAGCATAACTTGAAGGGGATAAAACTTGTCTGCTGAATGCTGTTTACTGTTTAAAATGAATAATTCATTTTGACTGGAATGTAAAAGAGCAATATTATTCATAGCGTTGTAAAGTTATAGACTCCACGGTTTAAAAAAACAAGATATAGTGTGTATACTGTCTTCTCTATCTTTAACTAAATAAATATTGACGATGCTGTTAAATGAGGCACTGTGATGTGCACAGACACACATTCTAATGTTCAATTTACATGCAAGCCAAGATGGAAATGAAACGGCACAGCAGATTTATTCAGCAGAATGATAACACACAGCTTAAAATCAGTCATGGTGCCTTGTTCTCTACATAACAGTTTCAAATGTGCTTCCCTTCAGAATAGCTCAGCTCTATGTGGTCTGTTACCTGCCGGCGGTTCCAGTGAGTCACTCAAAATAACATATTATTCCTCTTGCCAGTGAAATTACATTTACATTGCATAGCTTGAAATATGGATACGCATTCATGCTTCGTTCAACAAGTGTGTGTTGCTTTCAATCTTCCTCACAGGCCATGTTTCTGCATCAGCTGCAAGTCGCCTATCTCCAGAACCAGGTATGCAATATTTTTTCACCAAATAACAGCAGATAAACATCTTTGCTGAGCTTTTCAAAAACACTATGTCATGCAGGATTTCAAGACGCGTTTGCCTTGTATTTGCCCCAGTCAGTCTCCAACCATTACATTCTGATCTCCACAGAAAGTTGTCATCTTTCTTTTTCTAAAATTTTATTCTAAAGTGTGGCTTCGAATATGTCCTGCATGTGTCGCTTTATGTAAAATGACAGCCGTGATGGCACATCCAAGGGATTCATTTGAAAAGTGTGTTTTGCCCCTTTAGGGTGTGATTCTCCCTCAGATGTATGCAGCTATTGCTGCCAACATTGCAAATGTGCTGACAAATTACATCTTCCTCAACTGGTTGAACCTTGGGATATAGTAAGTCCGCCAATCTTTTATGCTGATCGGAGTGGAATTTAACTTAACTTCTGTTAACTTATTCTGTTTGTCCAATCTTTCTGTTACAAGTCTCAAACTTACTTCCTGCGTTTCATTTTTATGGGGTTCCCTCTCTTAAAAAGACCACCAAGGTATATTCATGTGACATAATCATAATCAATTTTAGTCATGTTGGTCAGACACCGCCAAATGGTGATTGACTAGAGGTTCCATATGACCGCTGATTTCTCTGATTGGATACAGCAATGCTGTATCCAAAGCTGAATTTTTTTAAATAAAATTTTACCTGGAAGGCATATCTCAAGAGTCCAAATGGGAAAGCTTTATTTTACGATTAAGTAGTTGTTAACTTGTTTAAATGATTTAACAATTTTTTCCAGTGCTGTATTAGTGTGTGGATTTCTTTGCTACATTTAACTCACATGGAGACAGTGTTGCCCCTTATTTATTGTGTTTAAATAAGTTAACATTTTGCAGGAATTATTTTATTGTAACCTTTGGTTAATGAAAAGCGTAACTTGTCCATGGAGTTAACATTGACGGAATCTTCAATATTGAAGTGTTTGTGGTGCTCTACTGGTCCAGAATGTGAATCTATAATTGGCTGATCGTGATTGTAGGGATGGCTTAGCTGTATGGTAGTTAAAAAGACTTGTTAAAATATCCTTGTTTGAAAGCCATAATATTCTGATGAAAATGTAGTATTCTCTAGATTCCAGGTTCAACACATAGCTAGTACAAACTTCTGCACAGAGTTTATGTTTTTACTGCATTTGTGTCAACTCCATCTGTCTACTCGGGTTTTAACAACAATTTTTGCTTGAAAAGTGATTCCAAATTGTTCAACAGTGTCAACATCAACATGCCGTTGCGAAGAGCTTGGATAACGTGAGCTAGATAAACATGAGCAGACTCCTTTGACACGTACTTGGCTTAAGTAGTAGAGAAAGCAAACAGATGTTTTTATAAAAGGTTGTATAAATTATTTGATTGTATTGCATTTGTTCACTTTCTTTATATATATATATATATATATATATATATATATATATATATATATATATATATATATAGCCAAGCTTTGTACAGTTTTACATGTGAATTTTAATTGAACCTTTTCCCAAAAATACAGCTTGGAATTTCTTTTTGGGTTTATGACTCCAATTATAGACTATAAACCTGTTTTGAAGGTTTTGTGTTTTTGTTACAGCGGATCTGCTGCTGCCAACACCATATCACAGATCTATATTTGTGTTTTCCTTTATCTGTTAATTTTCTGGAAGAAGCTTCATGTTGAAACATGGGGAGGTACGTTAACCTGTTTGGTAAAGTAAACAATCAGGCAAAACTGCTCAAAGTTTTTTTTTTTTTTTTTTGCAGGCTGGTCATGTGACTCACTGCAGGAGTGGGATGGGTATATGAAGTTGGCTCTCCCCAGTACCATGATGCTTTGCTTCGAATGGTGGATTTATGAACTTGGCGGCTTTCTAGCAGGTGCTTTCTAAGAACTCCGTTCACAGAGAAACCCTTTGTGTTAGCCCACAGAAAACACTAACCATGAATATTATTCAACTCCTATATTTTCATGCTGAAAGAACTTCAATTGCAATCTCTTGTTGTTTATTTTAGCCTCAAATACTTTTGTTGTGTAATTCCCTCATAAAAAGGAAAGCCTTGAGTAAAAGATAGAAAGAGAGCTTTTTAACAATAATGTCTGACTCCTTTGTGTGAAAAAAAATCTGTTATGACCAATAATTGCAGGAATGCTGGGAGAAGTGGACCTGGCTGCTCAGCATGCAGTCATAATGCTGTCTTTTATCAACTACATGGTAAAGTAAGCCTTGGTTTTCAAAATGAATGAATTAATTAATCAATTAAAAAAATTGTGAATGCATTGAGAAACCAAAAAATAGTTCGTATTATGTAATAATTAAACAAAAATATGTTGCTGAATGAATTAATGAATGAATAAAAATGAATTTATTTTTTTACAAACCAATGGATAGTATGTAATATGTAATAATTAAACAAATAGTGAAATACATATAAATATGTTGCTGAATTAATTGATGTAAAATGAAAAATTTAATAAAAATGAATTAATTTATTATTAATTGGATTTATTATTAATTTATTGACAACCAACAAATAGTTTGTATTACGTAACAATTAAACAAATAACAAACATAAACATACATATACCATTCAAATGCATGGAAATGTAGTTATGTTTGAAATAATGAAATCATTTCATGACTTTATGAACCCAACCAGAAGTGCATCTATGTATAAAACCACCTGAAATCTTTTTACATTAAATGTTGGAAAGTATGTAACAGTATGTGAGTTTCAATTTAATTACCATGTGACCCCCCGATTTTTTTTTTTTTTTTTGCTTGTTAGTTTCCTCAAGGGATCCAAGGAGCAGCGTGTGTCCGTGTGGGCAATGCCCTGGGAGCAGGAGATACCGCTGGAGCAATCCGAACCAGCAAGGTTTCACTCACCTGCACAGGTTGTCACACAGTCAGCTTCCCATGGGACTCTTCTATCTTTCTCTGTCTGCTGTGTTTGACTGGTGTCTTTCCTCTGGCTCTTATCATGTGGAGGCAGCTGTCATGGCTGTTTTGCAAGGTCTTGTTCTCATATCAACCAAAACGGTCATTGGCTTCTTATTTACATCAGACGGGTATTTTGTTCTTTTCTTCCAACGTACTCACAGAGCATTTTGTTTTGAAAAAGTGCTAGTGTTAATGGTTGTCGTTTGTTGTTTTATAGGCAGATTGTGGCACTCGTCTCCAAACTCTTGAACGTCTATGTTGTGCTTCAGTTCTTTGACTGTCTTATTGTGAGTATTTGTCCTATTTTTGAGGACTGCTTTTTAAAAATACTGCATTAATCTTGTTTCACTGGTCAATCTCTTTCAAATGACAACTTTAAACCTTTAAATGCAACAAGTTAGCCATTGAAAAAAAGATTTGATAATGCAAAGTGACAAGAGTAGAACAACGCAGCTTGTAAAATCTTCTTTTGTTGGTCATATGGCTGAATTTAGTTTCCGACAGATCCAAAAATTAATGCGATAAATTCAGCCAATCAGATCACAACTTCAGGTTTCTAAATACCTACTATTTGTGACCACTTTGGTGCTGTTTTGTTCACTTCGGTGAAAGCTTTCGTGAAAATAAAAAAGGATTTGGTCTGATTTATTGGTAAAGGAAGCCATTTTTAATCTTAAGGCATTTAATAATGTATATAGTTAATTCATACATATATATTATGTTTCTTAAGGTCTTAAACTTTCAACTCCAAGCCTATTTTGCTATCAACTCAACCTACCAAAATGTAGTGTGTGGAGAAGGCACCTACTTGTTATTTGGATGGTTTGATAACAAACGTGTCTTGCCTGGTGGTGATGGTGTACTGAAAGGTAAATGTGAAGAAATTACAATAGGTAGTATGCGTGTACAAAAATATTTCTTCATAAATTAAGAGTTGATCCCTGAGGATGTTATAAACTGAATCTCTTAAGCATTAAATCATATCAAAATGGGGGTTAACAAAAGAGTTGAAAGCATCTGTTGTGTTAGAAAAAGTGTAAGGATGCTTTTTTGTAATGTTCTGTTTGATTCATGAAAATAATAAGAAACCACAACAAGTCAATGTTTAAAAGCAAAAACGACTTAAGCATGGTCTTTTTTACAAAGAGTGAAACGAAGAAATTGATCAACTGGAAGCCTCTGTGTATCACCAAATGTCAATCAAATGTGTTCTTCTCAGTGTGTCAGCATGGGGATCCTATTGGGCTCAGGGCAGCAGAAGATTGCAGCAATTGCTAATTTCTTTGGCTATTACTGCATTGGACTTCCACTCGCCATTTCCCTCATGTTTGCTGCTAAATTGGATGTTGTTGGTTTGTATTCCTTTATTTCTTCATTCTGTCAAATACTGTCACCCTGATTACGTAATTTCTTTACTCTCTACAATTTTTGTTACCCTATTTTCTGTAGGTGTACCCTGTAGGATTGCTTTAATGGACATTACATGTAGGGAAATGTACTAATTAAAATAATTCTCTATTGTGATAACTCTAGGCTTTTGGCTGGGACTTCTTATTTGCGTTTGTGTGCAGTCCAGCTTTTTCATTGCAGTCATTTTTAAGATCAACTGGGAGAGAGTCACCAAAGAGGTACAGAAAAAGTTTGATTTTTTTCTTGCCATATTAATCATGTTTATGTTAAATGTATTGAATATTTATTTTTGTTGAGATTTTTTTTCCAGAACTCAACTTCCCAATTCAATTTCATTAACATAACTTTGAAAATAATTGTGTAATGATGCTTGGTTTCCTTGGTTTATCTTGGCTTGACTTACCGTTGCTCTACTTTGCATTGGCTGAACTTGGTTTTGCTAAGTTTGGTCAAGTTCTAGATGTTTTTTTTCTTTCTGTCCATTTCCAATTTATTCAAGACAAATTGAATACTGCTATTTCAGGCAGTGGAACGTGCTGGAAGGAGTAAAATCTTTGATACGACAGCTCCTGGAAGTGCCACAGCGAGGCAGAGAGAGGTTCTGTAGATCTGCTGACTTTGCCTTTATCACAATTCAAATAATTTCTGAAAGGTTAATGCGTCTGGTTTGTGTGCTCTCAGAGTGGGGATGAATATATGACCGTGAACTCCACCGATCGAGATGAGGACAGCAATGGGGACCAGCAGAGACCTCTAGTACTGCTGACTCACTCTCAGCTAATCGTCAGAAGGGGTCTCATTGGTCTGGCTGCCTTGCTCATACTGGCTGAAGGGGTGTTTGTACACATCACTGTGCCTTTACCAGAGGTCTCCAGAATGAATATAACTGTGGGTTCGAATTTCACCACATCGTCCCCTCTCTTCCATTCAACTTCAATCTGAAGATGAATCCCAAGTACTTTGCATTCTCGAACATGTTGCTAAACACATTTGAAACCTATCAAATCATTGCTTGTATAAACTCACACTCTATAAACTGAACACTTGGTATGTAAGTTGTGTCATCATATAATCTGTTTTAAAGCTTATATTTATCTTTTGATTGATTTATTTATTTTATGCATCCGAGGTCAACAGCTGCAATTTCTGAAGTGTTAAACAGACATTTTTTTTATTATTATTCTACTATAATTATATATATAAATATTTCTACTATAAAGTTGAATGATAAAATTTTCTTCTCACGTGTTACAAAATGAAAATAAAAAAACAGTACACTTATATTTGCCGGAATATGATTTAAAAACCTTGTTTGTTTGGCACCTGATTAAATATGCACTATTTTTTATCTTTATTGAAACATCTTACTATTAAAGAAAATTAATTGGTAAGTAAATTGTTCAACATATGTGCTAAACTACAAAGAATTGAAGTTCAAATAATATTTTATTGTTTATTGCTGATTTGATTAAAAATGTAAATCCAAAAACAAATGTTCCAGTTTTCATTCATCTACATTTGATACAATGTGTTAAAAAATTACATTCCTTAATCTTAATTTGAATATGCTCAATTTGTTTATTAAACAGAATGGAAACTAGGAAGCCCGGGTACTCAGAGATTAGTGACATAGAATTCTACTTCTGTAAAAGTCTGGCTGCTCAACATGCAGTCATAATGCTGGCTTTTATCAACTGCATGGTAAATTAAACCTGGCTTGTCCAACAAACAGATGGACAAAGAGGTTTGTGGATTGAATTCAATTTACTACACACATTCTGTAAGAATTACCGATAATTCAGATGAGGTAGGAAGTCCTGGGACCCAGAGATTGGTAGCGGTGACATGAAATTGTTCTTCAGAAAGCAATGTGATGAGAGAAGCAAGAGATGGAGTATAGAGAGGTAAATAAACCTTGCTAACAGAGTAACAGAGCAGTCCAATTCAAATAGAAGAAGTAATGAAGATGATGAACAATGGGTGCAGTGTGTGATTGGAGTAAAATGGATTCTGGGACATTGAGTGAGACTATGATAGCGTGTGAGCTGATTGAATTAGGAGTCCAGATTAATGGCAGAGGGTGGTCCGCGTAACAAGGGGAGAAGAAAACACAGCTACATTGGAGGAAACTCAAGGATATACCAAAATGATGTCTCAAAAAAATATGATTAGCACAATTATCACATGTGGCCTCTTTCTAGCTTGTCTAAATCCGAGGTTTAAAACTGTCAGTTCACTCTTGTTTGTTGAAAATTTTGAAGCAAACCTTCCACCACCTAGTTTGCCCCACGCAAACAATGGAGGAGGGGAGTTTGGGGTCCCAGTACCACAGGGTTCCACAGACATCTCAGCCAGTACACTCACATCAACCCCCAAATATGTTGAGGCTTATCAAATGTAATGCAAACCAGTGAAGCTAACATAAAACAACAAACGGCTAAACTAAACCTTAGTTCAGACTGCTGCCCAAAGTGATGCATATAAGTGATTATTTTGCCCATATAAGACTGGTATCTGATATTTTGAGGGCGGTCAGCTCTATTTCCATTTTTTTAAATCTGACTCAGGTACTTTCATATGAGCTCCTAATTCTTGCAGTCTTAGTCTGAACAACCAGGTCACATTTATCTGACTTTTTTGTTTGTTTTTTTAAATTTATTTATTATATATATATTTTTTATCTGACTTTTACTTCATTGTATGAGGACAGATGTCGCATTTCTGAGCGTGAACGATTGTTTTCCCAACAATCATGGCTGAGGATGGACCTGAAAGCTGTCAGTGGAAGGAAATTGAAGTAGTAGAACTAATGAATATTTATAATTTATATTTAATATATTTATTTATTTGAAATGATGGTGACTCGATCAGGAATAGCTGACTTCAGAAAAAATCTACATAAAACTAAACATTAAACACAGATTGCACTGGGCAGAAGCAGATACCAATAGCCTCTCTTTTATTTCCGTTTTTTTAAACTACTTTTTATGTATTTGACAATAACTTTGTTTTGTAGAAATTACACATAAGTAGCAATACAACAGTATTTTAGTAATTTAAAACAGACCTTAAAATGCTTATTTATATGCTAACCAAACACAATAAAAATAAATGTATTTTACAAAAATATAAAGCTACTTTTCACTGTCACCAGAAAAAAGATGCTATAAAAATAGTTTGATGCTATAAAATAGTATACCTAATTTGAACTGCTTGCTTATGTGTTTTTGATAGATTTATTAAACTAAACAATCACAATATATAATATCTGTATTTATATGATATAAGTAGATCCTTCACAAGCTAATCAATTTACAGTTCTCATGCAAACTTTTATCGTTTTTTCTAAACGCTACTGTTTTTCATACTTGAGCTTTTCTGTGGTCTCAGAACACTTAAATTTAGTGCGCAACATCAATCTGACAAATAGACTTTGTATTACTAACGCAAAACTATATGCAGAGGCAAACTCATGAAGTAGTCTGTGATAGTCTTTTATGTCATTTGCGTTTTTCCCTCTCGTCACCTGTCTGTGTTCACCCTCATTCTCTTCACGTGCGGCTGCTTGCACTCTGATTAGACCTTCTATTTAGCCTGAGCTGTTTCATTGCCAGGTTGCGAATTATTGCTCTCAGAAGTGGTTTCGCTAGTGGCTGTTCCTGATCTAAATGTACTTAAACCTAATGTTTCTTGTGTCATCCAGAAGTACCCTTGTCTAAGTCGTGTCTGTGGAGAAAGAACTCACCTGTCTTACTGGTCGCCAGGAGGCTGACAGTTGACACTCGGAGCTGCGTCTCCACCTACGAGCATTTACGCCTCTTCTTTGAGTTAGAACTCAAAGGTTGAGTAGCGGTTTTTGTTTATCCTTTTATAAATCTCTATGCATCACTTCGCTGCATTTGGGTCCTCCTTTCCGAACATCACATAGTCTACCACTTAAGTTGTGAAATATTTTGAGAATTGTTGAAAAGTTATTGAAATGACCATTTTATTACAGAGGTGCATGTTTAATCACGACAGATAAAATTATCTGAATTATTGGCTGTTTAGTGTAGTTTAGCAAGTTATGATAAAAATCAGAGGTGGTTAGGAACTAGTTAGATTTACTTGATTAAATTTACTTGAGTAGATTTTACTGTAATTAGTACTTTTGAGTACTTTTAAATGGTGTACTTCTCCTCAGGTATTTTTTTAGAAGAATCAATACTTCTACTTATTTGAGTTAGAGTAATATTTGAGTTAGATCTTTCCTCTTTTCCTCCTATACTTATATCCTCAAAATCAAAAAATTATTGAAAACAAATAGCTCTCTATCAGAAATAGTAAGTTTGCAAATCTCGTGAGAAGTTGAACAGAGGTGGGTAGTAACTAGTTACATTTACTTAGGGTAACTAGTACTTTTTGAGTACTTTTAAAAAGGTGCACTTTTACTTTTGCTCAAGTAAATATTTTTTGAGATATTTGTTCTTTTACATTTGAGTTACATCTTAATAACATTTTAGTTACATTTTAGCTGCATTCTCGCATTACTAATGTCATGGAAAGAAATCTAAACGCAAGCTATTTGTGACATTAGCAAGTCTCATGAGATGTCGAAGAGGCTAATGCACAAGAGCTTGCCAGCTACTCGAGTCAACGGTGCCAGGCCGAGACGTCATGCACACACAGACATCGTGCATGCAGACATAGGACGCTTCCACATATAAATTCACAGAGCACGTATTCTGTAAAATGTTAAATGTGATTGTAGAGATGCAAAACATTTTTTGTTGAGTGCATCGCTTTCATAATGTAGGTTTAATTATAGTTTGCAGTCGACTAAACAACAGTTTTCCCTTAGGATAAAAGAGAAATCTATGGGAAATACTATGTCATAGCTAGCATTTCTGCTTTGTATCGTTTAGATCAGAAGTAACTAGTAACTAAGTACTTGAATAAACTTTGTTTATATACTTTTTTCTCTTTTGGGAGTTACTTTTACTCTACCCACCTCTGAAGCTGAAGAGGCTGATGCATTAGAGCAGGGGTGTCCAACGTCGGAAATCCAGAATTTATAATGTAATAAAACTGAACGATTAGAATGTTAAAAAACTATTTATACGTCTGACTTGCATGTTTCGCTACAACTAGGAATCTATTTTTTGCATCATTGTTGCCAGCAGGAGTTATCTTGATTTCACACTCACATTCTAGTATAACATGTAACTCATCACACACTTACCATATTAAATTCATGAGCCAATCTTTGTTGAAACTCAGAGCAGCTGTTACAACATATTTCCTCCTTTTCTTTTAGCCAAAGGTCAATGTGAGGCGCCGAAGAGGATGGGAAGACATGTTAATGTTTGATGTAATTTTAAATCACCTCTACACAATAATCAAATCCATTATGCGATGCACATTGGTTTAAGTGTGAGAGTTCATTCAATTGATTCTTGGAAGCTGACTGATGATTCTCTGACTTGTTTGTAAATTTCTTCTTAAAACAATCCAAAATAGACCTACGATTTCAGTGCTACTGACAACAAGAAGTAGACAAGACGTCAATAAACAAACGTTAGCTTTTGAAATGTTAAAGATGCATTTGTGGCCCTGCTTGAAAGCTGAAAGAGCATCAAAGAAAGGGAAAATGTGGAGATCAGGGCTGTAACATAGAGCTAGATTTTAGTTCATACAACAAGATTGATTTGTTAAATGTCATTGTCTTCATTAGTAAAGTGTCATCGTGTGTCTGGGTATAAAGTGCAAAAATGTGTCACTCTTTTCAATGACAGTACAGAGTACACTGGTTAACATTACACCATGTTATTCAATAGTCTGAGAGGGAGCATGTTTAATTTTTGACTCTGAATACAAAACATGTATGACAACCTACAATCAATAGTTCTTTTGTGGTCTATGAAAATAATTAATTAAAAATATACTAGCCATTGTAACTGCTGTATCCCATAAATATGCCTCACATAATTATATGCTAATTCTGCTTAAATTATTCTAATGTCTAATCTAATTGACTTATTTAGGAGTGCAACATTGTTTTGTGGTGAACCTAGAGATAATACTGCAGCATGTGTAAAGCAAGGTTTTCAACTTTTACAATAAAATCAGTGTAATTTAAAAAGGGTTTCACTAAATTCTGGTGCCATCCAAAATTTTCCACTGAATGTTGCATTTTATCATGTCGTCTGTACGTAAGTTCATTAGTTATACTTGTTATTAACAACGAATTTCCCCGTTTCAGAGTGAAATAACTAATTGTAAACATCTAAGAATGAGAAAATTCTTAGCTTAAAAAAATCAATAAAATGTTGCTTCTGAACTAATCATTTATACATCAAAAACTACAGAAGTAGAGAAAACAAATGAAAAGAAATTAAATGTACCGCTAATACATTGCACTTAAACAACCAAAGTCAGGCAGAAATGGCCTTTCTGCATAAACAGACTGACGCAAGCCACATCCCAACAATCTTTTACACATCATCACAAACTGTTCTCCATTTGAGTGATCTCTTCACAGCTCTTTGTTGTCCAATACGCATACTAAATACTTGACTAGTTAGTATACTAGGTCAATATTATTATGGCTAAAGAAAACAATCATTGTCTCAAACTATTATTTTTTGTAAACTTTGAAAAAGTTTTTTTTTTTAATGTTTTTACACAAAAGTCACATATTTTTATTAATTATACTGTATATAGTAAACTATTTAAATACATTCATTATGTAGTTATTGATACTAAATAAAACAATAATCGTTGTGTGGAGTTCATATTATTGTTACTCAGGCAGTGTTTACAGGTCTGGAGGACATTTTATGTTAAAATATTTCAAAGACATTTACTTTAGCCAATATGTAATATAAATGTGTAGGGAGTATACAGTGTGTGGTTCTTAAAAAAAATCCATTATTGCCCATATTTCTCAGAAACAAAATAAGTTTAGTCATAACAGAAACAGTAAAACAAAACAAACAAAAAAAACAGACGATTCTTAGAGGGATAAAAAATACTTGACCATGACTGGCAAAAAACACTGAAAATGTGCTTCAAATTTCCACCTCTAAACATTTTACTGATTACATTTAATTTCACAGAATTCTGCTGCCAGTCAGCTTGTAATTGGATCTAAATAAACCTGATTTATCTCAATCTATTGTCTCTCAATGTGAGCTTTTGGCAGACCTGCAAACGCCCTCCTCCCATCCTGTAGATGAAATCAAAGCGTCATTGTCTTCATCTCAGTTAATGGCTAAGCCTTCAAAGGTGCTGAATTAAGACCTATGGAATGAACAGTGGAGGAAGGGCCCCTCTCAGTCTGTGAAGCAACACAGGCCTCTCTTCACCAGACGTTGAGGATCAGAAATCAGAAGATCATGGATGCCTCGGGTTCCAGAGGTGTCACTTCTTCAATGGAGCCCAGCGCCAAGCTGTTCTGCTGTGGTCTGGTCAGACGCTGGCTTCCTCTTGCGTATAGAGAAGAGCTGTACCATATCCTGCGCATGACTGGACCCCTGGTGAGCATTTTGTCAAACGCACGCTTGAGAATACGCTCATATTCTTTTTGGAAGGTGTGCTGTCAGAGAAATAGTGTTGATGTTTGCCGTTTGTCTGAGGTGAATCGTGTGTGTCGAATAATGCAAAACATTACATCCACTGGAGTAGATCTTATAAGTACTGCAGATTTGTTTGAGCATACTTCATTGTTTTACATGTAGGTTTGACAAACAATAATTAAACTGACTAAAATAAAGCTCATCCTGCACTGAACTGCACACAAACAAACAAATGCGTACTTTGGTTAGATTGGTCATGTGATTCTTATTCACTCATCAGCATGTCTGCCATTTATCCTTCACACAGTTCATGTAAACTCAATTCAAAGTGATACTTTGTTTGAAGTCTATAGTATGTTAGCTGCTATGGGTTATTAGTCAGTTATTTTTAAATATCTGGTAACGTTTTTTAGTTTTTGTTTTACAATTTACAATCTTGTATAAAGTGTTTTGTGGCTGCAGAGGTTATAAATATATACAGGGCGATTAAAAAATGAATACCACAACTTTGAAAATAAAAAACTCTGCAAAAAAAGGAGAGCTAAGCTATGTCTGCCGTCGATTTAAGGAAGCTCTGAAATTCCATTTGGTTGAAAAAAGGTTTAAAAAAGGTTCCATCATGTTTCTTTGAATAAATGCAGATTTTCTAAGTTGTGGTTTCTTTTGCATACCCTTGTATATAAAGGACTCATTGCTGTCACACACAGTCTATTATTTTACAATCCAATATGTTGTGAATTAATAAAAAAAATGGTATATTATGTAAAATAAAATACAAGTGTATGTAAGATTTTTTTGCCGTAATATTAACTTTAGTGAATGTATAAAAATGTCTTTAATGCTGTAAATGTTTTAACAAATTTTATCAAATAAAAACTATTTGCCCACCTGAAAGGGTTTTGAAAGTATGGCTATTGCAATAACATAAATTCAAAAAGTATTGGGATTGTGCAATTTTTGGGAACGGATTACACTCTCGTGTCTCCTTCTACACTTATCTTTGACATCATTATTTTGCAGATGATAGACATTTACATTTAAGGGTTCATAAAAATGAACATGTGGCAAAATATAAGGATACTGCTTCCAATCGAACCATAAATAATCTATGCTCCTCTCATTTTTCACAATGATGTATCTCAATTATTACATTGTTTCCTGGTTTATAGAATGTAAACGTGCAAATATAGAGGTCTTAGAAATCTGATTAAAAATGTTTGGTAGTTGTTGTTGTTCTTTTTCTATGTTCTTTAATAGTTTTCCATGAAGAGATCCTCTTAAAATCTTATTGGGAATTCTAAACATTTTCCCTTTGCATATAATAGTAATATTATCGTGGATTGTGTTTGATTTAAATCCATGTGACCGTTATTTTACCCCTTAACCATGTGATTCCAAGTCTTTCATCTCCAGTTACAGCTAAACATTTTTCTGTTTTGTGTTCTTAGCTTGTGTGCCGGTTCCTGAATTTCCTCCTTTTCTTTGTGGTGACAATGTTTTGTGGCCGCCTGGGGAACACTGTGCTTGCAGGTTACGCCATGGCCTCTGCTGTGAGTACCGCTCTGACCAACAGTACAAGCAGTTACCACAAACAGAGAAAAGTTAGTGATGAGTTAAACATCTGCGTTGAATAGTGTTTCTGTGTTGCAGACAATAAATGTCTCAGCCGCTGCGACGGGGTTGGGACTTGCTTTGGCTTGCGACACTTTGGTATCACAGGTGTGTTCTCTCAAAATGAACGTATACACAGTGGCTTGCAAAAGTATTCACACCCCTCAAACTTTTCCATGTTTTCTCAAATTATGACCACAAACATAAATATATTTTATTGCAATACTGTATGAAAGACTAACACAAAGTGGCATACAATTGTGAAGTAAAAATACAATTATACATGTCTTCATTTTTTTATACAAATAACGATATAGTGACAAATGAAAACAAAAGTGCAGAAAATTTTTTAAATTATGAAATGATCATATACAAAGCCTTCAAATAATAAATCAGCTAGTCTTCTAACTGGCAATCATTGACCATCTGTCCCTCAGACATTTGGAAGCAAGAATCTTCTCCGTGTGGGAATCATCCTGCAGAGGGGTATCCTCATCCTCACACTCTTCAGTTTGCCCTGCTGGGCTTTGCTGGTAAACACCCAGCCTCTTCTGCTCTATCTGGGACAGGACCCTGAGGTGGCCAGGTGACCTCTAACACTTATAACACGCATTGAACACATTTTGAATGCTATTACCAGTTGAATGGTTGAAACTGAGGAACAATTTTCATCTGAGATTGAACAAAAATCTCTCTTTCTCGCAGGATTGCACAAATCTACGTGGTTGCATATTTGCCAGCGATTCCGGTAGGTGTTCTGAGGGATCATCATGATTCCTATTTAAAGCCAAGACAACTTCAAATAGCGTCAAATGTGTTATCGTGCTCATTTTGGGTCTATCATATGTTAAAATCACAGGCCATGTTTCTGTACCAGTTGCAGCTGTCCTATCTTCAGAATCAGGTACAAAAAAATATATACATTTAAAAAACAAATCATTCAGAAGATCTCATGTTTCAATGTACTTGAACTATTGAAGGGAGTTGTGAAGCCCCAGATGTATGCCGCTGCTGTTGGAAATGTTGCAAATGTGATAGCAAATTATTTTTTGCTGTATTGGTGGGATTTTGGAGTTTAGTAAGTATAGTTTCCCCTTTCGTAAACGTTTTGGCTAAATATTTGCATGTTAAAGTTTTCATTCTGTTGATTTTCAGTGGGTCTGCTGCTGCAAACACTTTTGCTCAGGTTTTTAACTGTCTGGCCCTGTTTGCTTTTATTCGCTGGCAGAGGCTTCATGAGAAGACCTGGGGAGGTGAGTTTGTGGCAGTGTATAACTGGTGTATAATTTTGATTAAACTATGTATATACAATTGCCATTTTTTGTTGTTGTTGTAAATGTTAAATCTGTGAGTTTTAATAAAAACTATTGCATAAATCGGAATAAACAATCGATATTCTACATTTTAGTAATAAAGTTGAGATAATTTTGAGAATCCATGTTGGATATAATTTTTCTGTTATGTACTGTATAGATCTTAAATTGTAAAATCCCGCTCTGCATTTCTTTTGCTCTGAATACTGATTTTTAATGAAATTGAAATGAATTTTAGAGTCTAATTGCAAAATTGTGATTTCATTCAATTCTGTACGCCAACAGAACAAAAGAAAACCACTACTAAAAAGTGTTAATGTAATAATAAAAAATATGAATGATTGTTGCTTATGTAACAGGTTGGTCTCTAGATGCGCTTCAGGACTGGGGCTGCTACATGAAGCTGGCCATTCCCAGCACTCTTATGACCTGCTTTGAATGGTGGATCTATGAAGTCGGAGGCTTCCTGGCAGGTACATGCCAACGTTTTGAACTTAGACAAATTACTTATTTGACATTTTAACTGATTTTTAATTATATCTATATTGTTTTATACACAAGCTAAGACAAATAGCTAACTAGTAAATGTCAATTTGCTTTCTCTAATCGTTGTATATTACCTACTGTATGTAATTACCATGTAATTATAATCTGACAAAATAAGAATAGTAAAATAAACTTCATTGTCCAAAATAAAAATAAAAACTATTTTATCAATGTGCAAATATTTTAATTAAGCAGAATCAGCAGAATCAGTAAATCAAAAAAATAACCATTATGAAAAATAAAGCGTGTCAAAATTCTTGGAAGGCCCACAACTCTGCACAGTTCAGTTTTATCCTTAAATAAACACATCGCATGCTACTACAAAAATTAACTGGCTTATTTGAAGCAACTACACAGTAAGATCTTAAATGTTAATTTGACTCTGATACAAGTCCTGTTCTCTATATAGAGTTAAATTAACACAATAAATAAATATTTATTACAAAGTAACTTTTTTGATGAAAACTGATTTAGATAACCTGATATTTTAGATCAGTTTCAGTGTTATCCATACTCTGGATAAAGTTACATTTACTGTCATAATTTTACTGTGTAGTGTGTGTAGTGAAGCATGATTTAAAGTAAATCTTACAGGACTGAAGGACTGCTAAGTTTCCTGGGTTGTTAAATAATTTCTCAGCAGCATTCATTAAACATGTCATAACATATGAGCAATCCAAACACACAAGTATTACAATAAAAAAAAAAAAAAAATGTCCTAAGTTTTATGATATGATTTCTAAATCTGCGACTATTTCAAAAAATGATACCAAAAGAAAAACATGGTTTATTTGGATTTGTTGGAGATGTTATAACTGAAAAAGCTGATGTATGACAAAAAAAGAGTTTTTCTTTTTGTTATAAAGGATCAAATTAAAGATGAAATATTGGTGATGAATTAACACATCTGTTTGTTTCTTGTTATCATACAGGATATTAAACTTAGTTTGTAAAAATATATATATATTTTTAATTTTGCTCCCTACTCGCAGCATCAAAAAATATACAAAAGGCAAAAAAATCACTGTTGATGTGTCCTTTTTTATTTTAATAATTCATTTGTTTAGTGTTAACATAGTCATAGAATAATTTTGATTTGATCTAAAGCATGTTCTAATGTCTGTGTGGTGTTCCTTCAGGAATGCTGAGTGAAGTGGACCTTGCTGCTCAGCACGTGGTTATAATGCTGGCATACATTAACTACATGGTGAATTTAAATCTAAGAAGATTTATCTTATCATATCAAACTCAGCGCATATCCTTCCCATTGAAAGCTCCTCTGATCCTTTTCCTCCTTTGCATTCCAGATCCCATTGGGAATGCAAGGTGCAGCATGTGTTCGTGTGGGAAACGCTCTAGGCGCTGGAGAAACAGCTGCTGCCATCCTCACCAGCAAGGTTTCTCTCATCAGTGCTGGTAAAAACATGTTTCCTGTCATCCTGATGGTTCATACAGCTTGCCACGGCACTATGACAGTCTGACAGAGATGATGTGCTAGTGTTTGAAGCATATTCATTTTGTTTTCAAGCTGTTTTGGCAATCCTTCAAGGTTTGGTTCTTGCATCAACAAAAACCGTCATTGGCTACATATTCAGTTCTGATGAGTAAGAGACTTACATCATATTTCCATTCTTGCAAATTGTTTGGTATATAAACAAATCTGTAGATTAAAAGATCTTTCCACTACAAGTTAAGATAAGACAGAAAAATCTAAACAGTTGATTTTCAAATGTCCTCTTTGTCATTTATTATGCTTAGGACCATAGCAGGGCTTGTGTCCGAACTACTGAACATCTACTGCCCCCTTCAGTTCTTTAATGGAATACTGGTGAGTTCTCTGTGTCTGATGTAAAAGAGTCTTTATATACAAATATATGAACTATATTATACTATAAGCATATTGTTTTGCATTTGAGTTTTAGTTAATGCCTTATAATTTTCATTATGGAACATTTATTCTAAACCAATAGCATCTTAAATAACCTTAGAATTGGAGTTCTGTAATATAGTTTGTTTGTTTTTTGGTTTAGTGTGTTGGCATGGGCATTCTGCTTGGCACAGGGCAGCAGAAGATAGCTGCCATTGCAAACCTCTTTGGCTATTACTGCATCGGGCTCCCAGCCAGCATTGTTTTGACGTTCACAGCCGGTTTACAAGTTGCTGGTTTGTTTCTACACTGCTGAATCCATACGACGCCTGTTTTGTCTGGTGATAAAATTCCCCGCTGACCAGGAAACCTCTTTCTGCAATGCTTTTTTCTTGCTCTTACAGGGTTTTGGCTGGGACTACTCATTGCTGTCTTTTTGTTAGCCATTTTTTTCACCGTGGCCATTTTTAAACTGAACTGGAAGAAAATGACTAAAGAGGTAGGTATTTTAGTGTTCATTTATATTGTTTCTCGTTAAGATTAATCCCAGATTTATACACAATTCTTTTATAGTTTTGTCATACTGCAGTACAATCATGTTCAAAAAGTATGACCATTTCTCTTGTCATTTATTTTCATAGATACAACAATATTATATTAGAATTTAGATTTTTATATGATGTGTTGCAAGTGTATTCAAAATAAGATCATCAAAAGCCTCTGAGTGGGGTCTTTACCTTTCCTCTAAATGAAGCATTTAGTTCCGGTTTTTGACATGATAAAACTAATCGTATTTGTACCTTTCCTAAATAACGATTCGACATAAATATAGACAATATGATAAATACTCATTTGCAAAGAAAGCGTTGGATGCCAATTAGAGATATTTGGCCAAAATCATACCTGGAGGGTTGCAGTCCCATTCTAGACACCAATCCAAAGTTTGGAATTTCTGGACCATCATCTGGCACAGGCATACAGTCTGTGGTCCAAGTCTGACATGGGACAGACATGATGTTTATCACTTTATTTCAAGGTTATTTAACTTGGAAGGTTGTACCAGTCATGAGCCAATTGTGGGAAATTGTTGGCTTTTGTTAAGTTTTAAGACTTGCACAATAGTTTTAAGACATGCACAATAGTTTATTGTGGTACTTGTGTAAAGCAAAATTACTTGGTTAAGCACAGGTAAAAACTGCTACCTGGGGTGATTTTCAATGTGGCTTCAGGTATCTTGAGTAGAGGATGTTTTCAGGGCATCATACTGAGCATTCCACAAGAATACTTTTAACACAAATCTTACCTTAACTCAATCCTCACAGCACACCCATAAAGACCTTCTCCCAATGTCCTCAAAGCACTTCCAAAGTTCAGTAATTCCCTATTTACTCCAGTCACCTATACATTAGGGTGTTTTTTTAGGAAGATTAAAGCTAAACTATTGCTGCGCACATCTGGTCCAAACTCTTCAAACAATATGACTTTTGTCAGGTTGTTCATTGTAGGATAGCAAAATATCCTTAGAATTATTAACAGCAAAAATAATTTGTACTTTTTTTGAAGGCCATGGATCGTACAGGAAAGAGTGCAAATGGAACAGCAAATGGAGCAGTTACGACTGAGTTTTGTCCAAATCCTCGCAACAGCTTCTATCAAGTCGTCTTGAATACAGAGGTAATTTAATTAAACAGACAAACAAAACAAAAAAACACTCAAAATCAAACTCTAAATGGCTTTATTTCACCCTTTTGGAAAAATTCTGGAACTTAACAAATATTCAAGAAAAAAAGAAAAATTGATTTTTACTGGATATTGGTTTCATTATTCCTGAAATAAATTGTATCTCTAGGAACTGCATATATAATGAATGAAGGGGGAAAAGTTAAAAGTGAAGGGGGAAGAGTTTGATTGCAGCTGATATAAAAGATGCCCTGAGTCGTTCAGTGGCTGAACGTGCTTTTGTATGACATCACTGACTCATGAAGTGGATGTGAGGTGTTGTTCACGATGCTGGGAAGTTTCTCCACTGGGGACTCCAGCTCCACTTCAATGACAGTGTTTTTATGACTGCATCTGTCAAATCATTGTGTGCAGTTCAATTAATGATACAACTAATTTTTATCTTTTTTTTTGTCAAAAACTTCACAATACTCTTCCGTGGTTACTGTAACCAACTTAGAGATAACTATTCATTACTATGCCGTAGTTACTGTTGGTAACCTAGTAGTTACTCTTAACTCGTTAGTAACTACAGTTATAGGTAATGGTAAAGCTATTGTGATTACCAATAACTATAAGGTACTCAGGAAGTATTCATTTTTATCTTAACTTTCAAGAGAATTACATGGATTTTTCCAATTAAATAATCAGACTGGCCAGATATTTATAATTTTTTTCATAGGGACTTTTCCAGATTCAGTGGTTACCTCCCAGGTGAATTGTACATGTACCAAGTGTACTTAAATGTAACACTCTTTTGTGTACTTGAAGCTCAAACTTACATAAACATAATACTACAGCATTGATTTTAAATTTCAAATATATCCAAAAATATGTTAAAAAACATGTACTACATGTAAGTACAATTAAGAAAGTACACATGCAAGTATAGTTTAAACGAATTTATTTGTATAAAGTGTTATGTAGTACGATTTTTTCAAAATGGGTTAAAAGTGTTTTGCAAGTATAATTAATATATACTTTTGTTGTATAATATGCTTGGGCTGATAACTATATGGTAAATTCAATAGCTAATGATAATTATCAGTAGTTAAAAAATAGTGATCGTTAAAGGCATATTACCTCAGTAATTCCTATAGCAGCAGTTACTAATAGTTAAGGATAACTACTTACTAACTACAACATATGAGTAGTCATCTGTAAGTTAAGCAGTAGTTCCCTGTTAGTTATGAAGTTACAGTAACTACGAAATGTAAAGCGTTACCCTAATTGTAATTCACTCTATTATTGCAAACTTTGATAGTTCTCCTGAAACATCTTCTGCTTTGTTGTTTCAGAACGGAAATGGATACAGGGTGGTGAGCTCTCAGGATCAGGATGAGGAGCTAAACAGCACTGCGTTACCTGATGTGCCTGACAAAGAGGAAAATCCCCCAGCTATGCTGTCCTGCTCTCAGCTGATCATCCGGAGAGGTTTTACAACCCTTTTGGCCCTCCTCATCCTGCTTGGAGGAGTACTCATTCATCACTTCGTACCCTTACCTGAGATTTCATATCCTGTTGGTGGAAACTCTACATTGGACTCTAACTTCACCACAGCCAGTCCCATCTATTCAACAAGTTTCTTTTAAAACCAATACTTCAGACAGATCAACCCCAAAGGTTTTATATCAGGGAGCTGAGCGAGTCAATGGAGATCGTGCAAGCAGTTTCACAGTGTTCGCATTGAAGCAAATCATGACCTGCATAGCTGATCATATTTTTATCTTGAGCACTTTTGTCCACAGTGTTAGACTGGAGAGAGACATTCACCCAGCTTAGCACAAAAGGTCTGTTGCCTTGCTTGTGACACTTCGTTTGTAATCTCTTCAGCTGACACTGCTATTATAGTACAGAAAAACATATCTGAGCCTAAACATTACTCAAATGTAAGAATTCACATATCAGACATTTGCTTGAGTGAAGTTGGTCCACAACACTGAGTCGTGTTTAAACATGCAAGCTGCAGGCCAGTTGGAAAAAAACGAGCAAGCTCAAGAGTTGAACTCTATTGGTCTATTTTTATAACTCTGTTATATATGAGTTGCTTAAAAGCCTGATTTCTCCACAAAAAGCAATATTCAATAACTTTGAGTTTTCTCTGTTAAAATGGTCCACTGAGGGTCATTTAAAAACCTATGAACACCACAACAAAATAAAGTATTTACAAACCATACAAATTGCCTTCAGACCAACAGTATGTAATTGAAAATATATTTAAATACTTGTGTAGCTACACAGTAAAGTCTATAGAGTACACAATAACTCAAACGGAGTTAAAATATCTGTGAGGTTGTAATTAAATGTTGGCATTTTTCTTTTTCGGAAAGTTCAAGTATCGCCTCAATGTAAAAAGTACAAGATTTTACATTGATCAGTGGTTCGGTGTTAATTTAACTCTTTATAGATACATTCTGAACAGAGTTGATACAGCACTCTGGATTTAATCTTTGATAGTGTTTTGTCCTTCTCTAAATAGGTCTGATATAGCTCAAAGCTCTCCATTTGTACCTTAATTAACCCTTTAACACCATGCGTTTATTAAAATGGATATCACATTCAATGATTCAGAAAGTGTTTATGTAGCATTTATTTGAAGTTGCTTTAAAGCAGCTTTACAAAGGCCTAGTGTGTGTTAATATAATTACCAAAAATCAGCCCTTGTTTTATATTCTGGATAATTTTAAGTCATTAAGTCACTGTTTTTCTGTTTCAGTGTGTTTTTGTGTTTTTTGTTACAACAACATAACATACAACAACAAAAAAGGAAAAACATTTTTTTCAATTTCATTGTTGCATATACTGTCCACAGAAAGTTGTTATTATTAGATTCTGAAAGTCCTCAGAAGAAAATTTTATGACTCTGGGATGTTAATGTTCTGTTGTTAGAAGAAAAACTTGAAGCCTTTTTTAACTTCTATTTAATTATTCAGTGAAAAGTTTTAAAACTAAGACAAATACTCAGGTTTTTTTTACATTTGTAAATGTTTGATTTTTCATATATTAGATTTATTGTCCCTTCAGAAGAAATAAATGGTGAAAAAAACATAACAAAATGGATTCATAATAAAGCGTGTCTCTTTCCACATGAAAATACATCCGTGAGAAACAACCTCTCAAATTTGAAGAACAGTTTGTCCTCCAATTTATTCAAACAAGGATTTTTTTTTCTAATCAATAGTTGGGTTGGGTTGTGATGCAACAGCTCATCTTATAATGGTCAGTTAACACAAATTAACAGTTAACACTGTTTTGATAAGAGTTAAAGATGGGATATAAACTATAATTTGACTGTTTATGGAAATTAGATATGAAGAATTATATTATAGAAATATAATTAGATTGTAATTCTATAATTAGAGTTATAGTATATAATAGTTTTCTTCTATAGTAGAAACAAAAATGATTTGCTTCATTAACGCTCAGATGTGACATGTTTTAAACAGCATAATAAATGTTTAAAAAAAAATAATACATTATGGGACTGTATATAAAGATGCAGCAAGGCCTTATAAATAATTCCGCTTGCAGAGCCCAGAATTTACTAGTAGACTCCTAAAACATGCTTTCTGTCATGCTTTCATGAAAGTTTTATACAATCATCTTTTAAGAAAGTACTTAATGAAGAGTCCAGCAGTAAGCAATCCAAACATAGCAGCCAGTGTGAGTCCTCTCCGCAGAACTAAAGTACTCAACGGGAGCTTCACAGTCACTGAAGCCACAACCTCCTCATTTTGCTTCTGAACAAGCTCTTCTAAATCTGAGGCTGAAATGTTCCCATCATTACTTTCAATGCCGGCTCCGTCCTCTTGTGCAACTGTCGAGAAAAATTGGTGTTACTAGCATACTTCATTACCTAGAAATAACTATTAAGTGTGTTGTGTCACAACAAACATCTTACAATCATTCAAGCTTTTCACCGTCACACCAGCCCTGGCCTGTGCCTGGAGATTTCACATTGAGTTTAGAGATGTTAATTGTCGTGTTAATGAAGAGGAAATCGTGTGTTCCTCACCTCTTCAGAAGCTTTCTTCCAGTCCACTTTAAACAGAAGAGCAATGAAAAACATGGACTGAAGAAAAACTGAAATTAGCAGACCGGTCCACAGTCCTAGAGGACAGAACAAATGTGATCAACTTTTAATTTAATAATGATTTAAAGCATGTCACATGGAACACCAAGCATATGTTTGTGAATGTATTTTAATAGTAACACGTTAAAATATACTGAAGTATTTTTTTGTGTGAAATAAACTTTTTGTGTGCTTGACATTTTTTTGTTTACTTTTCATTATTTGGCTCTTTTTATCAAAAAGTGTTTGAAATTTTAATTTGAAATGAACATGTTTCTAAAAACGCATACAATCAAGTGCGGATGATCTAATGCTATGTTAAAACTGCAGGTCTAATGCTAAATTCAGATTTTTTTTTTATGCAATGCTATTTTTTCTGTGCTCATTCTCATTGTTCATTCATCATACACAACATGCGATATGTACCCCTAATGTGTATGAATGCAATCCAACTTGCTGTGAAGCGCATGAGCCGAAAATGGCTTTGATCAAAATGAAAGTAAAGATGGATGAGAATGTGATTCGAGGCGATTGTGAGTTTTTTTTTTCATTTCTGATCCATCATTTTAACCAAATCGTTTCAAGAACACAAAGAAATATTTATTAGTTCCATTAATTCACTTTCCTTCCACTGACTGCTTTCAGCTCCGCTGTCAGAAAGATTTTTGTGAAACTTCTTGCCCTTTCCTCAAGTCTGTTCCCATAAAATGTAAAATTAAAAGTAAAATTCAGATACATGTGACTTGGGTGTTCAGACTGAGGTCGGATTCCAAAATAATTGCATATGTATCAGGCACAGGAACACATATGAAAGTGACCTGGGTTGGATTTGAAAAAATCTGAAATTAACTGTTCAGACTGTCGTGAAAATATCAGATACAGGTTGCATATGGGCAAAAAAATGGATTTGGGTCACTCTGGGCTGCAGTCTGAACTTAGCTATGTGGTAAGTTTGACACATTTATGGAGATTCACATCCATGCCAACGAATCAGGAGCTAGCTTGCTGGCAAAAAGACACCACATACTTACTTGACTGAATTGTAATCATGATCAGACAGGTGGATTTTAGCCTAGCTGTAAGTGTGTAGCTACTTGTAGCTGTTTTTGATCCCCAAGAGATGTATATATATATATATATATATATATATATATATATATATATATATATATATATATATATATATATATATATATATATATATATAAACATTTAGACGAAGGTCCCTCCTGGAACCACAATCTTAACAAGGTGGAAGGGTTTGAGTGCCCAAATGAGCTTGGGAGCTATATTGCTATATTGTCTGGGGCTGAATGCAAATGGTAGGGTCGCTCGTGGCGGGCAGGTCCCAGGTAGATACTGGGCTCACCTCCACTCATAGCCTTGGTTTTAAAACCCACCTCCTTGAGAAAGGCTGGACTCTGGCCTATGCCCCGAACAATAGTGCTGAGTACCCGGCCTTGCAAGGAGTATTGGAAAGTGTCACAACTGGGGACTCCCTGATCTGAACCCCAGTAGTGTTTTGTTGTTTGGACTTCTGGGGACCTTGAATATGAATGGATAATGTTTTCTGCCTGAATTGTTGATATAGCTTTTCGGAGCTGTGAGCGTAATACCTCTGATGCCTGTCATGATGGCAATCCAAGAACCCAGTGGTAGACACTGAAAGTAAGGGATGGCGTCAGGCTGCAAAAGGAGTCCTGTCAGGCTTGGTTAGCTAGTGGGACTCCTGAGGCACCTGTTAAATACCGAAGGACCAATCATGCTGCAGCTTCGGCAGTTACGACAGTTAAAACTCGGGTCTGGGAGGAGTTCAGAGAGGCCATGAAGGAGGACTACAGGTCGGCCCAGAAGAAATTCAGGCAAACCATCCGGAGCTTCAGGATGGAAAAGCAAGCCTCTACCAGCACTGTTTGCAGTAGTGATGAGGGGCTGCTGTCATTGACTGAGGATGTTGTCGTGCCCTGAAATATTTTCAGGATCTTCTCAACCCTGACAGCATGCCTTCCATCATGGAAGCTAAAATACTTCTAAAATCACAGAAGTAGTTCGCCAACTTCTCGGTGTCAAAGCCCCAGGCGTGTATTTGAGTTTCTGAAATCTCTGAATAATGTAGGGCTGTCTTGGTTGATATGCCTCTACAGTGTCTACTGCCAGACAGTAACTCTGGACTGCCAGACCATGGTAGTGGTTCAACTTTTTAAGAAGGGGAACCAGAGAGTGTGTCTAACAACAGGGGGATCACACTCCTTAGCCTTCTGGTTAAACTCAGGGTACTGGAGAGGAGAATCTGACCAATCTGAGCATCTTGTACAACCAAAGTAGGAGAATGGTTTGAACTGGTGGGCAGTAAGTCAGACCTTTTCCGGTACTCCAGCAAGGCTGTCCTCTTGTCACCAATTGTGTTAATTATATTTCTGGACAATATTTCTAGAGAGACCCAGGAGTTAAAGGGGGTCCAGTATGGGGACCACAGGATTTCATCTCTGAGTTTTGTGGATGATTGTCTCCCTCAGGTCAGGACCTAAAGTGAACTGTGGTTGTGAAAAAGGAGTTGAGTTGAAAGGGTAAGTTCTTGTCAAAAAAATCTACGTTCCAACTCTCACCTATGGCCATGAGCTCTTGGTCATGTCTGAAAGAAAAAAAATATCGGATACAAGCGGCCGAAATGAGCTTTCACTGCAGGGTGATGGGGCGTTCTGTTAGAAATAGGGTGAAGAACTTAGTCACTCAAGAGGAGCTTGGAGTGTTGGAGTAAAGCTACTGCTACTGCTACTGCTCCTCCACATCAAGAGTAGCAAGGTGAGATGGCTTGGGCATCTATTCCGAATTCCTCCCGATCGCCTCCCTAGGAAGGTGTTCCAGGGATGTCAGACTTAATGGAGATATTATGCCTCAAGATTGGCCTGGGAATGCCTCGATATCCCCCAGGTATAGCTGGAAGATGTGTCCTCTGTGTAGGAGGTCTGGGCGTCTTTGCTTAGACTGCTTCCCCCGTGACCCGGCTACGGATAAGCAGACGAAAATGGATGAATGAACGAAGGGTATTGAGGGTTCCATAAATCTGATGTGTAGTTAAAAATGTGACATAAAATATATTAGGGATATGGTTTGCCCTGGAGGAAATGTGATGTGGATTAGTTAGTTTGTGGACACCCAGAGCTATATGACACAGGAATATGAAAGAATCTTCCTGAAGAAGTCAAAGAATCTGGTAAGTCATGAACATCTTTTTTTCTGAGCTGCTTTCTCAACATAATCCATGTCCGGCATTGTCTACCAGGACTGAAGCTGGGTATCTTCGGTTTGTACCCTTCGCATCTCTTTAGAGGAAAATGTCATGCTTGGGAGAAAGCAACAGTTGCAATCAGGTATGGACCACATATTTGCATAATTTTTCCCTTGGTTTTTTTTTTCCATCACCTTTGAAGCTAGACCACAGAACAAAAACTTGGGAGATATAGAACATGAGGAGTTGAACTAATTGGTCTACGATTTTCTTTGGCATGCTATAATTCTTGCTATATTTACTCAAGCTGAAAATAATTGAAGAACATGGAAAGGTTTATTTATTTCCACATAACGACTATGAAGTTTCTTATTTGGATTTTTCTGAGACACGAAAGACTTTCAGAAAAGCAGCTTGTTAATATAAATAGGAATAATGGCACAGGACAGCATCTGATCGCTCAGCTTTAGATCATTAGTTCAAGATGCCTGTAAGTGAAAGATGTCTATCAAAACATTTAAAGACATTACAGATGAAATTTGGATACTTTCAACAGGACAGAGTTTTGTGTATTGTTTAAACTGAAAATATCTCACCAAATATTCCCATTTTAACAGCAAACATCAGGGATATTCCAATAGGGCATCCAATCCCATAGAATCCCAGAAGATTGCAGGCTGCTCCTAGCTTCTGCTTCCCCAGACCTTTCACTATACTGCCACCTGCTGCCTGATGGCGTTAATAGAGGAAACAATTACTTAAATTTCTCCTCAGATGACCAATGACAGTGTTTGCCCATATTTGTTTCCATGTAAAGGACAATAACAGGTCGGAACTCAGCTTTCGTGATCATGAGGTAGTTTCATTCTTAGCACTAATGGCGCTTGTAAGTGCACTGACATGTGTGTGCTAATGGCTTACCCCAGCTGCATCAAAAATATGGAAAGGAGCGTATAAAACCATAACAGTGGCAACACGCTTTATTATGGCTCTGTGTGAGGAAAACGAAAACAAAAGATTAAAATGTTTTTGAGCATTTGAGGATGATATTTATGAATACAGGGATGTATATTTCAGGGCTACTTTACAAAACATTTCAATCCAGAGTTGTGATTTCCAAAACAAATAGGAAAATGAGTGGGGTGGGATTAAGTGCATGTTTGTGTGTCATCAGCCAATAACTGATGCAATGCAATCACTACATTATCGAGCTGAGACTATACTATCTTAAAACTGAAGTTAAAAACCACTGGAGATCTGCCACACTATACAAGTGGACTTCATTAAAGAAAGAAGTCTTTCATGTTGTACCTTTAATGCAGTGTTTAATTGTTAACATTCCTTATTTAAACTAAAAAGAATAAAAATGATTCATCAAGTGTTTTAATTAAGTACTTTGGGGTCTTTTTTGTATACAGTTTTGTAAAAAAAACTATACAATAATGAAATATGTCAAATAATTAAACAATCATAATTTAAAAGGTATGAATCAATTGCTTATTTATGTATTGTGTTTATGTTTTATTAATCAAATTAAAATGTACTATTATATCTACTTGCAAATATAAATTAATTATTAATAGTTTTTTTTTCTACTTGCACTCTCATTACAGTCCTGACCCTGATTTTAATTAATCAATAAACTTGTCTTCAATCACATGACATGTCTTTATGCAACACACAAGAAAATCAAACAAGTGATGAGATACAACTGATGAAGGTTAGTCACATGGGACACAAATTACACAGCGTGATAAAATATGTATCTAGGATGAGGTTAGTTTACTCTATTTCCTTGTCTTTTTGTCTGTTGCTCTCGCTCGTATTTTAGGTTTTTTGTTAACAAAGGTTTTGCACTCGTAGTTCATTGAAGAATGATTTGCCTCAAACTTTTAAAACAATTAAAAGCAATGTAAATTATTTAAAATTCTCTGAGAAATATAAATGTATTATATAATGTGTAAATAAAAAATAAAAAGTTAATATTAGCTATAATATAATCATATAAGGAAAAATCACATTAAGATGATGATAAAAATACATAAGAAACAAAAAAACTTAAAATACTCACTCATCATTAGTAAAGATACGAGCAATTACATTCTTTGAAGAACCAATAATAGTTGCCAATACAACTGCAACTGAGACTGAAAACAAAAACATTTAAGGATAATATTAGGATGATAAAATAAAGATATTATGACAGTATTTTATAAGCAAAGTATAGTTTAAGGTTGTTAATGTTACCTGCACACATTATAGCCAATTTGGCTGATAGCTTGGCCTGAGCCAAATCTCCAGCACCCATTGCATTCCCCACTCTTACATTGCCAGCTACACTGAAACCTATAGGAATCTAAACATAACCCATTCAGTAAAAAAGTAAATACAATTAAAAACAACTTGCACACTGACCATATATGCGATATTTGACAATCCATAAATAACGGACTGAGCTCCAAGCTCCTCTTCACTTATCAGACCTGTAATAAAAAAGGCATTATCCAGGGACAAAGTTCAGTGTTTCTTTTGAAATTTGCTTCAAGAATGTAGTAATAGACTGAAAGAATGCATGGTTTTTTATTTATTGTAACCATAGTCTTACTTTAAATACTTCAGTGCTTCTTCTACCTGTTCCCCACTTGTTTGATGAGTCATTTACCAATATTATATATATATACATATATATATATATGAGTCATATACAATATTACATTTTTTTGTGATCTTAATAATGTAGTATTAGTTTTGATAAAAACTCCTCTCTTCCCCCTATCTATCTATCTATCTATCTAACTATCCATATATATATATATATATATATATATATATATATATATATATATATATATATATATATATATATATATATATATATATATATATATATATATATACTCACTAAAAGGATTATTAGGAAAACCATATTAATTCGGTGTTTGACCCCCTTTCACCTTCAGAACTGCCTTATTTCTACGTGGCATTGATTCAACAAGGTGCTGAAAGCATTCTTTAGAATTGTTGGCCCATATTGATAGGATAGGATCTTGCAGTTGATGGAGATTTGTGGGATTGCACATCCAGGGCACGATTGCACATCCTTTCCACCACATCCCAAAGATGCTCTATTGGGTTGAGATCTGGTGACTGTGGGGGCCATTTTAGTACAGTGAAATAATTGTCATGTTCAAGAAATCAATTTGAAAAGATATGAGCTTTGTGACATGGTGCATTATCCTGCTGGAAGCAGCCATCAGAGGATGGGTACATGGTGGTCATAGAGGGATGGACATGGTCAGAAACAATACTCGGGTACTAAGGGGCCTAAAGTGTGCCAAGAAAACACCCCCCACACCATTACACCACCACCAGCAGCCTGCAAAGTGGTAACAAGGCATGATGGATCCATGTTCTCATTCTGTTAACGCCCAATTCTGACTCGACCATTTGAACGTCTCAACAGAAAAGACTCATCATACCAGGCAACATTTTTCCAGTCTTCAACTGTCCAATTTTGGTGAGCTCATGCAAATTGTAGACTCTTTTTCCTATTTGTAGTGGAGATGAGTGGTACCCGGTGAGGTCTTCTGCTGTTGCTGCTTTACGCATGCTTTGCTGCATACCTCGGTTGTAGCAAGTGGTTATTTCAGTCAAGTTGCAATCAAAGTTGCTCTTCTATCAGCTGGAATCTGTCGCCCCATTCTCCTCTGACCTCTAGCATCAACAAGGTATTTTCACCCACAGGACTGCCGCATACTGGATGATTTTCCCTTTTCACACCATTCTATGTAAACCCTAGAAACTGTTGTGCGTGAAAATCCCAGTAACTGAGCAGATTGTGAAATACTCAAGACTGGCCCGTCTGGCACCAACAAACATAATATGCTCAAAGTTGCGTAAGTGGCTTGTAGCTATCATATACCTGTAGCTATATCAATAAAAGATTGTCTTGACCAGCAACTCGTATCAGTGAGAAACTGTGTTTAAGTTCGGCTCAATGATGCAAAACCCAGAAAAATGTGACATGAGCATTCATACTGAATCAGATAAGCATCAGATTCAGGACCACGTATGAAAGAGACCTGGGTCAGAAATGAGCTATTCAGACTGTCATGAAAATATCTGATACAGGTCACATTTTAAATGTATTTGTGTCAATTTTGGCTACAGTCTGAACGTAACTGAAGATGACATTCATGTGTTTTATTGAAATAGTGTTAAACTAAAGTCTTAACCTTTTTTTTTACTATTAATTTGAGTACAACAAATGGATATAATTAAACTTGTCATTAGAACAACAACATTGAAACGGCAATCTCAGGTTGATCACTAATTATTCTTCATCCAAACCTGCCAGCAGCCCTCCAATCTCATAAGTCCACAACTCTGCACACAACATGATCATACTGGGAATAGCCAGACTGATGAAGGTGTCCCACTCCTGCAAACAGTCTATCGACCAGCCTATAAACAAACAAAAAAAAAAGTGTGGTTCATGATCACGCTGTTCCTTCACTTCACAATGTTTACAAACAAAAATAGTTTGCTTTTCAACTTACCGGTCCAGGTGTTCTTATGAAGACCTTTCCATTTTATGTAAATGAACAATATTATGGCAAAAGTGTACTGTGAGATTGTATTAGCGGCTGCTGATCCTCTGCAAATGAAACACAGATTATCTTATGTTTATTTGTTTGTTTCTTTGTTTTTAATAAAACGCTTCAAAGCTAAACTTACTCAACACCCATCTTCAGGACGAAGAGGAGGATGTAGTTTGCTAAAACATTTAGGACATTTGCTACAACACCAGTGATGACCATTGGCCAAATTATACCCTAAAATTAAAGATTTTAAAAGATTTAATGGCAAATTCCAACTTTTTGTAGCTGTAAATTTCCTTTGTCTCTCTCACACACCTGATTTTGCAGAAACGTTGCTTCTATGTTAAACATAAATACGGCCTAAAACATAAAAACAAGTACCAATAAAATATTCATCCTTCATTATACACAAGATATTTTGCTAACATAACTCAAGTGGGTGATTTATAGTCCATATGGAAACACCTACTGGAAGACCAGGCAAGAATATATCCACATACACTTGAGCAACTCTGAAAAAAAACAAGCATGAGCCCACAAAAAAGTAATATATAAATTTATGGTAAATTGATATCCTTTAAAAAAAAGAACTTATAAGTTTAATTCGATAACTGTTATTTCAGTGTGGTTATTTTTATTGTTATTATTTAAAGTAACTATATCTAAAAAGTTTTGAAATCCATGGCAAATATTCTGGATTTTTCAAATGCGCATTTTAAAAGTACAATATAAAAGCATTAAGAAGTGAATCAATCAAAGATCCCAGGAAGCTTCAGATACCATAAAGTGCCAAAGCAACAGTCTGTATTAACTATTGTTTAGTTAATCGTATAAAAAATACACATCTTCAAAATCTAAAAAGCCATTTATGTTATGTTGACAAAGCATCTTTTATAGAAAAAGTGTTTGTTCTTGTTTTGCAGTGCATTGTGGAGTTGTAAATTCTAAAGATCATTTCTGTTTATTTTGAATATCAAAATGTCCTCTTTTACATAAGCCTTGCTGAAAACATCTTACCTTGCAACTTCTGGGCTTTGTCTCGCAGACTCTGTATAGACTCTGTGTTTATAAGGATGGCAGAGCATGGCAAACATGCGAGCAGCAGAATTAAAATAGCTCTCTGCGTGACAACACCAACTTTAATTAAATTACCAGCTCCATATGTCTGAAAAACAGAACTAAAGCATAAAAACTAAAATAATATAGGGCCCTTTGTTCCGTGTGATTTAACAGAGCGATAGACTCTACCTGAGATATGAGCGTGTCGCATGCTGAAGACAAGCCATAGCCAACCCCAACACCGAATACTGTGATTGCCTGTTGAAGATAACACTCTTTAAAAAATATGTTTTAACTGTAACTCATTTCATTGTATTTCAAATGAACTCGAACACAAAACTCACAGCCATGGCGAGCGTTACTCCATCAAGTTCAACCTTTCCCAGGTGTCCACAAAACACAGCACTTACAAAAATGATTAAATAGTCTGAAATATAGGAGAGAAACTGAGAAGAGAACACAAAGACAATATCAGTGAATGCATTTCATATTAGCTAAGATAGTTAAAGAGCAATGTGACTTTTCAAACATTCTACTAGAGTCTTCAAGTACTGAAACAAACTTATAAGCAATCAGAAAGATCTAACAAAATAAGCTAAAGTCCCTATTGGTCTGGAGTTGTTTTTGATTTCCCATCCTATACATTTATGAATTAGCTAGAATAGAATTCAGAATTATCCTACAAACACAATGGTGACTATTGACAAAAAAGGTCAATGGGTCCAAGAGAGAGACTGGTAATACCTCAAATACTTAAGTGTGAGGCGAATTCTGTTTATAAATCAATCGTTTTTCAGGTGTTGTCATCTGACTCATTTAATAATTATCAAACCATTAATGACATTTGTTGTAAAACATGACTTAATACAAGTGTAGGCTATATAGGTGTGACTATTTTTCCAACAATGTTAAGACACTCACTTAGAACACCTGTTACTTAGTCAATATAAGGTTAAGAATAAAAATATTTGCTATTTCTTTAACAGTGGCAATAGTGTTTTCTAATATTAATATTTCTAATAAGTATGAAAACATAGTTAAAAGGTAACCAATAAGAAGCATAATAGCAAAGTAACCGATCAGAAATATAATATAATTTCATGTAGCTTTTACAAACTCATACAAATACATAATTTATCTGGATAGACACCCAGTGCCAGAAATTCTTCAGCTTCTCAATTACTGAAACTCGTCTACTCAAACTATACCAGAGTGCACCTTGGAACCAACGTTACTGGTTTATTTATTAAACCTGGAACTTGGAACTAAAACCTGCCATTGGTAAGTCTATGTATCTTTATTGACGTAACATTAGCTTGAAAGAAATGCAGTAACTTTTATACTTACCACAGGCAAAGCCAGAGAGAACAGATTTGAAATCTCTCTTGTAAACTCAACAGGTAAAAATCTTCTAAAACATCTTGAACACCTGCCACAGCTTACATTTTCTGGCACGTTCATCCTGACGTTAGAGTAGCTTTTAGAAAACTATTAAGCCTGCTAGTTCATGTCTTTGAAACGTTGAGTGTTTGGTTTAATTATTTTTTAAAGCAATAAACTTTTACTCGACTCACTCGTGACAATGGGCGGATGAAACCAACTGATGTAAACGTGCCATCGTGATCAATTTTGAAAGTGAAAAGCATTTTTGTTATTTTAATGACAATTGTTAGGTGACATGTCACAATTCGTAATATAATATAACAGCATGCCGATCCAGGCAGATGATGATTCAGTTGATCACCGGGACGATTCGGGTGACGATGACGAGGCTAAATCCAGCTTCTTATTCACAGCTTCTTATTCACAGCTTCTTATGCACAGCTTCTTATTCACAGTTTCTTATTCACAGTTTTTTATTCACAGTTTCTTATTCGGATTTTCCAGTCCACCTTAAATGACGCAATCCGCCCTCGCTCTCAGTTTATGTTAAAACTTCTGCTGCGCTGAGGCTGACTCCAAAAAGAGCAAGTTTTCATTCACTCTAATGTTACACTCTGTCCATGTTATATACAATCAATGGTTGTAAGAAGATAAATGTTTCACAGGCAGTTGTTTCTGGTAGGAACCAATGTTTCTTACGCTTGTTTCAACTTGCATAGCAATATTGAAACACCACAGCAGCCCTTCTAAGCAGAGAAGTTGTAGTCTCAGTCTACAACTTGAGATTGTAGATTGTAGTCTCAATCTTAACCAATTGTAAATTCAACATTTTATAAATGATATTAGCAACCATAAGCATTAGTAATAACCATTTTAAAAGCATTAACAAATAATTAAATAATTTGACCATACGTTTCTCAATCATACATGTTCATTGGTAATAGACTGTATTGACCTATTTTTTTTTAAGAGAGAAAGTAGTTGCGCGATCTGTGGTTTACATGTTTCTGTGATTCCACAACATTTCCTTTAGACCTTACCAACTATTCCTAATACTTCTCAAGGCACAGGCAAAGTTCTTAAATTCCTTAAATACCCCATTCACCTATACACTATATAGGGCAGTGGTTTTCACAAAGTACCACAGAAAAAAATCGGAACCACCAGTACCTCCTTAACCAACAACATTAAAATACAGTAAAGTCACAGGATATAGAAATTCCTATTCAGCCAGTTAAATGCATGATTTGCATATAATTGCAACTAGTGGTTTGTGTGTGTTTCTTGTAATCAAGTTGAATTAGATTAATAATTAAAATGTATATAAATAATATAAGCTAATATTGCGCAAAATTTACTGCCATGTAAAATATTTGTGGTCATTATAAGTGGTCATATAATTTCCTGAATTGGAAAGTTATAGAGTTTTATTGAAACTGGTATAAAAGATCCCCTGTGTTTTTCAGAGGCTGAACGTGCTTTTGTAGGACATAACTGACTCATAAAGTCGATGGGGGATATTGTCCATGATTGTAGAGAAGGAGGTCTTTCAGGTTCACCTTCTTGAAGTTGTTGGGAAAAAATATGTCTCACTCGGGTGCACTATGGTGCAAGTTCAAGTTTTATTTGAACAGGGCAAAACCAAATCCAGAGTGCTCGAATGTACAGAGTAATGTCCAAAAAATACTAAATATATGAGTATACATAAAGGGGGACAACTTAGTCCCTTGAAAAACAACAAATCCACACTTTTCAAAAATTAAGGAAGAACAAGTAACCACGATATACTTGAAAGGGCTTTGTGTGCTCTACTGCAGCTCACTCAGCTGATTGCCTACCAAGACCCCCCTTTCAAATTGAGCAAAGGCTCCTTTTATAGCCCAGGCTCCTCCCCTGGGCCCCACCATTGTTCGCACAAACAAGGGAAAACATGCTCTTTTGTATAAATAAAGTTTCCAAATTATTTCAGTTTCAAGTACAAATACACAAGAACAAATATTTTCCACTGCCTAAATAAATATAAAACAAATTTAACAACAAAACTCAAGTTGTATCGTCCTCTTCCGGTAGAGCAGCGTCTGCACAAAACAGTGACAGAGGCTCTTCTACCCAGCGCTTGAGTTTGCTGCATGCTTCCCTGAACAGGAACATATACTTGACCTTCATCGGATAAGAATGTTTAAGTTATGATTTATGATGAAGCAAAAGAGTGTTGTGTGCTGGATAAAAATTAACAGCCAGACATAAGTGTAAATGAAATAAAACCTTTAACACTTATCCAGGTCACGGTGGCAGCAGGTTGAGCAAGGGAACTCAGACCCTCGCTGAGGACACTTCCTCCAGCTCTACCAAGGGGGATACCGAGGTGTTCCTCAGCCAATCTGGAGACATAATCTCTCCATCAAGTACTGGGTCTTCCTCCCATCTCTATTGAGGTGTTCTGGATGCATTCGGAACTGGATGCATTGATGCCCTACTTCAAGCTCCTCCAGAGTGATCTCTATGGGAGTGCCCCATTACCAGGCGGAGGAAAACCATTTAGGCCGCTTGTATGCAACATCTTATTCTTCTGTCATGACCCAGAGCTCATAGACATAGGTTAGAGTAGGAATGTAGATTGAGCGGGAAATTGATAGTTTAGCCTTTCGACTCCTTTTTCACCACCTCAGATTAATAGATTGACTGCATTACTGCAGCTGCTCTACCGGGATCAATCTCATGCTTCATTATTCCTTCACTTGTGAATAAAAACCCCAAGTTAGTTGAATCCCTTCACTTGATGCAAGATCTCTCCTCCAACCTGGACTGAGCAAAATTTCGGGTGGAGAACCATGCCCTCCGATTTACAGAGGAGGTACTGATCCTCGTCCCTGCCACTTCACACCCAGCTGCAAACATCTCAGTACCTGCTGTAGGTCCTGGCTTGAAAGAGCCAACAGGACATCATCCGTGAACAGCTTTCAATCATATAAAATATTTACATCCTTGTACAAGTGTGCATATCGTATATTTTTTATAGACGACTAGGATTAACTAATAAAAAAAGTAAAAGATGAAACAAACTTTCTTTCTTAAACCTTCTAATATATAACATATTTATATTGTTGTACGTAGTATGCACACTGTGTATATTTTATTGACCATTAGGATGAATTCATTTAAAAGTCAAAGATGAAACAGTGCTGCTGCCTCTGTTAGAAGGTTGCCAGTTCAAATGGCATATTTTTATTCTCATCATGCTTGCATGGATTTCCAAACACGAGAATATGCTTCCAGTGAATGGATGACTCAAGTTTTCTTTTAGAGTAAATGTGAGAGGTTCCAGGTTGCACCCTATCTTGATGTCTCGATGTGACGCCCCAGCTGAACAGTTTGATCCTAACCTGCAGTAAGCAGAGTTGGAAAACCGAAAGGTGCAAGATATGACTCTGGGATTTTAAACTTTGTTAAACGTTCTGTTGTTAGAAGAAAGACTTGAAGCCATTTTTAGCTTCAATTAAATTTTTCAGCGAAAAGACAAATACTTAAAAAAATGTGTTTTTTTCATATATTAGTTGTTTTCATAAACTAAATCCCAGCTACAATTCTGCATATTATTATCCAACTATTTAGTTCTGTTTTTGCAGCTACTGTATTTGCGGATAAGTCACTTCAGAAGAAATAAATGGTGCAGAAAACATACCAAAATTGATTCATATTAAAGCGTGTCAAACAACCCCTCAAATTTGAAGAAACGTATGACTCCCAATTTATTAAAACAAAGACTCTTTTTTTCAGTCCTCTTTTGTGAAACCTCTCTAATCAATAATTGAGGTTGGGTTGTGATGCAACAGTTCGTCTTACAATAGTCAGTTAACACAAATAAAAGATCTGTTTGATAAGGATTAAATATGGGGTATACACTATAACTTAATTATAAATTGACCGATTATAGAAATGAGATATATGGAAATAAATTAAAGAAATATAAATTAGATGATAATATTATTCTTATAATATAATATATTACATTATAGTTTCTATTTCAATAGTTAGATCAATAAATTATGGGACTGTATATAAAGATGCAGCAAGGCCTCAAATAATTCTGCCCATAATTTACTAGTAGACTCCTAAAACATGCTTTCTGTCATGCTTTCATGAAAGTTTTATACAATCATCTTTTAAGAAAGTACTTAATGAAGAGTCCAGCAGTAAGCAATCCAAACATAGCAGCCAGTGTGAGTCCTCTCCGCAGAACTAAAGTACTCAACGGGAGCTTCACAGTCACTGAAGCCACAACCTCCTCATTTTGCTTCTGAACAAGCTCTTCTAAATCTGAGGCTGAAATGTTCCCATCTTCACTTTCAATGCCGGCTCCGTCCTCTTGTGCAGCTGTCGAGAAAAATTGGTGTTACTAGCATACTTCATTACCTAGAAATAACTATTGAGTGTGTTGTGTCACAACAAACATCTTACAATCATTCAAGCTTTTCACTGTCACACCAGCCCTGGCCTGTGCCTGGAGATTTCACATTGAGTTTAGAGATGTTAATTGTCGTGTTAATGAAGAGGAAATCGTGTGTTCCTCACCTCTTCAGAAGCTTTCTTCCAGTCCACTTTAAACAGAAGAGCAATGAAAAACATGGACTGAAGAAAAACTGAAATTAGCAGACCGGTCCACAGTCCTAGAGGTCAGAACAAATGTGATGAACTTTTAAACTTAATGATTTAAAGCATGTCAAATGGAAAAATATGTTTCTTAATGTTTTTTAGTAGTAACACGTTAAAATGAACAAAATAGTTTTTGTCTGATATAATTTAATTTCTTTTAATTTGTTGCATAAAAAACTTTTTTTGTTACTTTTCATCATTTGGCTCTTTCCATCAAAATTTTCTCATCAAACAATATGAACACATTTCACAATGCAGGTCTTAATGCTCAATTCAATTTTTTTTAATGAAATGCATTTTTTGTCTGTATCTGTCCTGTATATGCTCTGAGGTGTTTTCCCTGAGCCGTGCTTCAGCTTCATTGTCAATCATGATTGATGTGAAACTTCCGGTCCATGTCCAGAAATGTGATGTTTGTCCCCATACAATGACATAAAAGTCGCGTCGGATAAACGCAACATGGCTGTTCAGACTTGCAAAAAAGGGGGATAGGTATTGGACACAAGTCCACATTTGAAAGCGACCTGCCGTGTGTTGAAAAAAAAATTTACGATTTAAACACATCAGATACAGGTCGCATATAGGCAAAAAAAGGATTTGTGTCTCTGGACATATTCATTGATGTTCACACCCATGCCAGCAATCAGGAGCTAAAAATAAATAATATTTAGACGCATTTTATTGAAGGGTTCACCTAATCTGATTTGTAGTTAAAATATAAAATATATCAATCATGTGGTTTGCACAGAAAGAAATGTGCTGTGAATTAGTTAAACACCAGGAGCTGTATTACACAGGAATATTAAAAAATTTGAAGAGTTCAAACAATCTGGTAAGTCACGAAAATGTTTTTATTCTATTTGAGCTGTTTCCTAAGCATTCAAAATGTCTGCCAATGTCTACCAAGACTGAATCTGTGTAGCTTGGGTTTGGACCCTTGGCTTCTGTCTTTAGAACTTCATGCTTGAGTGAACTTGACAGTTCCGTTAGTGAACAGTGATTGTTTTTCTAAAAAAAAAAAACAGGAAAAAAAAAATGTGGTGACCTCGGACACGGTCTGCCAAGATTGTTTAACAGCACGTAACAACACCTCATCTTGCCCTATAACATAAACTTAACAAGTGGAAAGAAAGAAATAAGCAAAATTTCAAACTAAATTTGGACACTTTCAATGGATCCGAGTTATGATAATTGTTAAAACTGAAAATATCTCACCAAATATTCCCATTTTGACAGCAAACATCAGGGATATTCCAATAGGGCATCCAATCCCATAGAATCCCAGAAGATTGCAGGCTGCTCCTAGCTTCTGCTTGCCCAGACCTTTCACTATACTGCCACCTGCTGCCTGATGGAATTAACAGAGGAAACAATTACTTAAATTTCTCCTCAGATGACCAATGACAGTGTTTGTTCAGATTTATTTCCATGTGAAGGACACCGACAGGTCTGAACTCAGCTTTCGTGACCATGAGGTAGTTTCATTCTTAGCACTAATGATGTTTGTTAATGCACTGACATGTGTTTGTTAATGGCTTACCCCAGTAGCATCAAAAATATGGAAAGGAGCGTATAAAACCATAACAGTGGCAACACGCTTTATTATGGCTCTGTGTGAGAAAAGAAAAAAGAAAAGTAAACAAAAGATTATAATGTTTTTGAGCATATGACATTTATGAACATGGCTGTATATTTTAAGGTTACTTGATACAGGATTTCTGCAGGTTTCATAAGATCAGATTTAAGATCTTACTAACTTACTTGACCTATTCAAGACAATTAAAAATCAAATTTAAGACATGTATTATAACATCAAAAACACATACAAAACTTGGGATAAACAGTATTCTTCAAATACATTGTTAGAAACCATCTCCTCTGTTTTTGAGCATTTATCAAGGTTTTATCAAACTCTGGCAACCATAACCATACCTTTTATAAAGTTGAATGTTTATGAGCATTTTTTTCAGTCTCTGGCAACCCTTACAACCACATTTACCTATTTTAAAACGTTTCAGTCTTATGTCAATATCTGGCAACCCCAACAATCTATGATGAGAATATGAGCCTTTCCTCAAACTATGGCACCGATAATCGTTTTTTTTACTTTTTTCTAAAAATAAAAAAATAAAAATAGGAAAATGCAATTACGGTTTGTGTGTCATCAGCCAATCACTGGCAAAACAAAGGCAATGCAAGTACCACATATAAAATGACTATTACTAGGGGTGCAACGATTACAATCCCTATCTTTCATTCACATTTTTAATCATTTGTAATAATTTGTCTAAGACATCTTTTGTTTCAAGTTAGATTACACTGAAAGGTGTGTACAACTTGCACTAGTATGCTACAGTTTGTATTCATTAATATTAGCATGATACTTCCCTTCCAACGTATTTCATTTAAGTACTTTCAAACCGATTATAGCGTAGATGCATTATCAGCAAACATTTGTGGCACGTTTCGCATGAAGATCCATTGTCTTCTGTGAGTAACCAAAATGTTCCCAAACTCCCGACTTCAGGCACTTATTTAACAGTGCTGCTATAAGGGCCCTCAGTCATTGTTAATTCGGTGTGCCCGACTGCACATGAATATTGGCCTTTATCTCTTATACACTCTGAACATTAAACAAGGCCAGAATTGGCAAAACTTTTTTGGTTGCAGCATTTTTGTTCAGTGAAATACACAGTGTTGGGAAGCAATCACGATTGATTAACCACGACAAATTAAACCACGGTTAATAGTGAATTCTGTTCACCGCTGCATCCCTATGACAACGAGAAAATGCAGTCCCATAACACCAGCTGAGATTATAGAGAAAAAAAATCACAGTATTAAATTAACACTGTGATGTAATTAATGCTGACTTTATTCTGTTGTTTACAGATAAATGTATATATGCAAGTAAACCAAGATATCAAAAGTGGTGAATTAAGTAAAAAAAAAAAATTAACACTTGCTGTTGAAGTTTTAGGATACATATTTAAAGAATGAAATTAACACTTCTTGATGTCAAGTGTTGGATCTATGAACACTGCCAAAGTGTTAAACATTTTACTATGATCGTTATATAAACACCATGAGAGTTTAAATGATCACCACAACAAAAAAAATAGATTGGGCTCTTTCAACTCTTATAGTGTTAATTCAACTCTTACAGTGTGACATTTAACACATTTTGCAGTGTTTAAGTGTTTAAACAAATAATCTTTGTATTGTACAGTGACCTTGAATTTCATGAAAGGCTCCATTAAATAAAATGAATTATTATTATTGTTATTATTTATGTTATTTAATCAAATGAAACATGCAATAAATAAGTACAATTGAGGTGAGTTTATTGTTAACATTTCTTATTTTAAAATACAAATAATTATACAAAAAGATTATTCAAGTGATCAAGTTTTAACTGAGTGTTTGGGGTATTCTTTTTTATACATTTTTCAATACATACAATAATGAAATAAAGGGGAAAATATAAAGTCAGGAACTATAAAGTATGCAAAAATTACATTCAAAGAACAAACTAAGAACAATCCTTGCTTAAAGTTTTATTTATCAAATTCTAAATTAATTATTGTACTTGTTAATATAAATTATTTGTTAACAGTTTTTTTCTACTTGCACCAGATTTTAATCAGTCAATCACATGACATGTCTTTATGCAACACAAGAAATTTAAACGAGAGTGATGAGAAACAACTAATGAAGGTTAGTCACATGGGACACAAATCACACTTGTGATTAAAAAAAAATAGCATCTGGGATGAGGTTTGTTTCCTCTATGTCCATGTGTTTTTGTTTTATGAAGTATGTGAGCTCATTTACCAGTCAAGTGTCTTTTGCTCTGGCTTTTTTGTGAGAGAAAAAAGTTTTGGACTTTGATCATTTGATCTTGATAGTTTATATATAATTATATAGAATAGCCTGAGAAGGTAACATTTATTAAATAAACACACAAAGTTAATATTAGTTACAATATTACCGCATAAGGAAAGTTCACTTAGAACAATAAAGATTAGGAGAAATAACATAATACAAGTATAACAAGTAGAGAAAAATACTCACTCATCATTAGTAAAGATACGAGCAATTACATTCTTTGAAGAACCAATAATAGTTGCCAATACCACTGCAACTGAGACTGCAAACAAAAACATTTAAGGATAACATTAGGATGATAAAATAAGGATATTATGACAGTATTTTATAAGCAAAGTATAGTTTAAGGTTGTTAATGTTACCTGCACACATTATAGCCAATTTGGCTGATAGCTTGGCCTGAGCCAAATCTCCAGCACCCATTGCATTCCCCACTCTTACATTGCCAGCTACACTGAAACCTATAGGAATCTAAACATAACCCATTCAGTAAAAAAAGTAAATACAATCATCAATAAATTAAAAACAACTTGCACACTGACCATGTATGCGATATTTGACAATCCATAAATAACGGACTGAGCTCCAAGCTCCTCTTCACTTATCAGACCTGTAATAAAAAAGGCATTATCCAGGGACAAAGTTCAGTGTTTCTTTTGAAATTTGCCTCAAGAATGTAGTAATAAACTAAAAAAAATCATTACATTTTATTTAATGTCAGCATAGTCTTACTGTAAATATGTTGTGCTTTTCCTCAGTGTTACCCACTTGTTTGATGAGTCATTTAAAAAAATACTAAAATAATTTACATAACTAATTAAAAAATTACATCTTTTTAATAACCTAGTAGAGTACTAGTTTTAACTAGGGTTCTTGGCTTACTTTCGGCCCCTTAGTGCCAATTGGGCATCGTTTCAATGCCACGGTCTACCTGAGCATTGTTTCTGACCATGTCCATCCCTCTATGACCACCATGTACCCATCCTCTGATGGCTGCTTCCAGCAGGATAATGCACCATGTCACAAAGCTCATATCTTTTCAAATTGATTTCTTGAACATGACAATGAGTTCACTGTACTAAAATGGCCCCCACAGTCACCAGATCTCAACCCAATAGAGCATCTTTGGGATGTGGTGGAAAGGGAGCTTCGTGCCCTGGATGTGCAATCCCACAAATCTCCATCAACTGCAAGATGCTATCCTATCAATATGGGCCAACATTTCTAAAGAATGCTTTCAGCACCTTGTTGAATCAATGCCACGTAGAATTGAGGCAGTTCTGAAGGTGAAAGTGGCTCAAACACCGTATTAGTATGGTGTTCCTAATAATCCTTTAAATGAGTGTAAATAATATATAACATGTACAAAATGTTGATATTGAAGTGAAAATTTTATGTTATTTAAAGTTTATTTTATTTTATTACATTCAGACAGTAGATAATCTTTTAGTGAACAATCGTTTTTTTGTGCATTCGTTCACATTACAAATAGCATGCGTGAATGACATACATGCACAGAAGGGGAAACAACGTCCACCAGAATACACAGATGTAAACACTGAAGCATGCTCTTAGGCACGCTTGAGGCTTTGTTGAGGTAAATATATAACCAGAGCAAACTTTTTTTTTTAGTACTAAACAATATTCAGAGAGATTGAGGTGGAAAACTTACTACCGTGGAAGCGTATTTAAAAGTGCCCAGATAGCAACTTTATTAAGCTTCAAATGTGTCTTTGGGCTTTCCCTGTAACTAATGCATTAAAACATTGTCTTTTCCAGCGACTGTGAGAAACTGTGTTTAAGTTGGGCTCAATGATGCATAAAACAGAAAAATGTGACACAAGCCTTCTGACTCATTGCAAAGAAATCTGATATTTATCAGATGCAGGACCACGTATGAAAGCTACCTAGTAGCTGGAAATGAGTCTTGAAAATATCTGATACAGGTCGCTTTTTGACAAAAAAAAAAAAAAATCGCATGGCATAAACATAGCCTTAGATGATATTAATGTGTTTTACTTGAATTATAAGTCTAAAACTTTTGACTAGAAATATTAATAAAACACTGATGTCAGTAAACTTGTCATTAGAGCAACAATAATGAAACATTTTCTAAAACAGGTTGATCGCTAATTATTCTTCATCCAAACCTGCCAGCAGCCCTCCAATCTCATAAGTCCACAACTCTGCACACAACATGATCATACTGGGAATAGCCAGACTGATGAAGGTGTCCCACTCCTGCAAACAGTCTATCGACCAGCCTATAAACAAACAAAAAAAAAAGTGTGGTTCATGATCACGCTGTTCCTTCACTTCACAATGTTTACAAACAAAAATAGTTTGATTTTCAACTTACCGGTCCAGGTGTTCTTATGAAGACCTTTCCATTTTATGTAAATGAACAATATTATAGCAAAAGTGTACTGTGAGATTGTATTAGCGGCTGCTGATCCTCTGCAAATGAAACACAGATTATCTTGTGTTTCATTTCTTTAAATAAAACGCTTCAACGCAAAACGTACTCAATACCCATCTTCAGTACGAAGAGGAGGATGTAGTTTGCTAAAACATTTAGGACATTTGCTACAACACCGGTGATGACCATTGGCCAAATTACACCCTAAAATGAAAGATTTTAAGATATTTTAATGGCAAATTCCAACTTTTTCTAGCTCTATGTTTTCTTGTCTCTCTTACCTGATTTTGCAGAAACTTTGCTTCAATGGTAAACATAAATACAGCCTAGAGTACAAAAACAATACAGAATGTTAAAAAAAAAAATTTATCATTATACACAAGATGTTTTGCTAACATAACTCAATGTCTGTATGGAAACACCTACTGGAAGACCAGGCAAGAATATATCCACATACACTTGAGCAACTCTGAAAAAGAGCAAGCATGTGTTTTAATCAGTCGACTAATTTAAATGACATAGTCAACAAGAACAACAAAGTAATATATAAATATATAATATATTTATGTCCTTTAAAGAAGGACATGTAAGGGTAATTCATTAACAGTTGCGTAATCCATAGTCTCCTGGATTTTTTTGATGCAAGATTTAATAAGTGCACTACAATGCTGTGTTCAGACCAGGAATTGGTAAACGTGTGAATCATAGCTGAATCAATATTATAAAATATCGATTCAAACACACATTGAAATAAGAAAAAAAATAATCACGCATATCATGCTGGATCAGTGAGTGTGGGCTGGGGGAGGAGCTTCCAGTAGGCTTTTTCTCAAGGCAACATGGCGGAGTTGAGAGAAATATGCCATTTATGTTATTTGAAGGCAGAAAACGAAGTATATACCAGCTGTTTACAAACCACAAGCTTCTATTTTACCAGCAGAGCACCTATCTATCTCCCCCAGGTATGTAAATCTTTTCACATGTTCGCCATGTTAGGGTTTTTTTTGGTCCTCCTTCTGATTGGCTGCCGCAAATCCCGATATGAATATCCATCGTGAATTGGCATCAAAAGTTCGCAAATTTTCAACATCCTCTGCATGTACTCCGGTGCTGCATTCTGTGTTGACAACACCACAACTCACATGCCACGGTTAGCCATTGACTTAACAAAACTTCACTCGCTAACCATGCAAATTCTTTTCTCAGTGAGAATGCCCGGTAACAGGGGTAAGAAGTGAATCCATCGAGGATCCCAGTGAAGCTAGACTGATTCGCTTAAAAATTGCTTCAGTTACCAAAATGTGTCAAAGCCACAACCTGTTATTATTTAATGGTTAGTGAATTAACTTGTTTTTAATAGAAAAATGATTGTTCATGTTTACAATGTGGATTTGTAAATGCTAAACAGCATTTCTGTACATTTTGAAGTTCTGAACGACCTCCTTGTCAGTCACCTCATTGAAAACTTCTCACCTTGCAACTTCTGGGCTTTGCTTCGCAAGCAATAAAATAGACTCTGTGTTTATAAGGATGGCAGAGCATGGCAAACATGCAAGCAGCAGAATTAAAATAGCTCTCTGCGTGATAACACCAACTTGATGTAAGTTTCCAGCTCCATATGTCTGAAAAACAGAACTAAAGCATAAAAACTAAGATAACAAGGGCCCCTTTGTTCCATGTGATTTAACAGAGCGCTGGACTCTACCTGAGATATGAGCGTGTCGCATGCTGAAGACAAGCCATAGCCAACCCCAACACCGAATACTGTGATTGCCTGTTGAAGATAACACTCTTTAAATTAACTTCTCAACTATAAAAATTAAATATTTAGATTTCAAATAAACTGAAATATGAAGCTCACAGCTGTTGCGAGTGTTACTCCATCTAGTTCAACCTTTCCCAGGTGTCCACAAAACACAGCACTTACAAAAATGATTAAATAGTCTGAAATATAGGCGAGAAACTGAGAAGAGAACACAACGACAATATCAGTGGAGTGAACTTGTATGCAATATTAGCTAGGAAAGTTAAAGAAGAATGCGATTTTTCAAAAACTCTTGAGTCCTTTAAGTATTAAAACAATAGCCAATTAGTAGGACCTAACAAAATAAAGTTGAGTCCCTATTGGTCCGAGGGCATATTTGTATTGGCTCAGAAATCACATCCTTTATCATTTATGAATTGGCTAGAACAGATTTTAGAATTAGCCTAAAAACACAAAGATGACTAGTGAAAATTAAAAACTAGGTGAATAAAAAAAATGGGTCCAGAAGAGAGAGACCAGGTCCGGTAATACCTGAATTAATTAATTGTGAGGTGAAGGTTTTTTAATCAATCAATTTTGAAGGCAACCTGGATATACGAATGATGATGATGAGGTGTTGTCATCTGACTAATTAAATAAATTATTGGACTAGTTCTGACATTTGATGTAAAACATCACTTAATACAAGTGTAGGCTGTATAGGTTTGATTGTTTTTTCCAAAAATGTTAAGGCACTCACTTAGAACAAAAGTTACTTAGTCAATACAATGGTAATAGTAAATAGTTAAGCATTTTCTTTAACAGTGTCAATAGTATTTTCTAAAAAAGAAATTCACGTAGCTTTTACAATTTCATACAAATTCAAATACATTTATCTGGACAGACAACACAGTTCCAGGAACTTCTTCAGCCATAGTTAAGCTTCTCGATTATTGAAACTCATCTGATTTGTCTCTTAGCCTATTTGGAACTAACGTTGCTGTTTTGTGTATTAAACCTGGAACTTGGAACTAAAACCTGCACATGGAAAGTAACGTTGTACGTCTTTAATTTACAGAAAATTTTACGTTAAAAAATCCTTGCGAAAATCCTGAAGACTACTTACCACAGGCAAAGCCAGAGAGAACAGATTTGAAATCTCTCTTGTAAACTCAACAGGTAAAAGTCTCTTAAAACATCTTGAACACCGGCCACAGCGTGAATTTTCTGGCTCGTTCATACTGATGTTAGAGTAGTTTTAGGCTTTTCGAAAACCCTTCAGGCTGCGCGTTCATTTATATCTTTGGGGTGTTGCTTTAGAACTGAATAGAATTACATCAGCTTGAGTGTTCGGTTTAATTATTTTTTAAAGCAATAAACTTGTTACGATTCACAGAGTGACGGTAGGTGGGTCAAACCAACTGATAATGGAAACTGATAAAGGTCAATCCTCTTTTAACGGTGATAAAAAAAAAAAAAACATTTTATATGTTAATGCCGGTTCATTTTTTAGCTATTTGTCCATGAATCTCAAATGAAGGCGTTGAAAGTAGAATAGAAATTTCCGTAGGCAGGCAGTTGTTTCTGGTAGGAACCAATGTTTCTTTCACTTGTTTCAACTCGCACAGAATTACTGAAACAGCACAGCAGCCCTTTTAAAGTAAAGGTGCTGATTGTGCTCTCAATCTCAACCACTTTAAAATTGTATATTTCATATAAGAACTTTAAGCCTACGACTGTAATAGGCTAACTATGTTGAATTATAATTTGTAAAAATTCTTCTCCCTGCGCTCTTTAGGTATTGATGGTAACTGGCATTTACCAACCAAAATTAGAATTCACTAGAAGTTGAATCATTAACTTTCAATAAAATGAATGACCAAATACCTCATGCATTAAAGGTCAGACTCAAAATGATTTTGAACTCAATTTCCTCAATCATACATGATAATTTGTTGTAGTCTATATTAAACTTTTTTTAATAATCTCTAAACAGTAGAAAGTAACAAATGTAGTCACATATCACTCATTTTCATGATAAAGTTGGAGATGTAAAGCTTTCAAAGTGACAACTATTCTCTATGATATAATGAAAATAATAATTACATAATAACAATAAGACATTTTGATAACATGTAAAAGGTATTAAAATTGTTGTGTTTTCGAGCAGAGCTAATCCATAATGTAAACTTTATTATTTTAAAAGAATCTGCAGTTAAATTGGTTTCTCAAATTTTTTTCACTACATTCAGTCAAAGATCTGACAAAAAAAAGTTGAAGCATAAGTGTCAAGCTTTTTGTTGGCTTATATATTTAGTCAAGTGCTGAGTTACAGTACATGAACTTTTGATTCAGAAGGATAATGATTGGGTGTAGGAGATCCAGAAACCAGCAAAGAAGGTAATTATATACATTCCTTCCCGAAAATGCCTGGTGATCACAGTGAAATCCATACACACCGATTGTTAAATGTGTACTTGTTAACCTTACAACAGTTTAGCATTTATACATATATAAATAAGTTGACATAAAGAAGTTGAAATAATTTCCTGTGTTTTTAGTTGTTCTCTTTAAAAACACACACACGCACACACACACTTCCATTTTAAAACAGAGTTATCTAAACATAATTTATATATATATGTGTGTGTATAAAGAAGTTGAAATAATTTCATGTGTTTTTCAGATGTTCTCTTTAAAAAACAACACACACACTTCCATTTTAAAACAGTTTTTAAAAAGAGTTATCTAAACATAATTTTATTTCTTGTTTGACAAACATATGACTCAAATCTACCAAACATCATTACATTCCTTTCAGGTTTTTGCAACATTTGCAAGAAATTATAATGAGGGTTCAATCTCCTCTTACCTCATCGGTAAAGTTTTACTATGCAATATGTAGTTGTGGCTGCTAAATAGAGACTCTAATTATAAGCTTGTTGAGAACTTTAACCCATAGCTGCTGTGTCAAATCATCAGGTGGGTATGCAGTGATGCTTGTAAAGTGTATTTAGAATCTAAGAGTACTTGTACCCAGTCTAATTTTCACATGTGGAATCATTTTACAAGTAAATGTAGAAAACATTTTACAGACATTTATCTCAGAACTGCCGCTTGAAAGGCATTATCTTCATCCTGAATGCCTTATAAGTGCTATATTTCATAAAAAAAAACTTTTCATTTCCTTTACACACAATTAACAAATTGTAAGCATAGGTGCATAAAACATTTGCCACCAATTCACAAAAATGGGGTAATCACAAAAAATTTTGTTTTTCTAATGGTGGAATGTTTTCATTTAACAAAGATTAAACTAATTGGATGATTTAGGTATAATACACATTGAGTAACTTGTTTCATTGGAATTACATAACTTCTGAAGCCTACAGTATGCAAGGTATTAAAGTTGCCTAACTTGTGTTAAATCTGAAGAAAACAGACAGATTAACAGTGTTTCTGCATGTTTCCCAGACAAAACACACTCTAGAAATAAAGTAATTGCTTACGTTTCATAAAGATTTGGTCCCTTGAGAGAAACAGATATAATTTGAGCCTGGGGTAACTTTCTACTTTACTGCCCTGAGATTGAACACAGACTCACTACTTTGCATCTCACAAGAGCCTCCAAAACTCCACTGCAGGAGAAAACCAGTTTGAGTTTGAGTGTCCATCAGATTACTGTGTGGTTTGCCCATGCTGGGAAAGAGTCTAAATTGAACATGGCTTTTCCCCAAGTGTTGATCGATAAGGTGATGCAGACAATCCCTATGACATTCATCATTATGCCAGTTTTTGCCTGAAAATACAGAAAAAAACCTGTTATCAAAAGAAAGAATCTTTTAAGAAGAAGTAGAACGATATCTGCTTGTCTTATATGCAATTAAAACGATGCTACATTCTAGAAATGTTGTACAAAAATAATGACTCAAGTCTTGAAGCTAATCTCTCTTGTGAAGGTCGAAATCTGAAGCTTTGTGTTTTCATCCTCTAGCCATACACGTTTTTGGACTTTTTGTGTGAACTTTTCACATTTGGAGATTTCAGAGACTTTTTTTTCCATATCCTTCGCAACATTTAAACCCTAGCTGACTGGTCTTCTTTCTCACCATATCTGAAACTTTGAGGTATCCATAGGAAAACACTATAGCGTTTGGAGGAGTCGCCACAGGTAACATGAAAGCAAAGGAGGCACTGAGTGTACATGGCACCATGATGTACAGCGGGTTCATTCCTACAGATTGAGACTGAAACACAGAAAGGTGAGATGTTTTTAAGCAGTAATCATGATTCAGTCAGACGCACTGAATCCTGTGTCTCACATCGGAGAGATACAAATTAGAGGTAATACCTTAAGCTTGAAAAAGTATTGAGTCATGTCTGCACAAGAACACTTTGCACAGCTGCATAGCAACACAGCACTGATGCTTTTTTAAGAAATAGAGATTTTCTTTTTTGTTGGAATGACATATGTTGTTTAATTCATTTGTACACTTTTTTCTCAGGTTTTCTCTCCCCTTTCATGTATTGTTCAAATGTCTAAGTAACCAATCACAGCTCAACAAATGCCCTTCTAATATTTATTGATTTTAAATAAATATTTATTTATTTATACAAAGGAAAACATATCTGCTTTAATATTTCATGGGGGTTTAATTACCGATGCAACATATAAACTTCATTCAACTTTCACACAATTAGCAGTGTATTCTTAGTGTTGTATTTTATTTGAAAATCTTACCATGGAAGCAAGAACAGGCAGGAAAAGAGTGGCTGTGGCCACATTGCTTGTGCATTCAGTGAAAACTGCAATCAGGAGACACAGGATGATAACAACAGCGCACGCAGGGATACTGTGAAGAGGAGTCAGCTGGTTTCCCAACCAACGGGAAAGGCCTGACTCCTGAGAGACACAGAAAGCGAATCGAAAAAGAAGTAAAAACTATAAATTATGAAATATCTGAAGCATTTTAATAATACGAATAATTCAAAGCAACCATGCGTGAAGAAAATTTTATTCTTCATACTTTTGGTTGAACTTATTTGAAAAATGTCATCAATGTCTGACATTTTGCAAAATGCTCAGCAACAGCAGGTTGAATGGCATTGTCTTCTTGAGGTTTTTTACATCAGTCATTTACTTGACCCACAATTGATATAAAAAAATGATATAAGTAAGACATGTGATGTGAGGAAGACAATTTTCTTACTAATCAGTTGAAAAGACTATTATGTAAACCTCACCTCGCTTCCTTTGGCCAGGGCAAATCCACCACCGAGCAGCAAAACAATATTCCATGGTAATTTCTTCTGAGCCACTTTCCAGGAGAGCAAAGCGGTGTGAGGCAAGGAAGAAAGCTGAGGCTCTGGAAATGAATATATGTACACAAGGAGTCAAAGAAGTACAACACAGAAAGATTATTAATTGACTAACATACAGATGCTCCAACGATAATTTCATTGTGTAAGTCTTTTTTAGTAATCAATGTAATTTTTTTCAAGTATTTTTTTAGTCTTTGAGCTTATTTTTTATTTTTAACAAAGAAATATGGGAAATTAAAGGGAATATATTAGACATATTTGTGTCAAGTGATAATAAAAAAAATAAGTTTTCAAGCTACACACAGCGCTGTTTACTTTCCACCTAGAAACGAAAAATGAAAAACTAGAATGATGCAATATGTGATAAATGCAATTAAAGTAAAAAAACAACAAGAAAAAGACTGGGATCATCAATATGTGTCAGTTAAAATTCTCTTGTCAAGACAATGGTAGAAACGGCTAAATAACAGTAAAAAAAGTGTGTCCACTAAAGTCGAATTTGTAAATACATATTACACATGGTAAAATCTGTTCTGAGTCAATTTGGTCCTACTCTATATAGAGTTAAATTAACACTGAACCTCTAAACTTTAATTATAAAACACCTTATGTTTTACATTGTGCTCGAAAAAAATTGAGTTGTGACAATTTTTGAATAGTGAAATACAAACATGTATTGCAAAGTATAAGTTTAGGTAAAGAACCAGTTAATATACTGGAGACAAAAGAATCAGAGATATTTTTACTCAGTTTTGTAGTTAATCCTAGAATGAACTGAGTTAATTTTACTCTCGTGATTTTACAGTACAGGAAGTAGGAGCTGCAGATTCCACAGGATTCAGAAGCAAGGAAGCGCAAGCTTTCTGCATTAAGTTATATTCTGTTATTATAAACATTTGCTTGTGAAATACAGACAAGCTGCTAGTTTACTGTTATACTGGCACACTGGAGAACTCATTTGACCTTAGACAAAATTTGTGAATGAGTACTCACTATTACCTCAACAGATCCAGTGATGAGTCATCTGTCATTTAGAGCTAACATTCTACAAAGACCCCACCCTTCCTCTAATAACAACTAAGCTCAGTGTTTGATGCATTTCATTTTTTTATTCACAGATTACTTTACAGCTGCCTACGCCTCGTCAGAAACTATGGCAACACTTTGGGAAATGCCCGTATGTGATGTCCTGTGGAAACTGTGTTCAGGATCCTTCTGATTCAGAGAGCCTTAATAAGTAGCCATGTAATGATTGAAAAATATAGAATGCGCTCAATATGTTTCAACTCAAGTACCTTGAATTTTGATACTTTATTCTTCTCATTTCAAAGACACTCTCAGTTAATTACTCCTGTTTTTGAGAGATACTTCACTGCTTTATTACCAGATTCAGAGTCAGCTGAAGACCAGAAGCACAGATGCGGTGGCTTTGATGGCAGAATGAAGAGCAGCACAGCAATAAAAACAGCAACTGTAGCATCCGTAACATATCTGGTCAGGTAAAAAGAAAAAAATATTAAAGTAACCAGCCCCTCTAGTGAAACATTTCATGCTGATTAGATACTATAATTCTAAATAATAATAATGATAATAATATATAACATGAAATATGACATCTGACCACACAAAACAACTTGTAGTTGCACTCTCATCGCACTTGTGCTCACCTGTCACTTTCAACAGACTACATGTTTATATTTATGCCTTTTTATGCTTGTTTATTTATTCTTGGAAATGATTATTAGGGGAATATTTAAAGGGGTGGATGTTTAGATGGGTAAATGTGAAATATTCCTGTCTTGTTTAAATTACATGTATCATCGTGGTCCTGTGAGACATGACATTTTTTTCCACTATGAAACAGAATGGCAATAAAGCGTAATACTACTACTGCTCATTATACTCATCATAATATATCATTACAGTAGGCCTGAGTGTGAACCCTATTTCAACACACTTGTGCAGCTTGCAAACAATATTGGCTTTACTCTGAACCTGAAGTTTCACACACGCAATCTATAGGTTTGTAATCAATAGACTCTTATTAAACATTGCCTTCCATTGCAGTTAAGCACTTTGTTCTCATGATGGTGTGAATCGTACTCTCTTTCAGTGTTAAAGGTGTGTGTTGCCCAGCCATCCATGAATCCAGGATCTCGAGTGAACCACAGTCCCACCAGCAAACTGAAGAGAGCCAGAACACTAACTTCACCAAAGCACATAGGTCCCAGCTGACGATGCTGCTCTCGGATCACATTATATGCAGCTATTTCCTTCTCCGACTTCACCACTCCACAACCCCATGTATTCCTAATGCTGGAGAAATGGACATTAATTAGTGAATGGTACAATAAAAAAGTGAAGTTTATCAAATTAAGGATGCGCGTACTTGAATCCTATGAAAACAAACTGAAGGTAGAGCCAAGCTATCGTCAGCATGAGGATCATGTTAGGGAACGCAAACCCAAACCATGAAGCGAAGTTGATGACATCACCATTTTCAGGAAACAGTCTGAAGGGATTAAGTGTAGGTAAAGCAAGTTTTGGCAAATTTGCCTAACATGTTTTTAAATTGTTTTTAAACACTTACTGGTTCATCTGGCCTTTGAGGACCAGGTTGGGACCAGTTCCTGTGAGGGTGGCAGTTCCTCCGATGCTGGCAGCATAACATACGCATAGAGTCATCCCTTTAGTCATTAGACGCTTCTCGGAGGATTCTGTTTCCCTATTCTCCTGTGGGTGGTCCAGCATTCGGAGAATCACTGTGAAAATTGTAAATACAGGGTTATTCAAAAAGAATACCACAACTTTAACAATTGAAAACTCTGCAAAGAAGAAAAGGAGAGCTAAGCTCAAAAGTTTGTTAAGTTATCTTCACATTGATTTGTTACATTGATTTGATAATTCCTGTTACATTGATTAAATGCTGGTTTCTTTGATTAAATGCAAATTTTCAAAGTTGTGGTATTCTTTTTGAATTACCCTTTATATTTTATGAAAAAGCTCCATAAAAACTAGTTTAAAATAAATCTAAAAATATTATTAAAGTTTTGCAGCTATAGTGTTTTTCCTCCTTGGGCAGCTGAGAGTCATCTCTGCTGTTTCAGTGATGCTAATTCAACATTGTTTATTAAATGTTGTAAAAAATAATACTGCAAACCATTAATTATTAACTGCTGTAGTCTTATGTGAAAAGGCCATTGCACCTCACTTAACAGTACGAAAAACACAAAAATGTAACAAGGTATGAGAAAAAACATGCTAAAATGAATTTGTCAAGTGATTATATTTTTGCTCATTTTCAAAATAAAATGAAAAAAAATGTAAGAGTTTGGGTACACTATTCATTTAAAAAAGGGAGGAATATGAAGAGTTTCTCAATTTGGAAGCTATTGCTTTAGTATGGCAACGTCCAGATTTCATTTTACTCTAAACAACATGAGCAAGTCAAGTAGGACTGGCCTGAAAGAAGATCATGGGAGAACAGTAAAACTCCAGTCAGCCTTTTGAATGTTTTATGTTTAAATAACAGTTTTTTTATCAACTTTGTTAAAAACACAACTTTTGTGTTAGAATGAAACTGTTTTATACAATCTAAACTGGCCTCTTAAACATGAAGGTAAAAAATTGCATTGGTGGCTGGCAACTGTACCAATAACGGTGGGTTCTAAATTTGTTTTTGTTTTTATGCATTTATAGACATTTTTTTACTGTAGTAAAGAAGCAGAGTTTAATTGTAGAGAAATACTTTACTTAAAATAATATCTACTCATGTAAAAGTAAATTAGAAATCATTGGTTGTGTTATATAGATAAATAACAAAATAACTATGATGAACAACTTTTATTTTCTCTCAAAAAAATGGTTTGTGTATATTCCTTCCTTTCTGAATGTAGCTTTTCCTGTTATTGCACAGCTGCAATCGTCGTGGAAACAAAATCTAAAAAGGAGATTAAATTATATTTAACTTTATTGCTATAAAAACATGTGGCGCGGTAGATCTCAAAATAAATACCAAACGGAACTGTGTGTATCATGCTCCTAAACCGCAACTTGTTCTTTTGCAGCATCTCAACTCTTCCACTGACCTTCTCTGTCTCTGTCCTTGCCTGTCGGTTTGAACTGGGCCTCAGGAGCCTGAGGCCACTCGGTGACGCTGCTCATCTGAGAAGATTCGCTCTCCTGTTTATTCAGCTGCTCCAGCACAGCCTGCACGATAGGAACCATCATGGCCGTAGTAGCTGTGTTACTGATCCACATGGAGAGAAATGCTGTCACCCCCATAAATCCAAGCATCAGTCTGTTCAAAAAACAGGAGATGAAATCACATCAAAACATCTAGATTTAATGGTGAAGTAACCCTTTAATTATAGGTGATAAAAATATATTAATAACGAATGGATTTATTTTAACTGAATGTGTCGAGACAAACATACAGTGCTGGACGCACACCAACAACAAGCAGCACTCGAAGAGCAATGCGCTTGTGTAGATTCCAGTGCTCCACAGCCACTGCCACCATCAGCCCACCTAAAAACAACATATTGGTGTCCTTCAGGTACTGCATACACACCTGGAGACCCACATCACAATTTGCTTTTTGTTGTTGTTGTCGTTAATACTTTTATTATGCATTTTAATGAACATACCATTTTGGACTGCATGATGCCAAGCATGGGGAAGAGAACAGCAGGGAGCAGTGATGTCACAGCAAGAGGAAGAGCCTCCGTGCACCAGTACACCGCCATCAGAATAATCACATAGGCACAGCTGGCCTCCTAGATTGTGAAATATAACCTTTTTTTCTTTTTTCCACATGTACACCTATACTCAATGTGCATTTAACTTGGATGCAGATCGTATTAGAGTAGCGTCTGAGCTGTTGAGTCAGTTTGTCAAAAATGCAAGTGAGGGTCATGACCACAACACATCAGGTCAGGAATTTAGACTTACTTATGTGTTCCCAAATTCCTACGCTTGAACATACACAAAGACAAAGGTTTAAAAAAACAATTTTGAGGCACTCCGAATAATTGTACATGGAGGCCTCTGAGTACATTTGTAGATGCTACGTATTAAACACAAAATGAATTATCATTCGAGGTTAAACTTTTAATTCTGAAGTGCTAATACCCTAACACACATCCTCAAGCAAATCCCAATAGCAGATTAGTATCGTTGAGTAGCAATCACTGAGAACATCATTTATATTTTTCTCCTCTATTGGTCAATTTTATGAAAAGCTAGATTGCACATACCCTTGTGTTGTTGACTACCAGAAGAGGAAGAAGGATCAAAGGGGTGAAAAAAAGAACCATCCCATTCTTCAAGTTCCAAACTAATTTTAGTGACGGGAACATTTCAAAATAAAGAGTTTGTGAGTGGCTGGGAATTGCAGAGAGGGAGTTTTATAACCTGCACCCTGGTGTGAGTGAGTGAGTGAGTGAGTGAGTGAGAGAGAGAGAGAGAGAGAGAGAGAGAGAGAGAGAGAGAGAGAGAGAGAGAGAGAGAGAGAGAGAGAGAGAGAGAGAGGGAGGTTTGGATATCTGCTCAAGGCTGAACTAAAGTAGCTTCCTACAATAGAATTATTTTTGTTTATAACAACTCTTCCACCCCAAAACTGGCTATTTTATTATAATTAATTTTGGGGACTAACTGAAGCCATCTGTTACTGTATTTTTTTCTCTCAACTCATTACAATTATTATATTTGATCAATAGTAATATAAACATTTGTTACTAAAGTTTTACAAGCACATTTCATTGTCAGAGTGTCTAAAGAAAACTGAAAATGCAAGCAAGATCAGATCAGGCTCCACAGAGAAAGGTTCAGACAGGTGTCTGACTAATAATAAAGCTGAACCTACCATCCTACCCAGAAACAGGTTCAAATTTAATCCGACATGAAGATCTGAAATCAGCATTTTAATCCAGTTCTCTTCAATTTCTTATCCAGTATCTGTTTTGGTGGAAGGGTGCCATCTAGTGGACATTCAATCGCAATATGTTTCTCAACAGTGTTTCTCGTAACAATTCTCCGCGTTTATAACTATCTCTTAAAGTATTTACTATCCCCTTAGGTTAATTCAATATAGGTATAAATGTTCATAATCAAACGTCGACAACAATAGAACATGTGATAATTCATTCTTCCTCGTTCCACACATGCCAACACAACTAACACCATCTGTTTTCGCTTTATTTACTCCTATGTTGGATTTTGTTGGTCAATTTAAGTAAATGTCATTCCTTCATAGTAACGTTGTTATTGTCATTATTCTTTATACAAGTCTTAGGGGTACTTTTATTATGAAATGATTGAATGGTCTTTAGAGCAGTCACACGGTCTGAGAGCGCGAGGACGACAAGAGTCACGTGAGGCTCTCAACTAAACACTAGGTTTTAAGATAACATATTCTAGGCTTGATAAGAGATTACTCTGCAATAATGTTGGATACTAACGTGCTGAAAATATAGTTTTTACATCATTCAAACATGAGATTTGATGTCGAGATGGCAGCTTGTCAACAGCTCAGTTGCTGACAAGCAACAAACAGTGCAGAGGTGAGAAACAACAGTTAACGTTAACTTATCTATTTTTTCCATAATATTTGCTTAACGATAAAAATTGGGTCGTTATATGTTTAACAAGCTTATTTAGTAACACATGGATAGCGAGTCGTTTGTCTTTTGTTTTTTTAAGAACGGATAGAAATGCATTAGTTGTTTTATCAATCGCTTAACGTTAACTGCGATGAGTTGAAATGTTTTAGAACTTAGTTTTTGGCCCGTTAGTTTTTGCAAATTTTTTTACATTTGTTAACACATAAGGAAAATGTTAGACCTAAATGTATCACTGTGTTTATTTTAACATGTACAATAACATAAATAAACTTGGAATAAATGGATTTGTCACCAATGTTAGTGCAAAACAAATACATTTTTGTGGATTCTGGATTTATTATTTTTGACAAAAATCAAACACTTCTTTCCCTTTTTTAGAGTTCTTTACCTCGTTATATTTTGATTGCTCTGGTGACTTTATTATCCTTGGGAAATTATTAGTTGATCCTAGATTGCATGTCTGTACATTTATTGTGATCAAATGCATTTTTTTAAATTCCAAGCTTAAGTTAATTTCAAAGCCCTCTTTTCCCTTTTTTTAATGATTTATGGCTTTTTGATTAAAAATTGAATGATTGATGGTTTTTTGTCCTTGATCTTATTTTAGCTTCTTGTCGGAGCCTACAAGTATTGTGGTTTGGTTAACTGACCCGATCATGGAGTGGCTTGCATCAGCCTTGGAGAGGGACTTGGGTATTGATAAACGGCAAACTGCACCCACTCAGAGGCTCAATGAGTTGGTGGTCCTGGTCCCCACCCGCTGGGTAATGGCCCTAAGAAACAAGAGAGTAACTCCATGTGCAAGATATGAGTCCTTCAGTGAGGGGGAAATCAGCACTCTTCTTCAGCGCTCTCAAACAAAGTTGCCGTCAGGCTGGACACGTGTTTGTATCCAAGGTGTAAGAAAATGTAAACTAGGATACTTTTTCACTAAGGAGACAGGCTGCAATGGGAAGGGACTCTCTCTGGATTCCTTTGTGACACTGATGCAGGGAGTGTCACAGTCTAATTTCAGGTAGATTTTACTGGATGAAGTGCTGTATTTTAATGTACTGTGTGAAGAAAGTTATACTAAAACATTTTGTGTTGGGCAATTGATTAATTGTTGGTGGTTAATAATTATTTTAAAACGTAAATGCACTTCTTAGACACAGGAAGAACAAATGAGTTTGGAAAATGAGACAACAATGAGATATACCATAATATAAGCCTTTATTGATTAAACAAATTAATCATAGTGTTATACTGATAAATGTTTCCTTTACAATTCTCCCAATGTTTTTAATCAGTCAAAATTCCCAGCTCTGTTGCTTTTAATAGTTTTAATATGCTACTTTTAGAGTGTATTGTTGAAAAAGAACTGATTCTTTTTTTCCAGAAATCTATGGCAGGAAGCGTACATGAATCATGTGGAACCATATGCAGAGTCCATTGAGCAGACACCAGTGTTGGCTTTAGATTCTGTTCGCCAAGCCCTGCAGAAACTTTTTCACTCCAGATTTATCTCAACTGATCGAATCTCACCATCACTGTCTCCAGCCAAGGATAGAGAGAAAGACTGCCACTTGCCATCCAACAGTTCAGCCACCAAACAAAGTACAGGCAGTTTGTGCCCTAATGTTCTACCTGCAGAAGCATTGTTGGAGTCAGAGGAGATCATTTATGTTGTTTTACCATACACACAATACACTGTTCATGACATTGTGACCTACAGTCCTGCTAAGCTGGCTAACAGCAATGCTAAGGTACTGTTCATTTTGTACCAACTTTTAGTTGCAATGGTTGAGTGTCATGCCTCAGGTTTATTGTGTGGGGAACTTTCTTTACTGGATATTGCAGTTGATGAACAACTCTGCAGTCGCATAAAAATCTCCCTTGCACACTATGAAGACTTTGGAGAGAAGACAAGTCTTCTAAATTCAATAGATACTGAAATGCCAACAAATTTAGCAGCAAACGAGAGCCATAATCACAGTGTGAATGAAGAACTTTGTCAAAATTGTTTGGATGAGCTTAAACGTCTGGTCCTTGACTGGGTCAATGGCCGGGTCACTAACTTTCAGTATTTGATGGCTTTAAATCGACTGGCTGGAAGACGTGAGGGAGACCCAAATTATCATCCGGTTTTACCATGGGTTGTTGATTTTACTGCACCAAATGGAAGATTTCGGGATCTCAAAAAGTCAAAGTTTCGTCTAAATAAGGGTGACAAACAGCTGGACTTTACATATGAAATGACCAAAGAAGCACTTGCAGCATTTAATGGGAGTAGTGGAAGTCATTTTCCTACCGATCTTGGTGGTCTGGTAATACCTGGAGGATCGGGACAGTTGGATCACCTCCATGTTCCTCATCACATCTCAGATGTTTTGTCGGATATCACTTATTATGTCTACAAAGCAAGACAAACACCTAAATCTGTGTTGTGCAGTCATGTTCGTTCCCAATGGGAGCCCAATGAATACCCAGCTAGCATGGAACGCATTCAGAGTTGGACCCCAGATGAATGCATCCCAGAGTTTTACACAGATCCTTCAATATTTCGATCCATTCATCCAGATATGCCAGACCTTGATGTCCCTCCATGGTGTAACTCTTATGAAGAGTTTATTGCTGTCCATAGGCAACTGCTAGAAAGCCGAGAAGTGTCTATGCAGTTGCATCACTGGATTGACCTTACCTTTGGCTACAAGCTATCAGGAAAAGAAGCCATCAAAGCTAAGAATGTATGTCTACACCTAGTAGACAGCCACACCCATCTGACCAGCTATGGAGTTGTGCAACTGTTTGACCATCCACACCCACCACGCCTTGCTCTCTACCAGTGTGCGCCAACAGAACCTCCTCTCTTCACACAAGTTAATGTAACCACTTGTCAGATTCGACCACTTGAATCTATGATGGATGGTGTAGATGGATTGGTTCCAGAGACAACAGGTTGTGAATCCAGTGGCTGGTCAGAAGTTGGTCGAGACGAGGAACTTGAACAAGCAATGGAGGCACTTGACTTAAGTGGCTCATCTTCATCAACTTCTGTTCCAATACCTGTTGTTGGTTCTACTGTTGTAAAAACCAGTGGGGAGTGTGCTGCTTTGGTTTCTCCATCTCATGGGTCATTTCCTGGAGAATCACCTGGAAGTGTTACCAATACTCTTGGTTCAGGCATTAAAAGCTCGATACTTCAGAGAGCTGCCTCTGTCAACAAAAAGCCAGAAGGACCTAATTTAGAGGATTTCAAAATAAGTCTGCCAGATGGATTCAAACCTTTGCACCCATTGGAGGAGTTAGAAAAACTCAACAACTTTTTAGTGAAGGGTCTACACTCCCAAGTCCAGTATACAACAGGTATTCATATGAACAAGAAAGACTTGAGATCTTTTACAAAAGTTCATCTATCATTCACAGATCTTTTCCAAAGAGATATGCAAGCCTTCGGTATTCTCATTGCGGAGATCTTTTACACTTCCAAGCTTCGAGAACTTCGGGCAAGAACAAATTTGAGGGACCGATATCAAGCAGTTTTGAAGTTGCTCTCAACAAACCTTCGAGATGTTCCGCTGGCCCTACATCATGGACTGGACACTCTTCTGCAGGTTCACAAATATTACTTACAGAGAGAATCATTGATAAGGAACCCTCAAGGGCTGCCATATCTGTTCAAATATGACACTGTAAGTGAAGGGCTTCCACCACCAAACCCTTGCCAACTGCTTAGTCCCATTGTTTCCCCTCTTCCCTTCCCAGAATATTTCCCAAAACTTCACAGATTCATATTTTCCTACCACTCCAAAATGGAGTCCATTAACAATGTCCAGGGCCGTGACATTGTATTTAACTTGTGGCAACGGCTCGAGACACTTCTAAAGAGTGATATAACCACAGAAGGTCTTGAGATCCTTTTACCGTTTGTTTTATCTTTAATGTCAGAGGAGGCCACTGCGGTTTATGCGGCCTGGTACTTATTTGAGCCTGTGTCCAGGGTTCTTGGACCTCGCAATTCTGCCAAGTACCTCATAAAGCCTTTAGTGGGGGTGTACGAAAATCCCAGATCACTTCGAGGCCGCTTCTATCTCTACACAGATTGTTTTATCTTGCAGCTAATTGTAAGGCTTGGTTTGCAGACTTTTCTATCTACCCTTCTTCCTCATGTTCTGCAAGTTTTGACTGGCTTTGAAAGCTGTGATCAAGCTGCAAGGACTGACTGGGAGGGCCTCAAGGGTTTAAGAGGAACTGCTGGTGCATTAGATGAAGAAGAGGAAGACTACGAGTTTCAGGATCAGAGATCGTCTGCTGCTGCCACGTCATCTGGCAAAGTTGGTGGGGTTAGTGGAGGGGGTGGAGGAGGTGTTGGTATTGTTGGAGACCAAGGACTTATTGATTACACATCAGGCATCAGTCTCAGTGACCAAGTTTTTCTGAATGAGGGTGAAGACTTTCAGAATGGCTTTTATATGAATAATAGCACATCTGGGACAGCTTCACTTGGTGCCAAACACCAGAGTCAAAACCCTGCAAACAAGGACCAAGACCAGGAATCTCTTAGTGTAGGGAAACTTAGTGACAAGAGTAGTGCCAGTGAAGTGTCTGCCGGAGACCGTGCCAGTTTAAAGTCTGCTGATAGCAGTCAAGACCTGAAGCAAGCTAGTGATGGTGAGGATGCTGGAGAGCTTGAGGATGAAGAAGACACAGTAGAAGACCGAGAGATGACAGTGCAAATGGTGCCCAGTGTAGAGATGCGTCTTTCAATTTCCACAGAAGAATCACAGGAAACTATGGCCACTCTGGAAAGTGATTCTATGAATGGAATTATGCAGGATGCAGAGAAAATTATGGAGGAGGAAGAAACCGAGAGTGACCTTTTAGAAGACTCTGAGGAAAAAGAACACAAGATATTGTTAGGTATTTAGGACTAAATTATTTTAATGTCTTGTTGTCACTCATACTAATAACATAAAGTAACTGTAATAAACAACTACATCTTATTTTACAGACACTGTTTGCAAAAATGTCAGATGGCTTTCAGCAAAACTTGGGCCAACCCTGACATCTCGATTCATAGCTAGAAACCTGCTACGGCTGCTTACTACATGCTACATTGGTAAAACCTTTTGGTCTCCATGCCTCTTGTTTGCGTTTTGTGATGTCGAATGATGACCTTTCTATTCATTTTTTTTTTTCAAGGTCTCAACAAACACCAGTTCATGCTCTCCGCTAATGAAGAAAATAGCGTTGAGAGCTTAGGAAGTGTTTATGAGAAGAAACCTGTGGTTGGGGATCTGTCTGCAAAACCAGTTCTTGAGTGTCTCATTTACATTGCTCATCTTTATGGGGAACCAGTGTTGACATACCAATACTTGCCTTACATTGGTTACCTGGTAAATATACATTTTCTGAACCAATTCTCGTCCAGTTGCTTTTGGTTAGTTATTTTTTTCTCCTTTGAGGTGTCTCCACCTTCTTCCGGCCGCTTGAACACTCGAAAAGAGGCAGGGTTATTGGGTGCTGTTGTTCTCACACAGAAGATTATAGTGTTTCTGTCAGACACCACTCTAATGGACATGCTGATGAAGATTAACCAGGAGGTTCTGCTGCCTCTGCTGGATTTGTTGACGTCGACAAAGATGGGGTAAACAGATACATACATACTATCAGTCACTGTCAGGCAGTTAAGCATGGGAGCTCAATAAAAATTTAACTCAAATGAGCTTTAAAACAGAAGTTTATTTCTTCTCTATTGTCAGGTTTCCGAGTGGAGTTCAGACTCGTTCTGCTGTTTGTTTGAAAACTCTCAGTCTGATGGCATTGATCTGCCTTCGCATTGGGAGAGAGATGGTACAACAGCACATGGCAGAGACCCTCGGCAGGTTTTTCCAGGTTTTCTCCTTAGTGCATTGTTTGAAAAACCAGGTAAGTTAAGTATTGTATACTTTTAATACAGTTTTAAATAGGCTTGGTAATTTTCCCCCTTTAATTTTTGTTTGATAAATGCCTTGTACTTAACACCAATGCCACAAGCAATATGCAGCTTAATAAAGCTAGATCATCTAAGTAAAATAACTAAAACCTTTAGCTGTAGTTTTTTTTACTATTATTATAAATACACATGTATATCACTGATGTAAAAGTCTGTCTTATGAATATGACATAATGTGAATAGAATACCCAGATTTTGGTTAACTTCCAGACAGTGCAAGGCTGAGCAGTTGTCATCAAGTGTTGACCATCATTAAGTTAAAAACCCAGGTAGAGTTATATTTTATTTTTTATTGATAAATAACAGGTGGCATTGCAAAAAAACTATATACAGTTAAAGATTTGTTACGTAATAAAAAAACATTTACATTTTAGTTAAAATATTTTTTACCTAGTTTTAACATCGGTATTTGCAAGTATGCTACAACAATTACAAACAGCTATCAACCATAAGTAATAAAAATCTGGAAAGCTTTTCATCTCGTTACAGATAAAGAACAGACAACTTTTAACACATATAACTCAGAAAAAAATGTGTCAAGTTAACACAATGCATTAAGTACATTTTACTTTTTGTAGTATAATTTGGTATTCCGAATATTGAGCCTGTTTGCAGACCACAACACTAACCACATCCATGGTTTTAACAAGCACCATAACGAAGTATTTTTTTCTACTTCTGTGTAAACAAGCAAGTTTAAGATGCATTAAGGATTCTTAAAATTTATTTCAACAAAAGAGTAAACTGTGTCTTTCCTTTATCTAGTTTGTGTAACATATTTCAATTACACAGAAAATCTACATATTTTGCCAAAAAAAATTATAATTTAGAATGCATTTAAGAGAGTGTCTTATTATACACTCACCTAAAGGATTATTAGGAACACCTGTCCAATTTCTCATTAAGGCAATTATCTAATCAACCAATCACATGGCAGTTGCTTCAATGCATTTAGGGGTGTGGTCCTGGTCAAGACAATCTGAATGTCAGAATAGGAAACTGAATCCCAGAATAGGAAACTGAATGTCAAACAACTGAATGTTGTTGTTTTTGTAAATTCTCCCAGTTTTCTGTCTCTGCTTTTAGAAAGTTGTTAGTATTTCTGCTTTCCTGACTGGATTAGGGAACCTTTTCTTCACGGTACGGAGAGTGAGAGAGAAAGTTCTGATGCGAGATTTCCTGCCTTTCTGGGACAGAAAACAAAACGCTGGTCTTTCTCTGAGCGCAGGTTTCTGGGTGGCATGAAGGGCTATACAAGCGTGCAAAGAGAAACAGGGGCTGGTCTAGGGATGGCAACAAAAATCAGCGAGTATAATTTACATGAGCTGACAATAAGCATAAGAGAAGACCTTTCTTGTGTCTTAAGGAGCTATCATTTATGTTCTCATCATGTGTGTCATTGAATCAGCAGTGTAAATACAATTAAATAAGTGGGGAATTTACAAATGATAACTAAAGAAATAGAAAACATATTTTGTTGTATTAACAAGTTTCATTTGCTATTTGCTGTAGCTGAACTAAAAATAAGTATTTACAATTTTTGCAGATTGGAAATGCGCGTCGTCAGGAAGTTTGTGACTGCATCTATCTGGACATATACCTCCCAGATGGAACCGAGGTTACTTGTGAGCTTGGTGTCCTAGAGGAACTTCAGTCAGTGTTTAATCCCGAGATGGCCCACGCGTCTTACATCCCATTCTACTGTCTCATTGGTGATTTACCTTTTCTAAAATAGTTTGACCCACAATTTAAACTTTTACGATGATTTTCCTTTCATTGTTTAAATAGGTGATGCTGGAATTCGCAAACTAATTCCTAACCATGAACTGGTTTGGAATCTTGCTCAGCAGTATCATGAACAAATTAGTCCAGGTAGCCCAGAATCCAACCAAGCTGGAGGTCAGAAAACATCTACTACGGGTCTTTCTCCTTGTATGGGTCGACGGATGAGTCGCAGTCCTTTCCCTGCTCCCTCTTCCACTTCCACACCACTAGGTGGAGACATCCTACCTGAGTCAGGAACTTTTGGCAGTCATCTGGTGGGAAATCGCATCCAAGTACCTCGGGACACAGAGACCACTGGGAGTCCTAACTTGTCCACTTTGGAAACCTGGCCTCATGGTCGTGCTTATGGTAGCAATGTTCCTCAAACTAGTTTAGTGACCACTGTTCTTTCCTCAGCTGGACCTTCTTTCTCTCACTCCTCCTACTCCTGGGTGCTGGGTCCAACTCCAGAGGATAGTGCTTTAAAACAGGACCTCCCACGTAGCAGCCGCTCACTGCAGGGTAACTGGCTTGCGTACTGGCAGTACGAGATTGGGTTGAACCAGCAGGATTCACACTTCCACTTCCATCAGATCCGTCTCCAGAGTTTCATTGGCCACACAAGCACAGCTAAATGTCTGGCACCACTATCAGGGGAAGATTACTTCCTGTCTGGGAGCAAAGACAAGACTGTAAAACTGTGGCCACTTTATAACCATGGAGATGGCACAAGAGAAGTTGAGCCACGACTCACTTACACAGAGCATCGCAAATCTGTCTTTTATGTAGGACAGCTGGAGGCGCTACAGGAGGTGGTGAGCTGTGATGGGACTGTACATCTCTGGGATCAGTTCACAGGTGAGAAATTGATTATAAGAATAATTTTTGTTTTTAAAAACTCACATTTTTGCAAGAACACAATTAATTTACTGTTTGGAGAATTGGAAGATGGCTACATTTAAAAAAAATATTTTACAAATTAAGCTTAAGGAACAGATGGCTTTGATGTATAACCTTTTTTGATCATATAAAAGTTTTGATCAAACAACCTTTTAAATTGTTGAACAAAAGTTAAAATGCATATAATTCTGTAATCTTATATTTAGATTTGTGTCTTTTTTAAAAAACTTGTTTATTGCTTGCTGACCTTCATAGGTTAAGGAAATATTTGTTGTTAAATAGATTTTTTATCACAATTTTACACCTTTTTTCATGTGTGCATTTATGAATAATTTAAAGAATAATTAACATATTATAACTTAAGTTAGGAAATGAAAGTGTGTCATTGTGTACATCAAAATGGGTTAAATTAAAAAGGTTTTTATTTTAGTTTACAAGTTACGTTTTGGCCTGTATTTGCAAAACTCTTAAAAAATACAACTTAAAAATAATAACATTTTCAACTAAAACCAGGGAGATTTTTATGATTCAGCGTTACAGTATACAATTACTTTCTGAACGTTTTTTCACTTGGTGTATATTTAATATCAAGTTATTTAAAACTGGCAAGAAAACATTTGTTTTTCTTTCTTATTCTATCAATTTTTTTATTTTTTTGTGGTTATTATAAGACAGGTTAATGGAAGGAAATTGACATAGTTGAGCCTGTCGTTAAACAAACACACTATATCCTGTAAACAGTGGACAAAGTTTTTTTTTTTATTATTATATTTTAAAAAGTTGAAAGCTGACATGACCTTCTTTAATTTATATGTTCACCGACCAAAAATTACTTGCTGAAAAGGGGTACATCTCAAATTTTTTTTGCTTTATGACCTTCATCATTTTATAAGAATATCACGTTAACACATTCTTTTCCAAATTATAGTTTTTTTGTCTTTAGTTACACAATTTTGTCCACAGGCAAAAAAGGAGCATAACAGAGAAAATATTTATCTTACAGATGGTGTTTTGATGTCAACTGTACCAATGACAACTTTTGATCCTTTATTTCTTTTGTACGGATAGGTAAGACTATTCGTTGTAATGAACCCCTGGATGGAAAAAACCCGATCACGGCGGTCACCACTATGCCTGCTCCTCACTGTAGCGTTGTTTTTGCCAGCGCTGACTCTGTGCTGCGTTTCATTGACCCACGCAAACCTGGTCTACAGGTATTGTACCATCATCAAGACCATTGTTGACTTCTGCTTTTTTTTTGTGTGTGTTTTCAAGCATTTAATTTGTCAGTTTTCTATGATAAGGATTTCACCTTTATTGCTTCTCTGTTGATAGCATGAGTTCCGTCTAGCATACAGTAACATGAGCGCTGGGCTGATCCGCTGCCTGGCTGTCAGTCCAGGGGGGCGCACTATTGCAGCAGGTTTCTCCACTGGATTCATAGTGCTGCTGGATGTAAGAACAGGACTAGTGCTCCGAGGCTGGCCTGGTCACGAGGGAGATATCCTTCAAATGAAAGTGAGTGTGCATGTCATTGGTTAATGAGTAATGGTAGTCGGGCACATGACCAAATGCTCTAATGTTCTTTTACATGTTTGAAAAAGAGTCAACAATTTAAGACACTATTCCAGGAAGATGTTGAAGTTTATATGAAGATGCCCTTATATGATTATTTTTCACGTCAGTGTTTGATACTTCCTGATGATGGGTAAATTTGTACTCTGTAAGCTTGTTTAAGGCTGTCTACAAGCTATAAAAACCAAGATAAATGTATTTAACCCTGATTTGAGGACTGTCTCTACCACAAGAGGCACATGTTTGACCAAATACAAATATGAGTTCATTAGTATTTTTAATCTGTAAGCCCTCGAGATCAGCGCATGATAACTTTATCACATTAAAGAGTTCTTGTCTCTGGATTGTGGAAATAGAGTTCTGGAAATAAACAGGACACTATAGCAGTTTTTTAAAATGCTTTTTAAGTTATTAAATCTCAGTAAAATTTTAATTTTGAAGGAATGTAAACTGACTTTTTCTAACTTTTTTATGGAGGTACATTTTAAAGTTTACATTATATTTTGAAAAGTGGATTTGTTTTGGTAAACACTAATTTGGTAGAAGACTCCAGAAGTTCCAGGTAGAATCTGGCCATAAATCTGAACGGTGATTTTGTTTTCTTGCAGGCAAATGGGCTTCCTTGGGGTTCTAATAAAAATTCAGTCATTGTTATTAAGCAAAGGCCAACACTGACACAAACCCATCTTTTATGTCCGTGTCTTGTTGCCAAACTGAACAACGCTTCCGTTCCTTCACTGTACTGAGCATCTCCTGATAATATTCAGAGCCATCTTTAGAGATGATTTTGTAGTCATTAGCTGAGCTTTTGTCTGTTTGTTGATAAACATTTATCCTGCAATGATTGTTAAGGTTGTAGCTGTAAACCCAAAAGTCTAGCACAAGCTTTGAATTGAAATAAAGTAATTTATTTAATGTTGTCGTATATAATAAATGTTCTGAGATATTGTGTTTAAATACATTTAGTATAAAGATGTGAACTGCTAGTATGTTTTCTTTTTCATTAATGTTGAATATTTGTATGTATGTCTATTTTAAATCAGGACAACCATGTAAAATAATATTTTCTCATTATGATTTCTCATTTTTACTGAGATTTGTTGCTAGTATCCAGCATTTACTAGCATGTGTTTAAGTGGAAAAAAGTTAAAATATATATCAATTTATGTGATTTAGCTTCTTGTCGATTTTGTCAGCTTAAACAAAAATTATTTAAAATTGCAAATGCAAAAAATGGAAAATGCTTATTTTAAAAGAATATTTGTATTTGTTGTTTGTAAGTTGACCAGTTATCCCTGTGTTAATTTTTAGGCAGCAGAGGGAAATCTGCTAATAAGCTCTTCATCTGATTACACGCTGACCGTTTGGAAAGATGTGGAGAACAAGCCGCTTCACCAGTACAGAACTCCATCTGATCCCATTCATGCATTTGATCTTTATAGCTCGGAGATTGTGGCAGGGACTGTTGCTAATAAGATCGGCGTTTATTCTATAATAGACAACACTGCCAACCTAGCGGGGACAACCAAACTCAGCACAGAAAACTTTCGTGGGACTCTCACAAGTTTGTCTGTACTTTCTACCAAAAGACTTCTGCTGCTTGGCTCTGACAATGGTGCCATAAGACTTCTGGCTTAAACTTAACAGTGTTTTTCAGAAGATTAAATTCCCTGTGCCACCTTAAGCTCTTTATTATGAACGAATCTTTGCCAACCTTCCACATTAAACTCTCATAGAATCTCATTGCAAAGGATGTTAAACCTCTTGCAATGAGCGTTCTTTTGAAAGTGACCAAAAATGAACATAGGCTCTGGTTTTTTTTATATTATTTTTAGAATTAACATGAGAATAACCTGTATGTAATTATTGATTAATCAGAATGACTTATTGCACTTCAGAAAAGCTGCTCAGGAATGTTAAAGGGGAACTTGAATGTAGCTTTTCCACTTTACATCAGTGGAGTTAAGTTGAAAACATACAGTAACTGTGAGGATTACATGTTAATTGGATGCTTTTGTAGAAATGGGCTTATTCTTCAAAAAAAATAATAAGTTGAGCTTTGCCATTTTGGAATTTATTCAACCATACTCATCATTTGTTTGCAATTTTAGCACAGCATAGCATGAACCATCGAATTATATTAGAACAGTACAAAATTCCATACCAGTAACAGACTGATTAAAGAGTTTAAATATTTTTCCTGGTTAAATCTTGGATTCAAAAGTGGTAAACTTCTGACAACAAGTATATTGGTATGATTCTATTCACTTAACTATGCTAAGATATGCTTAAAGTGCTATTTGCATATTAGAATATCTGCTAAGCTCTTGAATTGGTCGATAAATTCCAAATTGGTGAAATATTATGTCTGGGAAGTTGGAGAAAAAAATATTTTAAAAGAGTGCCCTTAAACTGCTCTTCATGGTTCCATTCCCCAGACTTGTTTAGAAACTATGCAGTATTCAAAGTAAGTGTTTTATTTGTTGTTCAGTCCAAGCCGACTCTTTAATCTGTTACTGTACTCTGAATGAAAGTAAAAAACTAAATATGCAATGGAAAGGTTTTGAATGTGAAATCAGGTCTTTTTGGAATTTAGTGTAGATCAGTATACCACTTTATGAACCTTGCTCGGGATCTGAGTGACTTCTAAAAAAAAATCTTAGGTCAAGTGAAATGTTACATTTTGTGTATGTTTATGTATTTAAAAACCTTTATAAATCTCTCTATCTTTGTTTAACCCTAAAGCTTTATACTAAAAATATCTTGTATGCAACTTCTTTGAGTAGATATCTACTAGAATCTATCCTATTTATGACCTGAGTGCATCATGTGAAACTTTGTAATCTGCAGACATTCCAGTTATATCATTCAAGAGAGATTTGTCAAAACTCTGGCTTGTTTATTCATGATGTTATTCCGTTTTTAGGATTTGACTTTACTTTTTTACTACTACTGAGATTTTGTTCTGTATCAGTTTATAATGGGGTTATGTTTAGACTCAGTTAACATGCTATTACAGTACAAGAGGTAACTCTCTAACATCTAACAGATTTTAAAGATCAAGATTGATTGTGCACTTATCCAACAAAATGAAAGGTGTTTTGTGCTGTAAAAATGCATTGCTCTTGTTTATTTTACAGTGTTGGGTAATAATTATGTGTCAGTAAAGTTGTGCTAGGTTAAAAGATGAAAAATATGTATTATGTACATTTTCTCTTTAGAATGTATTGTACACGAATTACTCTAAGAATCTGGTAAATATGAGATTAACCTGACTTTCAGCTATTCTTATTTTTTTTTTAACTGAGAACTTTTTCTATTTTCTCACAAATGAACCTTTTCAAATATTTACAATAAAAGATATTACTCCCAAATGTGCCCCATATTTGTGTTTTCATGAAAGGTTTGTTTTCAGAGGGAAAGCACCCGTTGGAGATGTTACTCGGAGAAGTCAAAGTTTGAGGGTTTGTGACATATAAGCTTTCAGCTGCTTTTAATTTGTAGATGTTGACAGATGTTGTGAAGAACCCAAGGGAATGGTTCCACTAGTTTCTTTTTCTTGTTAAGATAATTATAAAAGCATTTATTGTTATATATTATTAAAAAATTATATTTACAGTGAAATGACTTGTCATCTCATATCCTCATTAATGGGAAGACCTTTAACGTTCTGTTTATGGATAGGCAGAACCTACTGTGGTAGTATGTTTGTTCTTCATATCAAAGTATGTAGTGCCAGTTTCTTTAATTTCCACAAAATTGTTGCAGGTCCTGTGAGCTCACTTGAGTTTTACTGTTGAACAGACAGCCTAGGTCTCTATTTATATGTCTATGAGTAGGTAGGTAGGCACTGACTGAGGCTGCGATCAATGAAAGTTGAAGAGTAACTGTCTGCTCTGAAACCAAAGAAGTTTCTCATTGCCTGATTCATGTTTCTATCTTAAATCAGGACCTGATTTCACGTCTGGGAAGCTGTAAGGTCAGAAGCTTTTTGGTCCTTTTATGCATCATTGTAAACGGTTTTGTCAGCAGTTTTCTGTTGTTTTACTTAAAAGGTCTTTTTTTAATCAAAGTGTGATTAAGAGAGTCACTTTATGAAATTCCTTCTTTTGTCCAAATCTGTGTAGCTTATGTTTAGATACTTATAGATTTTTGTATTTTACCAACTATTAAGATTCTTAGGCTTAAAAGAATTGTAAGCTGCTTCACACTGAGATTATGCAACTTCAGAGAGACCTTTACCCATGTCAAGCGTTTATTGATTATTTGACGAAATATTTAGTTCAGGATGCAGATTAGAATTTTTAGGGGTCGAGCACCGAAGGTGCAAGAACCCTATTGTTTTTCCTCGAGACTTTTTTTTTTTTTTTTTTTTTTTTATTATTATTATTATTATTATTATTCCGGGAATCATTGCGGGCACTTTTCGGTACCTGAACATATATGAAAAGTCACCGATTTTTGCACACGCATCAGACCCGGTGAAAAATTTCGTAAAATTTTGGTCCCAAATCTGATTTCTAAAAAATGGCTCTATAGCGCCACCTAACGCGTTTTTACAGCTTTTGATCATCCAGTTTGTCGTAGGCGGATGAAATTTGGTACGCATGTGTAAAGTACCAAGGTGTAACTTTTACTAATTGAAAGTCTATTTCCAAAATAGACAGGAAGTCAGTTATTTCGCAAAAACCTCTAAAAAAGGGCGTTTTTGCTCGCTCTACTTTTTGACGAACTACTCTCACAGACTTTATCCAAACATCTCCAAACTTCTTGAGTATCATCATAAGGCATACGGCAATTGATATTGAGAAGCTTGTTCAGCTATCATAAAGTATGTGGTCGTGGCGGCGGGCCAATGTCCAAATTTCGACTCGAAACAGGAAGTTGTTATAACTCGGGCATAGAATATCCGATCCGGCTCAAACTTGTTTCATTCTCATCGTAGTCCAAGCCTGAGAACAGGCGTATGACAACGAACGACATCCGCCATAGCGCCACCTAGTGGCGAGCATTGAAAGTCTGTTTTTCATAGTTTTAACCTTCTATTTCAGGCAGTGTATTGCATACACTCTTAGAACTTGTCACATGCGTGTAGGACCTTAAGACCTACAAAAAAGTAAATTGGGTCGAGTTTTGAAACTGGACGGAAAACCGGATAATTTAGGTTTTATGTAAAAAATACAGTCTTCATACTTTGACGAACTCCTCCTAGGCGAAATGTCCGATCCAGCTGAAAATTGGTGTAGTTAGTCGTAAGGCATTAGGGGAAAAAAGTTATCAAAAGCTAAGAAGTACGTCAAACGGCCTTGGGGTGGCGCTCTATAGCGCCACCCTAAGCGGTTTTGTAGCTGTTGCGCAACCAGTTTGTCGTAGGCTAATGAAACTTGGTACACATATGTAAATGACCAAGCTGCAACTTTTACTAATATAAACCATGTTTCCAAAATCGACAGGAAGACGAATGTTCCATAAAAACTTCAAAAAGTGTGCATTTTCGCTCGTTTCAAACTTTGACGAACTCCTCCTAGGCGAAATGTCTGATCAAGCTAAAAATTGGTGTGGTTACTCATAACGCATTAGGGAAAAAAAGTTATCAAAAGCTAAGAAGTACGTCAAATTGTCTTGTGGTGGCGCCCCAGGAAAGTTCAACCTTCAAAATTGCAAACACAATTTACATATTTTGGACTTTATCTCTGTTCTAGGTAATCCACTATCAACAAAAAGAGCCTGCCATGAATAATCTTGTCAGGTTGAACAAAAGGATATGCATCACTGTGACTGCGCTCCAAAAATTGGCTGTACAGCGCCCCCTTATATGTGTCCAAAAACATCGCTTTAGCTGTTTTTTAAAGCTGTTGCTCAAGCAGTTTGTCGTAAGCGAATGAAATTTGGTACACATGTGTAAAGTACCAAGCTGCAACTTTTACTAATGTAATTCCTGTTTCTAAAATCGACTGGAATTCGGTTATTTCGCAAAAACCTCTAAAAATGGGCGTTTTGCTCGTTCCACACTTTGACGAACTCCTCCCACAGATTTTATCTAAACATATCCAAACTTCTTGAGTATCATCATACGGCATACGGAAGCTTAAAATTATAACTTTTTTTCAGCTATCATCAAGTATGTGGTCGTGGTCGCAGCCAAGGTCAAAATTTCGATTTGAAACAGGAAGTTGTTATAACTCGGGCATAGAATATCCGATCCGTCTCAAACGTGTCTCATTCTCATCAAAGTCCAAGCCTGAGAACAGGCGTATGACAACGAACATCATCCGTCATAGCGCCACCTAGTGGCGAGCATTAAAAGCGTGTTTTTGATAGTTTTACGCTTCTATTTCAGGCACTGTATTGCATACACACTTAGAACTTGTTGCATGCGTGTAGGACTATAAGACCTACAAAAAAGATCATTGGGTCGAGTTTCGAAACCGAACGGAAAACCGGATATTTTAGGTTTTGAGTACAAAATTATAGACTTCATACTTTGACGAACTCCTCCTAGGCGAAATGTCCGATCCAGCTGAAAACTGGTGTGGTTACTCGTAAGGCATGAGAGAAAAAAAGTTATCAAAAGCTAAGAAGTACCTCAATCGGTCTTGTGGTGGCGCTCTTTAGCGCCACCCTAAGCGGTTTTGTAGCTGTTGCGCAACCAGTTTGTTGTAGGCAGTGAAATTTGGTACACATATGTAAATGACCAAGCTGCAACTTTTACTAATATAAACCCTTTTCCAAAATCGACAGGAAGACGAATATTCTGCAAAAACCTAAAAAGTGTGCGTATTCCCGTTTCAAACTTTGACAACTCCTCCTAGGCGAAATGTCCGATCAAGCTAAAATTGGTGTGGTTACTCATAACACGTTAGGGAAAAAAGTTATCAAAAGCTAAGAAGTACGTCAAATGGTCTTGTGGTGGCGCCCCAGGACAGTTCAACCTTCAAAATTGTGCAAAAACAATTTACATATTTTGGACTTTATCTCCGTTCTAGGTTATCCACTATCAACAAAAACAGCCTGCCATGATTAACCTTGTCAGGTTGAACAAAAGGATATGCATCACTGTGACGCGCTCCAAAAATTGGCTGTACAGCGCCCCCTATATGTGACCAAAAACATCGCTTTAGCTGTTTTTTAAAGCTGTTGCTCAAGCAGTTTGTCGTAAGCGAATGAAATTTGGTACACATGTGTAAAGTACCAAGCTGCAACTTTTACTAATATAATCCCTTTTTCTAAAATCAACCTGGAATTGAGTTATTTCGCAAAAACCTCTAAAAATGGGCGTTTTGCTCGTTCCACTCTTTGACGAACTCCTCCCACAGATTTTCTCTAAACATCTCCAAACTTCTTGAGTATCATCATAAGGCATACGGAACCTTAAAATTAGAACTTTTTTTCAGCTATCAAGTATGTGGTCGTGGTCGCAGCCAAGGTCAAAATTTCGATTTGAAACAGAAGTTGTTATAACTCGGCATAGAATTCCGATCCGTCTCAAACTGTTCATTCTCATCGTAGTCCAAGCCCGAAACAGGCGTACAAAACGAACATCATCCGTCATAGCGCCACCTAGTGGCGAGCATTAAAAGCGTGTTTTTGATAGTTTTACGCTTCTATTTCAGGCACTGTATTGCATACACACTTAGAACTTGTCGCATGCGTGTAGGACTATAAGACCTACAAAAAAGTCATTGGGTCGAGTTTCGAAACCGAACGGAAAACCGGATATTTTAGGTTTTGAGTACAAAAATTAGACTTCATACTTTGACGAACTCCTCCTAGGTGAAATGTCCGATCCAGCTGAAAACTGGTGTGGTTACTCGTAAGGCATGAGAGAAAAAAAGTTATCAAAAGCTAAGAAATACGTCAAGCGGCCTGAGGATGGCGCTCTATAGCGCCACCTGAAGCGGTTTTGTAGCTATTGCGCAAACAGATTGTCGTAGGCGAATGAAACTTGGCACACATATGTAAATGACCAAGCTGCAACTTTTCCTAATATAAACCTGTTTCCAAAATCTACAGGAAGACGAATATTCTGCAAAAACCTAAAAAAGTGTGCGTATTCCCTCGTTTCAAACTTTGACGAACTCCTCCTAGGCGAAATGTTCGATCAAGCTAAAAATTGGTGTGGTTACTCATAACACGTTAGGGAAAAAAGTTATCAAAAGCTAAGAAGTACGTCAAATGGTCTTGGGGTGGTGCCACAGCAAAGTTCACCCTTCAAAATTGTGGAAAAAAATTTACATATTATGGTCTGTATCTCTTTTCAAGATAATCCACTATCAACAAAAACAGCCTGGTATGATTAGCCTTAACAGGCTCAACAAAAGCATATGCATCACTGTGACTGCGCCCAAAATTGGCTCTACAGCGCCTCCTTACTGCCCCCTTAAATGCTACCAAAATCTTCGTTTTAGCTGTTTTGACCCATTGAACATGTTAGAAAGCCCACCAAAATTTGTTCGAAGGTCAAAAAACTTGAAAAAGGCCGGGAGGCGGTGCTTTCGCTCCTGCGGATGCATCGTGCGAGACCCCTTCCATCGCTGCTTGCAGCTTTAATTCTGCTTGAAATTGGAACATTAAATGAAATAAAGTTGATGTGTGTTTCTTTTGAAAATCAAGTTGTTCTATTTAGCGATACTCTAAAAATGGATGTGAATGTTTTTTTTATGTGTTTTATGTGTTTTTAAGTGCCAGCTTAAGTGCCAACTAAAACATTATTCTAAACTGAGTATTTTTTTTTACAGTTGTTTCTATTTATTGGAATAAGTTGTTTCTATTCCACTTAAAGAGAAAGAACCCTAAAAACTTAACTGGAGACTGTATAAAATGCATGTTTAGAAGAAATGCTCAGAAGATGCATGTAGATGCATGTCTAGCATCTGATCAAGTTTAATATCATTTGGTTTTAGAAACATCTTGAACATGAACTTGTGTGTCCTGGCATTCCTCTTCCTTTCTTACCCGAATCAAGGCTGGATGGTAAAGCACTGAAGTGAATAAAAACGTTCCAAATGATTTTTCCAGCAAATGCCATGAATACATTCTTCTCAATGCAGGACAATGTGACTGAGCCCACAGAGAATGCAGTCGATTCACCAATACCTCTCATTCCTTTGATGCCCAGTCATCCAATATCAGTAAGATTTATCCAATGTGCATTCTTAATTATTTCATTAAAATGAAAAGGTCAAACTTTTCCATCCAATATCAGTAAGATTTATCCAATGTGCATTCTTAATTATTTCATTAAAATGAAAAGGTCAAACTTTTCTTAAAACCTTTTCTTTATAGAAACCCACTTTAGAGTCCACACTTGTAGAAACAGAATCAGTTTCTGCAGATATCCTGGAAGGACATCCTTCCGTCTCAGTTCCCTCTCCTGAGCAAAAAGAGAATTCCTTGGAAGAAGAGCTTAAAACACTCTGTGATGGGGACAGATCCGGTAAACAAATAAAGCTCACCATTGGTAATGGCATCATGAGGCTTGGACTTTCATTCCTGGAAAACTTGAATCCTAGTCCAGAGCAACCTAATGTCATCATTTCCCCTCTCAGCTTGTCGGTAACCCTCTCACAGTTAGCATTGGGTACGTCTGAAATCCACTTTGAGATGTCTAAAAAAACAAATGTTCTGGTCACATTAAAAACATTTTTTTTTCAATCATAGGTGCAACAAATGAGACAAAGGATCTACTTCTTAGTTTTTTGCAAAAAGATCCTCTACCCTGCTATCACTCAGCTCTCAGCAGTCTCCTGCGCAACTTCCACAAAAGGAGCTTGCCAATTGCCAGCCGTATATACATGAAAAATGGTGAGAGAAACAAGTGCAAAGGATATGAAAGGATATAAAATACGGAAGCTCAATGCTGCCACGTATTATATCGTTTTTATGAGATAGTTATCTAGTTTTTACAAAATCATTGTGTCCTTTTTACGAGGTAATTATGTCATTTTTACGAGATCATTGTGTCATTTTTATGAGATACTTGTCATTTTATTATATAATTATGTAGTTTTTATGTGATCATTATGTCATTTTTATGTTTTTGCTAATTCGTGAAATTGTTATATCTTGCCATTCCTATTCTTTTAAATGCACAATTAAATGGTTCGGTTTTATATTTCATTCAGCTTAAACCACAAAGACATCAACATTGAGTAACATCCATGGGATGATATTGAGCCTATGGAGTCTATATCATTTAAAATGTTTGAGATTTAAGATGTAAATTATCAATGTTGTCTGGATGGCTTGTTCATTTACTGATGTGTTATACCTATAGATATCAGTGTAAAATGGCTCAAATTAGCTTCTTTACAGTGGTGATGTACCAAGACGTAACAGTCTGGTTTTCACAACATAACTGTCATTTTTACAAGAAAATTGCTTTTATGACATAATTATCTTGTATAATTGCCATGTGGATCTAAAAAAACTACATATGTTGTAATAAAAAGATTGTTATTATGTAATTGAGTGGGAAAAATAGTAATGTGTAGCAAATAGTCTATGTGTGGCAAAAGCTAACTTCCGTAATAAAAAAGCTAACAAACTAGATGTGTTGAAAATCAGACTCTAGCATTAGCATCATTAGCTGCTGTCTGTCAGCAAACAACTGTTACTAGTTGCTAGGGTGTTAGAATTTAGTTTCAATAGCTGTGCAAGTACATATCAATTCTGAGCCTCAATTCATGCTAGGCCTGAAACAGATAGGAACTCATTTTAAATTCCTATGTGGTTTTCTATGTGAAGCTATGCTTAATTTTACTTTTCCTATAAGGTTTTAAAGTTAAACCAGACTTCATGGAGGATTCCCAGAAACTATATGACTCAGAGCCTGCCACTTTGACTGATGTTAATGACATCAACGAATGGGTCAAGGCAGTCACAAATGGGCACATTTCTGAGTTTTTGTCAAGTTTGCCTCTCAGCGCTGTCATGATGCTCATCAATGCTATGTTCTATAAAGGTCAGAACAAAAACGTGTATTTAGCAAATTCCTTTTTTTTGCTTTAGTGACTAATCGTAGACACCCGTGTTTTTTTTCAAGGAGAGTGGCTTACTCGCTTTGACCCTCATTTCACCTCCCCTGAACTTTTCTACATAAACGAAAACCAGATTGTTAATGTGGATATGATGCTTGGACCTAAGTATCCTCTAAGTGTTTTTACCCACCGTGACCTGGATGCCCAGGTAAGTACTATTCGAATAGACCTTTTAATACCTTTGATCAACTCTTCCTGACTTACATTCATCTTTGCTTACAGGTTGCCCGGTTCCCATTTAAAGATAACCAGAGTCTACTGGTCGTGATGCCAACTTCTGGAAATGTGAACACATCAGCCATTGCCACTAAGCTAAATATCTCAGCTCTTTACAATCTATTACCTCGAGAAAGAAAGATGCAGGTCAAACTCCCAAAATTCAAACTTGATTTCAATCAGGACCTCCAAGAGACAATGACTAGCATGGGTATGTTGGCTTACATTTCAATCATTAATATTTATACTTAGTTACGATGTCACTAGGGGACTATTCTAGCTGTTTTTCTAAAATCAGATCTTGATTTATGTCCTTGTTCAAAGTTGTTGTATTTATCTATTCTTTATCGTCCAGGTTTAGGAGAGCTGTTTAGCCATCCCAGGCTTGACCGTATCGCAGAGGGCTCTTTATTTGTGTCCAGTGTGCAGCACAAGTCCAGTATTGAGATAAATGAAGAGGGAGCAGAGGCAGCAGCGGCAACAAGCGTGGTCATCTCACGTTCAAACCCAACATTTACTGTCAACCAGCCATTTTTCTTTGCCCTGATGGATGATTTGAGTCAAACACCATTTCTCCTGGGAGTAATTACCAATCCAAACCCTGAAGCATCTACTATGGTTACGCACTCTGGCCATTCTGACAAAACTAGTGACAAGCCTCAACCTTTTGAGGTTGATCCAAAGTAGATCATTAGCACAATTTTAAGAAAGCCATCATTGACAGCATTTGTTTCCATTCTGGAGGTAAATTGTTTAAATTCATAAAATCTGTTTTAAATCACACCCTGTAAATGATAACGTTTGGCTTTATCTTTTTCAGTTACCATTTTGTTTTTAAATTAAATAAATTTTAATTCCAAATGCCTTACAAGTTTGTTCATTTAAAGGCTTGATATGGCACAAAAATATTGTCTTGTGAAAACACAAAATATTCTTTTTGGTATTCTGTATTTATTATCCCGCATAGTCTTCATTTGTTTTTTAATGCGAGCCAGGTTACTTTAAAGCTTGCAACATCTATTAACATATAACGTTGGCTGAAATAACGCTGATACTGTACGGTGATAGTTATATAGTGATAGTGCTCTATATAAATTTTTCTGTCTTATTACTTATTAGCTATACAAAGGTCAAATAAATAAATAAATAAAACAAAAAAATATATAAACAAACGAGCACCGTGGTTTTGAAATTCAACGGAAGTTGTCTGCAACAGGAAGCGCGTCATTGCATATCTCATTTTCGCGCGTTTGGACAGTTGGCGCGAGAAGACCTAAGAGCGAAGTACATAGGTAGTTGTTGTTTACACTTATCTTACCAACGTTACATTTAAATTCGTCCCTTACTAAATATGACTCTTCAACTCTCAGAAGGGGCTATTGAGGTAAGAGTCGAATCGCTTCTATCTTTGTGTCTGCGACTTGAACATGCTAAGTGAGTTAGCAAGAAAGCGTTTCCGTTTTGAGAAAATAATGAAACGCTTAATTATCTTGTTAGCGTTGCTTGGTTTTCTGTTAACGTTATTGTCTGTCCAGAGGTGTGAGCTTATTTTAATCACGTTTGCTACACAGCGGTTGGATTATTTTAATACGTACTTTAAAATATGTTAACGTTAAGATATTAAACATTTCAGCACATGTAACAAATAATTGGATATATATGAAAACTAGTTTGTTGTATAATTAATTACTTTTTTAGTAATTTTTTAGTTTTATTACTGGTATGCGTATCTTCTTTATAGGGTATTATACATATAAAGTCACCTGATTCATAAAATCGAAGTAAGTTTGTCAGCTAAGTGTGATTAGTTTTTTTATTAAACTTTTTTTTTATTGGAAAAAAACAATAAAAGTATAAATGGCACTGAAATGTCAAAAACATGTCATCAATTGTTACCAAAAAATAAATCGTGATAACATTTAAGAAAAGACAAACATTTTGCTTTCTTAATCCAACGCAAGGATGAAAACAAGTAGCTGGATTTCTAAATGAAGCCCTGGAAGGCAGGAATTTTGTTCAGGACGTTTTGCTTGTGAATAAAGAATTTTCTAGTCAAAATAAAAACAGTTAACAACTCAATATGTCTGTCAATATCTTTGTTGGATGAATAAATGTTCAGATGAGCAATAGAAAGCCAACTCATTCCAAAAGGGTTATGTTACATTACAAGCATAAAAATAATTGACAGATGTCGTTAGACTTTTAAAAAGAAGCAGAAAATTACAGTATTTACCTACAAGTTTGTTAATTTTCCTTTTGGCCTTGGAAATTGACAGATTATAGCATTCCAAAAGCATTTTCCTATAGCTGTTATGATTTAGCAACATTTGTCTGTTAAACTGAGTATTAAACATTTGCTCAATAACGCAAATTTATCAAAGATCATTTAGGTAGTTTTCTGTTGTAAGAGCTGTGTGCCAGATAGTTTTTCATTTCCAATTGTTTTAACAACAAGGTATAGCTCTTTTGACTAAAGTATACTCTCTAAAAGGAACTGAATGTTGGGATTGATGAATAAAACAGATGTATGCTAGAGATTGAGTGTTTTGTCTCTTCCCAGTCCCTCACTAAAGGAATTGACGTCAGCAGCCCCATTCTTCAGTGTGTGGTAATGTCACTTTCTCTACATGTAGATTAACAGTTATATTAATAACTCATCCTTTGTATAATTCTGATCACAGCGACATCCCCTACACATACATACGCACACGATTCTGAGTTTATCTGGACAAAACCTGCAAATCATAGCAGTTCTGTTAATGTAACTTACCATGGTTCTGGAGATTAATCACAATCAGCTTTATTGCCATGTGTGTGCGCACGGAATTTTCTGGGGTACAATGGAGAAGTGCAAGTGACATAAGCACAGCAGAATAAGTAAAGTGCGACACGACTTACAAAACAATTAACTTAAGGCAATGAGGGAGAATATTGTAAAGGACTGATTATATGTAAACAATTGAACTAAAATGTTTAAAGCGTAGGGTGCAAAATGCAAAGGGATGAAATGCGCGAAGGTGCAGGTAACAGAGTGGGATGGTGAGGAGGTTAGTTAAGAGAAACCTAAGTGTGTAAAATGTTAGTAGGACTGAATTGTTTTGGAAAATAATTGTAATGCATTTATTTTAAACTGATTTTGAGATAGCAATTTACAATGCAATTTTTTTCCATTCTATATTTTCCAACAATAACATGTTAAATCAAATATAAGTGTATCCTTAATAGAACAATATTTAAATTAACTAAACATAAATACTATCAAGTATTATTAATAAATATAATATTTATCAACTACGAAGGCAAATCCCTATTTTTTTGCTACCCTGTGAAAGGACAATAGTACATGTTAGGGTTGTTACAGTACCAAAATGTCAGTGTTCGGTGCCGATACCAGTGAAAATCCACTGTTCTCGGCACCAATTTTAGTACCAAAGTAAAATACAAAAGCATGTATTGAACCACTTTTGATAATACAGCTGAAAAATAATTAACATGATTGATTGAATAACTCACTCTTTACTTAAAAACATAAACCTTTTTATAAATTAAACAAAATGACTGAACAGAACTTTATTATTTTATATTGTTAAATAAAATAATAGTATTTTAATAAACGTTTGCATATGCAACATTAGATCATTGACACCAGCTAAAATATAAAATTTCGGTAAAGAACAAACTTCAATAAAAAAATATAAGATCTATTATATTAAGTGTATATTTAATATCATACATACATTTAATATAAGTGTTATATAGCAAATTAACAATTATTATTCGTAACATCAAAATGCATTAATACATTATATTGTTTTATGTTAATAGCTCATTAGTTAATACAATCACTGTAACTTGACACAAGATAATACACGATTAAGTCATGTTAAACGAATGTAGGGTTGGGTGCATGGACGATACCATCGTCCGTCCCCGATAGCTGATAGACAATGTGATGCTGAGTCATTATGCATTCACCATTTCAGGAACCAGTTTTTGTGGCACTTAGGCCACACTCAGGTGGTTTTATGTCTGTATCCTGTCTGTATCTTGGACAAGTAAGTCTGCTTTGTGTCTCATCCTCACGGTGGCAATATTGATATTTGCCTTCGATCTGCTTTACCCACCACACCACTTCCAACATGTCTCGTGGCTTTCCTCAGTCATTCGTTTTAGAGCCAAAGTATTGCCATATAGGTGAATGGACTCCTTTTTTACCAACCAAAATCCTCGACCCTATTCTCATGATACTGATTACCCTGCTAGTTCATGCCAGAGTCCTGTGGACAAAGAGATTGAAAGGTGGTAATTTCTGTGTAACTTTATCGTTTGCAAATTGGTTTATGATTCTCAGATGTTCCTTTGATCATCAGTACTTCCACACTTTGATCTAAGCTCATTTCTTCTCAACAAGAGCAAGCGCTTCATCAGCTTTGCTGGTCTGTGTTTTTATGTAAAAATTGCAACTGCGCACCTTACAGAAAGCTTGACAAGAACCGGGTCCTCGTTACTTAAGAAATCCTGGTACCATAAAAATTTTTTTTAGTACAGACTTGTTATCGAAGTACTGTGACCTTTGATAACACTAGTATGCGTTTAACATAAAAATGCTAACTAATCAACGCATTGGGTGTCATTTCAATTTGACATGCTTGTGTTAAATGGTCTATTAAATAAAATAAAACAATAAAAGTTTTAACAATGTTTTATAACATGATTATGAATTTTACTGTAATGAAAGCAAATATCGTTTATTAAAAAATACATTTGGAAAGTATTTAAACTCCTTATCATCCATAAAATACAGTACAACTCAGAGAATTATGGTGTGAAAAAATAACAAGAGTGATAAAATAAAACAAAGTTTGAATCTGCGTAATGCGATAGGAACATTTAGAGAGAAGTGTGAAACTTATTATTTCTTTGGTTTCTGATTTTTTTTGTGTGGGTTTGCACTACTAATTGAATGACATGAACTAACATGTTTATTGTTTTATACTTCTGGGGTGGAACATACACAGGGAGATGCAAATTGTTTTTGTTTTGAGAGGCTTCTTGTATCACTGGTTTCCCAGACTAGTCCAGGCTTCATATGCTGCTCGGTGATGATGTTCCAATTAATGGACTGCATTTACTGGACTTTCTTCTCCTTCACAGTTTCTTTATTGAGAGCTACTTGTACTACATACACACACATAATTTTAAATCTGCATTATTGTGTGTTTACTATACGTATAGGATAAATATGGGTGATAAACCTTTCCTTTTCATTTGGGGAGGACTTCCTCTAGATGTATTATTATCACAACTCATTTTATTTTTTCCAATACACATTGAAAATGTTTTTTTTTAAATTACTATTCAATTCTCCGGTTGTTGTAATCAGATGCTTTTTTTTGTAATATGTTTCATTTTTTTACCATCAGTATACTTTGTGTGTCCTAGTTTCTTGTCAGGAAGACATGTACTCTAACATTCTTTAAATGTCTACTAAAATCTCTAGAACATTCGGAAGATCGATGGGGGAAATGGCCTGACTCGTTTCCGTCTCATGTTGAGTGATGGGTTGCACACAATGTCTTGTAAGCATTCTTTTTTTTTTTTTTTTTTTTGCTTTTATTGTAATGTATTTATAAATATCTACAGAGCATATTTTCTCTGTAGAAAGGTTTACAACGTTTTAGATTTCACAATGCTGAAAAAAGCCAAACGTCTTAATTAATAGAGTGCTGGAGTTGAATAAAATCTATAATATCTTGTATTGCAGCGTTCATGCTTTCCACGCAGCTAAATCCTATGGCTGAGCAGAACCAGTTGGCTAGTAACTGCGTGTGTGTGCTGAAAAAAAGTGTCACCAATGTCCTCAAGGATGGACGGTATGCATTGTATTTGTACTCTGTTTGCCCAGCACCTTCTTGACTGCATTTTCATGCTTCTGTCCAGTAACCATGTATAGAAATGTTTAAAATATTTTTAAAGATGCAACAATTCTGCGTGGTCATTAACCTAATTCTAAGTATTTAGTAAGGCATATGTCTTTGTTACCTTATGTAGACGGGTGGTTGTTATCCTGGACCTGGAAGTGCTTAAATCAGCTGATCAAATGCCTGGAAAAATAGGAGAACCAACTCCTTATGTAGAAGGTGAGGATGAGTTGGCCACTCCTGTCTCGAAAAATTACATGTTAATCAGCTGATCTTATCTTAAGAATAACTTTGCTTGACTGTTTTAATGTTTGTATTTCAGGTCAGGCAAAGGCACAGGTGACAGCCCCAGCTCCAAATGTGCGTCCATTACAATCTCAGAACGGAAGTGACGGTAACTATTCAAACACGTTTCAATATTTTAGAGCAATAAAAATGAACCTTTTTCATTTAAATGCCAACCAACAATTTAACATTAGTTTACAGAAGCTAGCTCCAAACTTTCCCCTCTGACGGACTTTAATGTCAGTACTTTGTTTGACTGAAGTCTCGTCCAATAATTGCCTAGTTGAAGGTTGTCAATGGTACCTACCCTTTCCGGTTTCTGAAATGTATTTGTAAATATGTTTTATCACATATAAATTCATTTTCGAAAATGTTTATTTGTTTTGGAACTTGTGAAAGTGTTTGAATTTATGTAATTGTGTATTGCACTTCTCGGCCACCGTACATAGGCAATAGGCATTATAAAAACAACAAAGATTGGAAATTGAATTCAAAGTGCCCTCAAATAGATGCTGTCCTTCAAAAAGCTGTCATTTTAAGACTATTTTATGTCATAGTTGTTGAAAATGGGCTCTTCTTACTTAGTGACCATTTATGTATTTTAATTAATTCAGCTACAAATGTATATTTATAACAGGTACATTACTGAACTATAAGACCAATTTGAAGATACACCTATTTCAATTCACTTATCGATAAGGTGTTGAGAGTTGGTTGGTAGCTGTTTTTTTGTTATGAATTTTATATGATCTTTTGTATTTATTCTGTTACAGGCGGGGTTTTTGTGCTCATATTTTAGCATTATTTGGCATTACCATGTCTTGTAATGTGACACTATATTGGTGAGCCTGGTGGTTTGATGTTATTCATCTAAACCCATAAAAATGCTCATGCTAACTATTTGATAGCAATAGCCTCTTCCAGCTAATTCTGTTGTCTACAATAATTTATTCATTTATTTGTCTATTGCTGTCATACTACTATATAACCCACATGAAATTTAATAAAGTTATAACAATAAAGATTTATTCGTGTATGCTCAATATAAAACAGCAGCAACTGCTTAAAGTACCGTATAACTGCCCGTAGCTATGGCAACTGGTTTAAAAAAAAAGCATTTGTCAACGACTTTCTTAGGTAAGCTGGTTAGCCTTTTTATTTATGGTAAATAAAGTAAAAACTTATTACAAACTGATACATAAGTAGCATTTTTTATGGGAAAAAATTGTATAGTAATATTTCTAGAATGAATGGATGGTTTTCTTTATTATTCCTCCAACAGATTGTAGGTTGTCTCATGAAACGAACCAAATTTTACAAAATTAATACTGGTCATTTATTTTTAGAGCTCCTTTAGTGCAGTTTAAACTGTGAACTTTTGGATTTCTTGAATATGCCAAGTTAGGTTTTAGTTACAAAAGAGTAATGTTGTACAAAAATACGCTAATACTATCTTTGTGTTGGGCCTGTATATGCAATGCCTCTGACTGTGTGAGTCAACCCTACATGTAGACAACTAAAAAGCCCTAAAATCCAGATATCGATTTATGTTCTTTTGTTCCATATTTGAAGTGTATTGTCCACAGGTTTTTTTGTGTAATTTTTGTTAATGTTTAATTTCAGATTTTTCTTGCTCAAGTGCACAAAACAATTCCCAGATTCTTATTTGTGGTCAACATGGTGCTCTCAATGTTAATTTATTTGTCTCTTTTCTTCTTAGTTTCAGTGAACAGACCCTCTACTTTTGGAAAAAAGCCCATGGCTGCACCCAACACTCCTGGAGGCAGCTCTAAAATTGCACCCATTACCAGCCTCAATCCATATCAGTCAAAGTGTGTTTAGTTTTTACTTACTCTGTACCATTTAAGCTTAAGCAATTAACTTCACATGTTCCCTTTTTTGTTGTAATTCACATGGAACATTTTAATTTCTCAGATGGACCATTAGAGCCAGAGTTACTAATAAGAGTGCCATTCGCACTTGGAGTAACAGTCGGGGGGATGGGAAACTGTTCTCCATGGAACTTGTGGATGAAACTGTGAGTACTTTTAAGATATGATCTGAGTTGATACAGTTAATATACAATAAGGATATTAACATATTTTTTATTCAAGGGAGAGATCAGAGCAACTGGATTCAATAACGAGGTGGACAAGTTCTTCTCTTTAATCGAGCAAGGAAAGGTACGTGTTGGTTTTTCTCACTGCTATGTTTTTCTATTTTTTCACTTTTTCAGTTTTTAAAATGTCTACGCTTTTTTGACAACACAATTTCTACTGTTCTGAAAGTAAAACTTGAACCGTTAAACCCTGGATAAACGGAAACTGGATTCTATCAGCAGCTTGCATTCTATGGCTGACACAGACTGATTTAGCTGTAGGCACAGATGAGTGAAAATGCCTCTATACCACTACTAGGAAAAATGCGTTGAATACAATATATCACTTCTTCACTGAACCACAGTTCTGGGGACACAGCTACATGCTCTTTGTTCTCAAAGAACAGTGGATTCTAAAGAACCAGACCTGAACAAGAACCAACAACAAGAACAAGCTGGTGAGCTCAGTACAATTTCAGCTTGCTGTTCTAAACTCAGATCACAGAGGAGAAAGTCCTGATTGGGCTGAAAACTGGCAAATTCAGGGAAATAGATTTAAAGGCTTTCTTTTTGCACTGGGCTCATCTACACCAATTTGTCTGGAAGTGTAGCAGCGAAACAGATTTGAACCATTAATGACTGTGGATACCAATCAACCTCAACAGGTTCCAGCTCATGTCTCAGTTGAGCCAAAGACTCTGATTATTTCAGATTATATAATCCGGGATCTACGGAGCAAAGTGATGCCGACATACTGTCTCCCTCATGCTACAGTTTCATACATAAACAAGAAGATATAAGATATCCTGAGCAAGCACAAGACAAAACAAATCATTGTTCATGTGGGGAAAAATGATGTAAAGAAAGGACATTCAGAGCTGCTTAAGAAAGACTATGGAACTCTTTGACACCTTTGAAAGTCTCAAAATGCAGTGTTTCATAAGTGGTCTGCTTTCCGCACATGGCACAATTATGTTCTCTCGGTTGCTTGAGCTCAATACATGGCTAGAACAAGCATGTTTTTCAAAAGGTTTGCAGTTTATTGATAATTTTAACATGATTTTGAAGTCAGCCAGATTTCATCACACCACATAGAAAGCAGATGAACAGATCTGGAACAAGAATGCTCATGGACAATATATTTTTCTCCCTCTGCTATCAGTCAACAACACACAAACAGGGAGAGTCTGAAAGTGGTGTGTTAACGCAGTTAATTTGATGACATTTGAGTCTAAGGCCTTCGTCTTCCACCCTGCAGACGTCACCACTGAATGATGATTTTCTGACCTCCCCAAGACATGATGAGCATCAACAATTGCATAACACGCAAAGCCACCAGGACATCTCTCTGGCCACACCACTATTGAACGAGGATTGCCACACCATCTCAATGTCCACACAACCACCAAAAAAGGATGAGGATAACCCTCTGGATAACAACCTGTGTCAACAGAACAACACCCTGTAGGACACATCAGCACTATCCACATCTTCAGGATCCCCCCCATCTTGGTTTCCAAGTGCAGCTTGAAATCTAGTCTCTGTAGGGAACCAAGCTGTCCCACTTGTTCACAGCAAACGTGAGACCATCACCCTGAAAAAGGCGGCCACCTCCCCCTCCTACAGCAGAAAGAGTTATTCGATCAAACCGTCAGGGGCAAAATCACCCTCAACCTACCCTTTCTCCCCTAAATCAGCAGTGCGATATAAAGGAATGTTTTCAGAACAAGCAGATGTCCTCAGCTCCTTTAGCTCTTACTTTATCGGTGATACAGATAAGCCTACTAGAAATAGAAAAAAACAAGCAAGAGTCTGCTATAAATCAAAAATTATGCCAAGCAAACCTGATTAAAATGAACTGCAAGCCAGAGACCGCAATACCTGAACCCACAGAAAAAAGGGTGTAAATAGCACTTCTAAATGTTAGGTCACTTAGAAACAAGGCACACCTTTTAAATAATTTAATTTTAACACATAACTTGGATTTTATATTGCAAACTGCAACATGGCTAGATGATCGCTGTTGTGCAACCATACTAAATGAGGCTGCACCAGGAAACTTCTTTTTTAATCTTTTGTCATCGCTGGAGAATTTAATATTCACATAGACACGCCTGATAATAACGCTACTCAACAATGTTTTGAACACCTTCGAAGTGACTCAACACATTCAGGGTGTCATGCATTCTCATGGTTACACACTGGACTTAGTAATTGGTAAGGGTTTAAATATTTTATCCACTGTTGTCGGATGTTGCTCTGTCTGATCACTTCTGTGATTTTGTTGATTGCAAAATAAATATCTGTTAGAAACGATAATACCAGCGAGATGTTTATGCTTGCCATATCTCAAACACCAAGCATCACTGCTGGCACAGCTGACTTTCTTCTTAATGCATTTACTTCAAGTCCGTTATAGACTATATCGCGCCTATAATGGTCATGAAGAAACAAGGCAGACAAAAAAAACACCCTGAAAAACACCCTGGAGAGGTTCAACAAAAGTTCAAAGTATAACAAGACTTTTCAGGAAGGCTGAAAGAAGGTGAAGAAAATCAAAACTTGTCACCCACTACAACCTTTATAAAGAGAGTCTTCATGCTTTTAATTCAGAGTGAATCACATTTAGGCAAGAGTTTTTCTCAAACTTAATCAATAACCTCAACAATGCTCGATCTGTCTTTGCAACGGTATAGACTAAACCAACCCACCAAATCAGACTCCTGGTAAGCTTTTGTTTGAGGATAAATGGAATGAGTTAGCTTCATTTTCAGCAAAAAAAATCAGTAACATCAGAAAAGGCATTAGTGCCTCCACTCTCAATGTGCACCTTCAATCTAATCGATAGCAAAGCATTCACAGAAACGGTTCAGAGCCTTAGAACATCAACATGCGTCCTTGACATGCTACCAACAGTCTTTTTTAAAATTAGAAGTTATCAACACCTCCTTGCGTTCTGGCTCTTTCCCAAAATCCATTGGTAAAGCCACTTCTGAAAAAGACAAAATTGAATAATATTGTACTGAGCAACTTCAGGCCCATCTCAAATCTCCCTTTCATTAGTAACATTATGAAAAAGATTATGGCAAACTAACTGAATGAATACCTGACGCTAAATGAACACATGGATTGTTACCAGTCAGGTTTCATAGCTCATCCCAGTACAGAGACTACTAAAGATAGTCAATAACGTGTTTAAACACCAATTCAGGAAAAGTTACTGTCCTGGTTTTGCTCAGTCTAAGGGCTGCCTTCGACACAGTTGACCACAAAATCCTTTTCGATAGACAAGAAAACTATGTTGGTCTTTCAGCAACTGTGATAAAATGGTTCAGATTGTACTGAAGGAAGAGGTTTTTATGTAAACATAGGTGATTACATGTCGAAGTGGACTGCAGTGTCATGTGAAGTCCCTCAAGGCTCAATTCTTGCTCCTCTACTATTTAACCTTTACATGCTTCCACTGGGTCAAATTGAGAAGAAACCAAATATTTTATTTTAACAATGTTTTGCTGATTTATCTGCATGTTCCTTCGTGGTTTTCTTAGGTCTACTACATATCCAAAGGCTCCCTAAAGATTGCCAACAAACAATATTCTTCGCTTAAGAACGATTATGAGATGACTCTCAATGGTGAGACGAGCATCATCCCTTGTGAAGACAACTGTGATGTGCCCATGCTTCAGTGCAGTTTCGTTTCCATTGCTGAGCTGGAGAATCTGGATAAAGATGCAATTATAGGTAATATAATACACATATACAATACGCAATTAAAGTGACTCATGTGCTTATTTAATAAAATAAAAAAGTAATAGTCTATTTTATGAATAGTTATATAATTGTCAATTTTGGATGTGGGGAAGGAGTTCCTCAATCCGGGGTATTTTACACTCCTGTACTTCCATCCTGAGAGTTGGAGTGTGAAACACCATGTTTTGGGTGGATGGATGGGGTCCATGAGAGTGGTGGTGGCTCTCTTGTGGACTCTACAAAGATCATCAATACCCCACTGTATACTGCACCCATCACTGTAGTCTTCACCTTCTGCATACGTTTGTTGTCCTTCACTATAGAGCTGCTGTACCTCACAGTGATGCAGCTGGTCAAAACAGCTGTGGAAGTTGGTCACGATTTTGGCTGACATGCCTCAATCCCAAGGAAGTGCAACTGCTGTTGAGCTTACCTGACCAGCTCATTTCTTTTGTCTGTAATGAGGGTGACTTTGAGTCCCCATCGTGTTCTTGCAGTGCTGAAATGCAGAAATCTGCCATTAGTACAGTCAATTAGCATGCTTCTACTTATTATAATGGCAGACAACAGATGCTTTCCTAAACAAGATTTGTGAAATGCTCCTAAAATCATCTAAATGATTCATAACACTGTGTGTTTACAGATGTGATTGGAGTGTGTAAGAATATAGAGGATATGACCCGCATTATGACCAAGAACAGTCGTGAGGTTTCCAAGAGGAACATCCAACTAATAGATATGTCTGGCAAAGTCATTCAGGTCACCATGTGGGGTAATGAAGTAAGTAACAGCCTTCAGGAATCTTTCCTTTTTGTTTGTAAGGAAGAACGCAATAGTAGTTTCATGCACAAATCAAACTCAAGTATTTCTGTGTTGACTTCTGTGCATTTCAGAAGCACAACTGGTTTTCATGTACATGCACTATTTTCACACCGTAAATACACACCCTTTGTAATGCTCTAGTCACTAGACACAAGCTGCTGTGTCCAGCATGTAAGCATCTTCACAGGAAGGTTGACCAGTGTTGCGACCTAAAAATGCTGCATGTAGGGTGATAAGTCGTAACTAAAAAATGTGAATAATTTAACTATGATGAGTGGGCAATAATAGACAAGCATTTAGGAAGGAAGAATCCATTTGATTTTGTGCACAAATAGAATCACAATTAATGCAGTTAAAATAAAACATAAATTAATAATTATAGCTGAGTTTAAGTCAAAACTAACAGTAACCTACATTTCGGGGCACATGCTAATAAGCCCTTGGTGTAAAAAAAAAAAAAAAAATTGGGAACAACATGACAATTTAAGAAGTAAATAAAACCATATGAGACTACCTTATCACCAACCACTTAAATTAAAACAAAATTAAACCAAAAACCAAAATCTGTTGCGTATAGACTCCTTACCTTCCATACATTACCTGAAAACATAAATACCTAAAGCACTGTCTCTGACACTGTCTTCTGTACTTAACAGAAGATAATTGTATGGTGAGAGACGTTAACTAACCACAATATTAAAAGATAAACATTTCCAGATAAACACTTCTACGGTCAACCAGATCTAACACTTTAAATTACTTTACACACACACACACACACACACACACGGTCACACTGCAACATGGCAACTGTAGAGGGACACTCGCTGCTTTCAGAAACAAAGTGGCAGAGGAGCACTGACAAGCGGAAGGGAGAGCTTTTATAACAGCAAGCCACATGGTGATATTCTGCCAGTACAGTCCGTCAAATGTGATTGTCAGCCACTTAAACGGGCCAACACTCCCATGATAATGATCAGGAAAAAGCAAGAATAAACAGAAATTTCCAGTGAAACAATTCGATGATCTCCTCGCATCTTAACAACTAGTACTAGTAACAACGAAATTGCCTTCACTGGTCATTTGCTGTATGTGTTACTGCAACCAGTTCCTCCCTTGAGAAGGTTTCTGAACTGGAGGCAGTAATGTCTTTTTTGCTGTTCTGTTGTCTCTTTCAAACCCCTTGAAAAATCATTGTCTCTTTGGATTAGTGTTGCTAGATAAGATGTTTTTTTAACGTTATTTAAAATGTAAAGCAGAATAATGTCAAATGTTACTTCTGTTCAGCCAACTATTGTTGTACATATTTAAGATAAAAAATTACAGTATCGTGTGAGAACAAAATTTTGATTAGAAGTCTCATTTTATCCAAATTCACGCAACTCTAAACTGAATTCAAATTTGGCGAAATAGTCATGGAACTAAGGCCATAGTATTGGCCAGTTATGTGATGAAACAGATGTCTGCTTTGTCTAAGCATTATTTGCCAATGATTTTGTGAGATGAACAAAAGGGCCATTGTAGATGAATAGTGATTTGTTTGTTGTTTCAATGCACATGGGTCTATTTTCAGATTTTTTTAACTGTACTTTCCGCACTATAAAGTGCAGCTGATTAAAAGGCACACCTTCAATGAATGGCCTATTTTAAAACTGTTTCATTTATAAGGCGCACCGCATTATAAGGCACATCGTTGAAGCTACAGTAGTGGCTGGGGTTGCGTTTTGCATCTGCTAGATGGAGCTGTGCTAAAAGGAATGTCAATAACACAAGTCAGATAAGTCAGTCAAACTTTTATTACATTAGTTTATTTATTTATTTATTTATTCTTCTTCTTCTTTCGGCTGTTCCCAGTTTAGGGGTCGCCACAGCAAATCATCTGTTTCCACCTAACTCTGGCCTCAGTATCCTCTACTCTTGCACCAATTACCTTCATGTCCTCCTTCAGCACACCCATATAACTTGTCTTTGGCCTTCCTCTTGCCCTCTTGCCTGGCAGCTCCATCTCCAACATCCTTCTACCAATATTACTACTATCCCTTCTCTGCACATGTCCAAACCATCTCAATCTGGCTTCTCTGACTTTGTCTCCAAAACAACCAACCTGAGCTGTTCCTCTGATGTGCTCGTTCCTAATCTTGTCCATCCTTGTCACTCCTAAACTGAACCTCAACATCCTCATCTCTGCTACTTCCATCTCTGCCTCGTGTCTCTTCCTCACGCTACAGTCTCTAACCCATACATCATAGCTGGTCTCACTACTGTTCTGTACACTTTCCTTTGATTCTTGCTGACACTCTTCTGTCACAACACCCCTGACACTTTTCTCCACCCACTCCAACCTGCCTGCACTCGCCTCTTCACCTCTTTTCCACACTCCCCGTGCACTGGACTGTTGACCCCAAATACCTAAACTCCTCCACCTTCTTGACCTCAGCCCCCTGTAACCTCACTGTTCTACTTCCCTCCTCTCGTTCAAACACATGTATTCTGTCTTACTACGACTGACTTTCATTCCTCTTCTTTCTAGAGCAGACCTCCAACTTTCCAGGTGTCCCTCCACCTGCTCTCTACTCTCACTACAGATTACAATGTCATCTGCAAACATCATTGTCCATGGAGATTCCTGTCTGACCTCATCTGTCAACCTGTCCATCACCATAGCAAACAAGAAGGGACTCAAAGCCGATCCTTGATGTAGCCCCACCTCCACCTTGAACTCCTCCGTCTGACCTGCAGCACATCTCACTGTTGTCATACTCCTCTCATACATATCCTGAACTACTCTGACGTACTTCTCTGCCACTCCTGACATCCTCATACAGGACCATAGCTCCTCTCTCGCACCCTGTCATACGCTTTCTCTAAGTCCACAAAGACGCAGTGCAGCTCCTTCTGAGCATCTCTGTACTTCTCCATTAGCATTCTCAGAGCAAAAATTGCATCAGTAGTGCTCTTCCTGGGCATGAAGCCATACTGCTGCTCGCAAATATCCACTCTTTCCCAGATATCCACTCTTACTCTTTCCCAGAGTTTCATTGTGTGGCTCATCAACTTTATACCTCTGTAGTTGTTACAACTCTGCACATCACCCTTGTTCTTAAAGATTGGCACTAGGACACTTCTCCGCCATTCCTCAGGCATCTTCTCACTCTCTAGAATCCTGTTGAATAACCTAGATAGGAACTCCACTGCTGTCTCTCCTAGACACTTCCACACCTCCACAGGGATGTCATCTGGACCAACAGCCTTTCCACTCTTCATTCTCCTCAGAGCCTTCCTCACCTCATCCTTTCTAATCTTTTCAACTTCCTGCTCTACAATGTTCACCTCTTCCCCCCTTCTTTCCCTCTCATTCTCCTCATTCATCAACTCCTCAAAATACTCCTTCCATCTTCTCTGCACACTCTCCTCACGTTAGAACCCTTCCATCTTATCTTTAATCACCCTTATCTGTTGCACATCCTTCCCATCTCTGTTCTCTGTCTCGCTAATCTGTACAATTCCTTCTCACCTTCCCTGTGTCTAACCTGGCATACAACTCATCATATGCCTTCTGTTTGGCCTTTGCCACCTCCCTCTTCACCCTGCGCTGTGATTCCTTGTAGTCCTGTCTACTTTCTTCAGTCCTTTCGATGTCCCACTTCTTTTTAGCTAGCCTCTTCCTCTGGATGATGTCCTGTACTTCCTCATTCCACCACCATGTTTCCTTATCTTCTTTCCTTCTTCCTGCTGACACACCTAGCACCTTCCTACCTGTCTCCCTGATCACTTCTGCTGTAGTTTCCCAGTCCTCTGGAAGCTCTTCCTGCCACCAAAGCCTGTCTCAGCTTCTGTCTGAATTCCTCACAACCGTCTTCCTTTTCAACTTCCCCACTTGGTCTTCTTTTCCATCTTTCCTCCCCTCTTCTTCCTGACCACCAAAACACCTACACATCACCATCCGATGCTGTCTGGCTACACTCTCTCCTACCACTACTTTGCAGTCAGTGATCTCTCTCAGATTGGCTCGTCTACTTAGATGTAGTCCACCTGCGTACTCCTACCACCACTCTTGTAGGTAACTCTATGTTCCTCCCTCTTCTGGAAATAAGTGTTAACTACAGCCATTTCCATCCTCTTGGCAAAGTCCACCACCATCTGTCCTTCTGGATTCCTTTCCTTAACACCAAACCTGCCCATCACTTCCTCATCACCTCTGTTGCCCTCGCCCACATGACCGTTGAAGTCTGCTCCCACCACTACTCTCTCCCCTCTGGGAATACTCTCCATCACCTCATCTAACTCACTCCAGAATCTCTCCTTTTCTTCCAGCTTACAGCCTACTTGTGGAGCATAACCACTCACTACATTCAACATCACCCCTTCAATCTCTAACTTCAAACTGATCACCCTGTCAGACACTCTTTTCACCTCTAAAACATTCCTCACAAACTCCTCCTTCAGGATCACTCCTACCCCATTTCTCTTCCTATCCTCACCATAGTAAAACAGTTTGTATCCCCCTCCAATACTGCGTGCTTTGCTACCCTTCCACCTGGTCTCCTGCACACACAGAATATCTACCTTCCTTCTCTCCATCATGTCCGCCAGCTCGCTACCTTTCCCGGTCATTGTACCAACGTTGAGAGTCCCTATTCTCATACCTATACTCTTGCCTTTCCTCTTCTCTCTCTGCCTACGAATCCTTCTCCCTCCTCTCCTTCTTTGACCAACAGTAGTCCAATTTCCACCGGCACCCTGTAGGTCAACAGCACCGGAGGTGGTCGTTGTTAACCCGGGCCTCTACCGATCCGGTATGGAAATCGAATTGATGACTTGCATATTTAGTTTTGGCATGTTTTACGCCGGATGCCCTTCCTGACGCAACCCTCTCTATTTATCCGGGCTTGGGACCGGCACAGAAGTCACTGGCTTAAAACCCCTGTGGCTAGATTTATTTATTTATTAACTTTCATTAATAGAATACAAAGCAGCATTCTGACAACTGCGTTCACTACCAATATGGATAAACAGCTGTTTTACGTTTCCTGAGTTAATGTCAGTGACGTAGCATTTTTGCGACACAGTTTGTCTTCTAACAGCAAAGTATAACAGGTAGTGCAACATTTTGATTCAGTAAACATGTATAAGAAACCATCTGATTCCTTTATGGTAAATAAAACATTAGTCCAATCACAGTATAGCCATAACAATTAGTGATACCCCTTGATACTTCATCTTACAAAAAATTCAAGATATGAAAAGCCACGCAAAGAATATTTTGCTTTATGACATGAAAAAAAAAAATTAATGACACTAATAACATGCATGAGATAGAAATACAAGCTTCCTGGGGCAGGGGCTTCAAGAAGGCTCCTTTTGTTTGAAAACTGACAGACGTAGTGTACCTGTCTCTGAGGATGTGAATATTTTCGTGTTGCTTTTTTGGCAAAGCATATTTTTATGACCATGGCTCTCCTCTGCAACCAACCGTTCTACTCCACTACTAATGTTACGTCCACCAACTCTTTGCCTTACTTGAAAAATAAGGGCCATTATTTTTATTTTATTTTGTTCTTTTTCATTGGCTTATTATTATTTATTGATGTTTAATGTTTACTTTTAAGGTTTGAATCCTAGTTTATTTTTCTCAGGTTTTCCATGCTATTTTCAGTTTTTATTTTACTTTCTGTGTGCCTGGAACGGATTAGGCATTTTACATATAAAACTTATAAAAATTCAGCATGTGAAGGCCACCACAGAATGGATTATTTTAGTATTTTCGGCTACCACTGTACTACTGCTGTTAAAACTACAGTAAATGTCCATATTCACAATATGATCAACCTTGCTCAGCTATAAACATAAAAAAGAAACATTTTTATCAGTTCATTCCTCATGTATGAATCTGCTGAATAATACGACATCGACATACCCAAGCTTTACTTGTTTTTTGACGACATCGGTGACATGGAAATACATGGAGTCGTAGATCAGTAGGGACGGAGCTGTGTGGGAAAAAAAGCCACCCGGTCTCTTGACGGCTGCTTCCCATAGTTGCGAGACCTGTTGCAGCGTATTGTTGATCCATGTATAAGGTGCACCGGATTATAAGGTGCGCTGTCAGCTTTTGAGAAAATTTAAGGCTATTAGGTGCAGTTTATAATGCAGAAAATATGGTAGTTAAAATTTTCTGCATGCCTTAGTTGCATTAAAAAAACTATGATAATTTGATGTTTAAAAAAAACCTGCTGGTCTGGTTCTTTGATTTCAATTTTCATTTTTATGCCATCTTAGCTGAAACATGATGCTTTGCCAACAGGTATCACTGCTTTAGACTTGTTTACTTTTTCTGTTGAACATATTATTACATCCTTGCTGAATAAAGTATGAAGTTCTTATTGACCTCATGCATTTAAATGGCCATATAATCACAGTTGACTGGAATCCTCATTCAAACCGTGACATGCAGCACTAAACTCTCATTTCATACCAGATGATGCTGGTGAGCACAGGGAGAAACTTCCCTCTTTCATTACAGCTGCCAGATGTCTGCTTCTATTTGGCTTGTCATTTATTCTTATCTCATCTGTGAAAATCAAATGCATAAACACAAATTTGCTCTGCCAGCACTTAGTTTTTCCTCCTTCTTTTTCTCCATCTGTAGGCAGAGACATTCGATGGAAGTGGTCAACCCATCTTGGCCATTAAGGGTGCAAGACTGTCTGACTTTGGTGGGCGTTCACTTTCCACTCTCTACAGCAGCACAGTCATGATCAACCCTGATATTCCTGAGGCTTACAAACTTCGGGGCTGGTGAGTAGTTCTCTCTCATAACATATTACATGCTGTCTTTGCTAAGTGTTTGTCTTAGATGAAACAGATGCATTTTGATGCTCTCATGTTTTTATATCTCCACTTGTGAGAATTGGGAGAAGCAAAGAGTAGACACTAAAATGCACACTCCAGAACTCCGAGGGGGTGAGCATGCTTTTGCGTTTGAAATCAAGATTAGCACCATCAGCCATGCTCTGGTGGGCTTTGCATTCTGGCTGATGTTAAAATGCAAATTGCGGCTAAACCCCTGCCAAGATGTTAAATTTCTCCTGCTGGACTCATGTGACACAGGTCCTTACAGACAGCAATGCTCCTGGGATGTGGAAGAAGTCTGATGGGGAGAACAACTGCTAAAAATCTCTGAGATGATGGTGTAAATTCTAGCATACAAAGCAGCAGCAGCATGAACATGTCTGCTGCCACTGTTTTTTTTATGGTCTTAAGAATTGTGCACACTGGGAGGTTTTCTACTGCTGTTTAATCCCTCATGTAGAAACAAAAGTCTCCTATGAAAGACGTCATTGTGCTTTTTTATATTTACTGGTGGTACTTGGACACTCCCTAGTGGTACATGAAGGCCAATTCTGTTTGTGTGTATTCCTATCTAACTAACTTACTTAGTATATACCCACTAAGACATATACCCAATAACAGCACTCATGCAGACTATCATAGCATTAATGTGACAATGTATTAGGAGTTTTATCATTTCAAAAAGTGTGAACATAAATTATCAACGAAAAATGATTATAAAATAACACCAACAACACTGTTTTAACATTAAATTGTGTGAATAAACAATGAATGCAGCAGCTACTTTAATGATTTATTTAAAAATCTATTATTGTAACCCAAATTTTTTTCTATGTGGATTTAGTTTTTTTTTACCCGATGCTGTGTTTTTTTGTTGTTTTTTTCCAACAGCATAAAAATGTAAAAATAAGTTAATTGCTTTATATTGTTCTCAAAATAGGCTCATAGATCATGATTGTGATTACAACACTCTTTCTTTCTAATATTGACCTGGCCACTGTAGATTGAACAAGGATATTTGCATTTTCTGATTTCAAAGGCACTCTGTTTCCTGAATTAACTGTATGTTGTCATTTCAATCGTACGCCACATTATTAGGCAATAGGAATTTTACTTTAAAATGTCAAACTGACACTTACTTGTGAAGCTGCTAAAGAGCACTGTTAAAATTCAAATTGATTATTGTCATCAATACACTGTGATTTTGCACTTTTATTTTTTTTTTGAAATTTCTATTAAAGGATAGATTATTTTTACTTTATTATGCTAGTAATTGAAGAACAATTGAGCTTTAATCTCCTTTTAACTATTTCATTACTAACACCATTTTAATGAATGCAGTAGTATGCTACGTCACTGACAGAAGCTATGGAAAAAGCTTGTTAATATAAGTATTTGTCTAAAACATTAGCGGGTCAACTAGTAGCAGTACGTATTCTTGTTTAGAAATTTTTGCTTTTTGAATGCAGCATGGCTTTGTCTTGTTATACCACTTACTCAATCAAAAATGATGCAGTCCAAACAAAAGCAGGATGTACAATCCATATAAGTGAACATTTTTGACTACAATAAAAATTGAGACAAAAGAAAAAGTAAGCTTTTTTTGAAAGCGTTTGGGATTCAGTGAGCTCAAACTCCAATAATTACAATATTTAACATAAAATGCTTAAGTAGGTTTCACTAAATACATTTAAGTTTAAGTAAATATTTTTTTATTTTCAGGGAACTCCCCTTTTAAATGGTTTGTGCAACACTCAATCTTGGTTCCTCCCTTTGTTTATGTTTCATAGTTATTTACATACTCATACATTTACATACTCGCTTTCCTGAATCGGTCCTCGGGCTTCACTCATTTCAAACATTTCCTCTCCATTGTGCTCCATTTATTTGCTACAGAATAAAATAGAATTGATCCCAGCCTTGAAGGGGAAATAAGATGAAAGCTATTAATCATATGGGACACTGAGTTTTTTTTCTGCCACATTTTACTCATTTTGTTAAAACCCTGTTTTTATTCAGTATAAAGTCCACCACTATGAGAGGCAAGCTGAAAGCTTAACTTATGCAATGCAAGTACTGGAATGTGTCCAACCATTCAATAGTGTAGATGTAATGAACTTGCAGCTCAAAAAATCTGGTCCCTATGCATGACTGTGTTCAGAGATCGGAGCAGCATATCCAGTTGCATCTTGAAAGTCTAAAAATACTCTGTCAGCAATGTTTCATAGTTCCAGTTTTGCTGATCCAGTCAATGACAAGTTCTGCCGCTTATTCTTTAGCCTCACATCTGATTTTTCCTCACTTGGAGAGGCAAAATAACGAGCATTCAGATAATGGCCCAATGCGCAGTCCATGGCCTCTTGGTCAGGGTTCTGAAGGTTCATTGTGCCACAGTCAACTCTGGAGATGTCCTTAAATTAGGATAGTTCCAAGAGAGCAGCTCTGAACCTGGAGGTTTTGTTGTGTTCTTTAGCTAGAGGACTCTTGGTATACTTGTATCTCACCTTCACTTCTAATCCACACCGGCATTTTTTCAAAGTTCAAAATAAACTTCCATATGCAATGTTTGTTTGCTAAGCATTGTGGTCAAGTCTTGGCAATCCAAAGAAACGAGAGGTCTTACAAACAGTATGTATATGAAATATAACTGTATTTTCGTATATTTGCTATGAACCTGAGAAGATTACCTTGAAAAAAGGCATCTATGGTGATTGATAATAAACAAAATGCATATGGCTTTGTAATTAACCATGTCTTTTATCTAAGTTTTCATACATTATATATGTATGTGAGTATGTATGTATGTATGTACGTGTGTGAGTATGTGTATGTATGTATGTATGTATGTATGTATGTATGTATATATATATATATATATATATATATATATATATATATATATATATATATATATATATATTCATTTATTATTTAGTTATTAACTGTTTTCATGTTACTTGTATTCAATACATTAATTTGATTTGTGTTGATGTCTTGAAAACAATATTCTTGTTTGAATGTGGGTGCTACTGCAGTGTTGGTTTTTGATTGTGAAATTTGTTATGTTGTATGTTTTGTTCAATAATTTTCAAGGATCCCAGATATCAGAAGTGTTGTATTTTTTTTTTTCTTCCATTAGATGGCATCAGAGGTTTGGAGCATTCTCATTCAGTGGCCATCATACTGCTGGAGTGGCCATCATACTCCAATTGCCATAACACCTCCCTTTTTTTTCTTTCTTACCCTGCTACTTCCTTTCTGTTCATTATCATTCTTTCTCTTTTGCTGATGTGCTTTTACTTGTAGTTTGCCAATTACTTTGGCTCATTTTTGACAGACTCATCAGAGGCAGTGGAAGCTTCTGCCGCCTCCACTTCACCTGTCAAAAACCTTCAAAATCTGCTTTGGGATTAAAGCAACACACCAAGTAGTCTGTCTGAGCCTACTTTGGATGTCTCCATCAGTTTCAATTTGAGGTCTTAAGCAAGGATCAATAGTTTCTTGACTTTGTTTCGGTTTAAAGTATATCCACTTTGGCTCTCTTGAGAACGCTTGAACTACAAAATCAATTTTCGTAAGAAATTTGAACAGAACGTCTTTGGTTGTTTGGCTACAGCATGAAAGGTCCCTAAATGTTTGAGATATTATTATTTATACATTGGCCTCATGTCGATGAATTTTGTAATATATTTGTAGTTAGCATGTATTTACAGCTGCACAACTATTTTTTTCCACATTAGTTATACATTTCCTTGTCAAATAAGAGTTTCAGTGATGTGACATACTAAGCATCTGAATAAAGCTGGATTTATACTTCTGCGTCAACTCTATCAAATGCCTGTTGAGGGTTGCACCACCCATTTGTCAACAAAGCATTTATAGTTAAAGTGCGATCCATCTTGCATGGTCTTTGCTCTGATCAATATTGCTGTGATAACTGCTAGAAGACCAAAACACAACACAGATGCTAACAAAAGTTATTTACCATATCATAAATTGTATAAGTATAATTTCTTACACACAACTGCTTATACTGTAGAAGCACTGTCTCTAAGCTGATCGATAAATCATTGTGGCATGAAGACAATGCTAACTTCTTGATAGCTAAAATTCAGCACAGATAACAAAGGAAGGTTATTTACTTAATAATCAAAGTTTTACTTCATGATCCAGTGTTTAACATGAAGCGCAAGCCGAAAGCGAGGAAGAGCTTGCTCTGCTCCACTTCGCCCAATCACATAGCTTGCATTCTGAAGGCCTCACAGGGGCGCACATTGAGACTTGGAGAGGGGTAAGCACGAAGTTACATAAGCACGCAGACTTCTCAGAGGGAAATTTTTCGAGTTGACACAGAAGTATAAATCTGGCTTAATGTGGTGCCGTTGCTGTTAATATTCACAAAAAAAATGTGGATAACTCAAATTGGAGAGTGGTACAGTATTCTGCTTATGTTCTTTTGTGCATTATTGTAGTTTACCAATTGAGACCTTTTTTTTTTTTGAAGCTGATGACAGCAAAATGATGATAAGTGTTTCTGTCTTTGAATCAGTGATGAAGGGTTTGGGTTTGCATGTGATGCTAGTCCACAGTTAGTTTCGCAGTAAACATTGTTTTAACCACAAAATTTTGTTCAAAGCCAAAAAACAGTTGCAACCCTCGCTGTTGAATATTGTCTCTGGAGATCTTTGACTTGAGTTTTGTTTTGAAGACTGAATTTCTTTGTTGCAGGTAAGGAAAATGTGAGTTTGTTATTTACAACATGCTTTTAATAGATGGAGTTTGTTATTTACTGGTTAAGAATATTAGAATATTTTACTGTGTTCTGTGGATAAAAGGTGCATCCCTCTTGCTGCTGTGCAGTGCATGTCGTTCACAATACAGCCACTGTGATTTAATCATGGAAACAGTTGATGGAGATTCAAATCAAGCATAAATTGACAACTTACCGCTATATTAACATTCCGACATGTGTGTACAGGGACTCTTCTCCTATCATCGCTTCAAACAGTCAGTCGTGATTCTGCACAAAATGTTTGCTCAAATCACTCGAAAAGCTTTTCACAATAGTTTTACAGTAGTTTCTCTCTGGTGAGCCATGTTTGTGTGCTTAGTTTTTATGAAAATGATCTCCAGATATAGAACACACCTCTCCTGTCTGATTGGAGTTTGACGGAGATTAAATAAATCCCCCTTTATCCTCTTAATATTTTTGATGGATAGTTCAGTTGATTATGATAATACACACTTGTAAAAAATTAGTTTGCTAATAAATTAGACAATGTTTGTTTCATACACTGTTAATTTAAGATAAACACAGCTGTTCTTTAATTCAATATTGAAAATTGATTATCAATAAATCTTTAACTCCAAAGAAAAATATTCTATTTCAAAGCAAAAGTACAATGGCTTTGTTTTATGTCAAAAGATTTGAATTAAGCCTAACTTTTTGTTGTAGGCAATTTTTTTTGGAATGTCCCTTTTTATTTGCACTAAACGTAATAACAAATAATGATCATTAAACACAGAAAAAAATTCTGTCCATATTGTTAATTTTTATTTTAATTGTTTTTAATTACAATTGTACGGTTGTTAAATTTATTTTCATGGTTTAAAAGTCACTATTAAAGTCTGACGATTTAGCTGTAGACACATCTAAAGCACATTTAAAATGCTAATTTGGTGAAGTTTGAACATTTTTGGATTTTGTTTTTTAAATAACAATAGTTATTAAAGTATAACATACCTCAGCATCGAGAGGTAGACAAGGACTGGAATAAGTAAGGTTTTAAAAGCAACACATTTCAAAATATTTTTTTTTAAATGAAAACATCTTGTTTATATAGACTGAAACAATTAGCTTTTTCAAAAAACATTGAAAGCAGCCAACTTGAGTTTGAAAAAAAAAACACTGATGGCACATATAAAACTAAATTATTGCATCATTCCTTTTAAAATAAAAAAATGTATTTACTATCTAAATTATTATTAGTTATTCTAAAAAAAAAAAAAGCTTTATTAGTGACATTCCATACAACTAATGTGGATTTGTGTCTATGCACCAGCCAGGCACTCAAACCAGATTAATTTGTAGAAATTCACTGTTGATGCAGAAAGTAATGCTAAGTCTGTTGACTTTTACTATTCTTGTCACAGTTGTTTGATGTCTTTTGTCATGTGACAGTCCGTTCAGTGCTCGATCTCACTACTTTCCTCCTGTTGTCTGCTCGTCACAGTTCAGACATGCTGCAGTGAGCCCCATCCTGTCACTCCACTGCTCTAAAGCACATGCCATTTCCAATTTGCTCCTCCGCTGTTCATTCCGCCTGCCATGATGCCTCTGCCCGTCATCCATACATACTGACTCAACCAGCAAATTACCATGCAAAATAAGTTCTTTCCCCTATAAAGCATCTTGTTTTCATGACTCATCTTAAAGATATTATTCATTGATATATTTCCTTTTGTTTCTTTTTCATCATTGAGCCAGCTGTAAGTAAATTTATGGAGCCTGGTTCTTTTTTTAAGTGTATTACTATATATGTAGATATTTTAAGGATTAAAGAAAAACTGTCTTATATCCATTTTTCTTTCATTCTATACCACCCTTCTATACCCTTGTTCAGGTGTTGTTTTCAGTTCAGTCTCGCGTTCACTTACAGGCCCAGAACTCTTGTATTTTCCACCTTACCTCTCCAGTACCTAGCCTAGCTGTCTCCTCATAAAGAACTGTATTGATTCTTTAGATGTCCTGCTTCAAACCGAGATTGTTTTCTTTTTCTGTATTTTTCCAGCATTGTTTTGCCTGTCTTTTTGCATACTCTGTGCTGAGTACAAATCATTTTGACGTTACTGTCATAGAACCTGACCCCATGTCTGTAAACCCCTTTTTTCACTACACACTATGATTCTCCGATCATAAGGTATCAGCGACTTGTCTTGTTTGGATGAGGAGTTCTCACAATTTATTACTCATTCACAGGTATGATAAGGAAGGACATGCTTTGGAGGGACAGTCAATGACAGAGTTGAGGGGACCCGGTGGAGGTGCGAACACAAACTGGAAGACACTGGCTGAAGTGAAGAATGAGCATTTAGGGCATGGAGACAAAGTATGTATAACCCATTCTTTTTATTTCTATTTTTGTTTAATTTTTGTAAATTAGCATTTACTTGTTGGTTTCATTTAGCTTTTTGTCATGTCCTGCGTTTTACTTAGTTTTCAGTTATCATTTTAATGGGTTTCAATGTTAACTTCTATTTTTTTTTACAGAGTCTTAACTTAACATAATGTTTCAGAAATTAAAAACATGGTTTAAGTGTAGTTTATTAAACTGGTCAACAATAAGTTTATAGTGGCATTTATTTAAATATCAGTTAACCTTTTTCAAAAGTTTTGAATTCACATTCTAATGGATTGTTATGAAAATAAATTCAAGAGCAAATGTTAACTTGTGGAAGTCTACAATATCCCTAGAAACTTCAAGTTCTTACCTTAGACTAATATATTTGTGGACTATGGAAATACATTTTTATACTTTATTCTCTCTTGAACAAAATAAAAAACAGTAAACAATTTAAACTACGGCTCCACAATTAATGTAATAATTGCAATAGGAAATTGTGCTATCCAAATGCAATTGTGTCAAGGCAGTGTAATGATTATGCAAACAAAACTTTTTGACAAGCTTAAAGTTGTCACGTGATCGGGACAAGCGCTAAGATGTATCCCGAGAAGGACACAAGCTCACAGAACAATACAAACTGACATTTCAGATGTGTTTGCAAGTCTTGGAACTTATGATAAGGCATCGCCAAGGCGCAACAAGTCACAAACGTCCACATACTGCTTTGCAAAATATGCCAATACACAGAATACACAATCAGAAAACGCTCCACAACACTGGATTAGAGGTGCCAACTGCCCTCATGATCGCAAATTATTTTTTCCCTAAGTAAAATATAGCTAATATTTGTTGAAAGTTTTAAAAAATCAGTAGATAACTTTAAAGTTTTATAAATTTGAATAATCATTCTGTATATAAATTTTTACTTTTAATACCCATCAAGTTGACTCATGATACCATTTATACTAATTACAATTACGCATCGCAAAATTGACCTCATACAGCATATCGTGAAACCTTAATTCAAAGTTCATTATTGCAAACTAGAAGTACATAATATACAATGTAAACACGATGTTGTCATGAATCTATTCTGCCTTCAAGACTTTGAGGTAAAAAAAAAGAAAAAAGGTATTTCAATTTCAGGTACATTTTTAATGGCTGTGCTTCTCCAACATTAACGATAATTTGTTAGACAGCTTTAATTCTGGTGGTTATTCTGGTGTTTAAAACCTTCTACTGGAATATTTACAATGTATCATGGAACATCACACTTTTAGACTCTCGTTTTCTGTTGGTAATGGGTCTTTCTCGTTTTGTGTGTTCTGAAACAATATGAATGGGATGTAGTCATTTAGCTACATGGTTACCTTTCTCTCTGTCCATTAATCACAGTTTGTAATGCCCTTTCCTTCTTCCCAAGGTGTATACTTAGGCATTATTCATGTTCAGTGTTCGCGATAGAGAATGAAGATTAGCAGGACTCCATTTACTGATTTTAATAATTAAGAGATTATACTGCAGATACACTGCATAATGAATCTGACCTTGGCTTCTACACAAATCATAATTCATTACCACTGACAAAATGAAGAAAAGTAAAATGTCTTCGTGCAACTGGGCGGTAGAATTAAAGGCGTTAGTCTAGTGATTTAGCTGTGAAATGTTGGGTTAAGTGAATTATATGCACAGAACCAGATCTAGGTAAAAACAAAAGTGTAGAAGAAGTTAGTATTGTTATAGATATAGATGTATTCACATGTTTGGTGGCATTATATTCCATTTCGTGGTCCGCATCCAAATTGTAAAAAAGAAAATAATAACATTTATACCGTATATATTTGTATTTCTAAATCACTCAGTAAAATGTAGTGAATTGATTATCTTTGAACATTTAGAGAAATGTGTAAAAACAGATATTATGTGATTTTTTTTTTTATTATTATTTTTTTTTTTGTGGGAACAACCTAGTAGTATACAACCACTTACAGTAATGTTCCAAAAGTGTGTGTGTATCTCCACAGCCTGATGTTTTAGAAGCTCTTCTTTGCTACTCTCCAGACTGTAAGTAGTGAATTTTAATCATAAGAAGCCGATAGCTTTTTATTCCAGCCTAAGTAATCGTCTTGTTTTTAAATAAAACTGACGTTTTTAATAAAAATGTTTAAAACTCCGGTGACACTGTTGATCAGGCACTGGCTCCAGAGCCAGACATAGGAGCTGGACAGTGGGTGTAATGTTTGTGTAAAGACACTGATATACACCCTCTGCAGTAAGATCTGTGTTTTTTCAGTTAAAGGACTAGTTTTGTCTGCTAATTTGCTACATTTTTTTTAACAACATTGCAACATTGAGGTCTATTCAAGCATTTTCAGAGGTTATAAAGTATGTGTTGTGATTTAAAGAAGATGTGCACAATGCTGTCTAAAGAGCTAGAAAGTCGTCTGTCTATCTATCTATCTATCTATCTATCTATCTATCTATCTATCTATCTATCTATCTATCTATCTATCTATCTATCTATCTATCTATCTATCTGTCTGTCTATCATTATTTTCAATTCCATTCAATAACCGGATAATAGTATCCTTGGACTCCTGAGAATTATTAGAGAAATAAAATGGAGATGCATCTGAAAAATAACCTATAGCTCAAATACTTTCCATACATTTGTCAAACTATATGCCCAAGGTTCATGTCGCACTTGCAAATCTAATACTAACTCAAATCCATCCCTTTTATTCTTGAAAGGGAGTTATTTTAAATAAATGATTGCAGTTTTCTTAAATTTGCTGTTCATACATCTGTTCAGTAGGGGCATAGGCTAGGGTGCTAAAAGCCATTAAAGGCTTTACAGTGTCATTGTTGTAGTATTGCTTTAGTGTAGCTCATTTTTAAAGTTAATTTCATAGCCCTGGTCATACATATTGTCAGTAAATCTTTTTGTCTAAATGATTGATAAAGGACCCATTTTCTTCTCGACTCAATTCCTAGGTGAATATATTTGAATAAATCTATGTACTGCAGAGAGCATGAGTTGCTGGGGGGATTTGTTAGTCTGTAACATAAAAAAATAAGTCTTTGTGGGGTCCGTTGGCTTTTGAATGGAAAGCTTTTTTCTCTTGTGTGCATTCAGGTTTTGTCATTCCCAATTTCTGCAAGGCATTTTTAAGTGACATGGAATATAAATTCCTCACATTCAAGAAGTTAATCGAGGTCATTCTCAAAGTGGAACAACTGGATGGTCAGCAGTAAATCGGTTAGCTGAAGGAATCAATTATAAGAGTAACAAGTTTTTTCATTTGTTGTTGTTTCCTTGGAAAATACAGCACTATACATTGTGATTCGAACTTAGAAATTCACCAAAATGCTGGATTTTTGTGTGCGGCATTTATTTATTGCTTGAAAGTGCATCAAGTCCTGTTTTTTTTTATTAAATTGTGTGACCAGTGCCGATGACATCTTCGTGCTTTCGTCAGCAGCACAATCACTGGAGTAAACATGGTTGAGTTGTGTTTGTTTGGTGAAGATTTAGTTTGTTTCCCCTGAGACTTACAAAGACAAGTCAGGCTCAGGTCCTCTTCTGACCTCTTTTTCACCCTCTAATACTGAGTCTCCTGTGTCTCTCTTCTATAGTTTTTTTCCACAGTAAGTCATTATCTGTTTGTTGGCCTCAGCTGATTTTAAAAGAATAGTTTGGTTTCACTATGCTCCGTTCTCAATTCTCGAATGCTCTTTTGGATCAAAATCTTTTATTGAATGTCTGAATAAACACAAAACATCCTTCGCTCAGGTAAAGACAAATCACGTGCCGGTTTAAACAAGAACTAAATCTTAAAAACCTAAATAAGTCATGAAATAAAATTACTAAACAACGATACTGATTAAAGTGTTCAACAGAAGAAGAAATGCTCATCTGATCCTTTGAAGTTGATGAAAGAAGTAACACCGGTCAAGACCCTTCTAGATTTCAAAAATACATTTATGATATTTGTTGTCTCTTTTTTTAATGGTAAAAATTATCTTTAGGGTTTTTTTTTCTCCCAAAGAAGCTAACATATGGCGTTTAAGATATATGCACTTAAATTCAAAGTGAGAATCTTGGAAAGAAACTAGATTTTGTTTCCCTCAGTGACGTTACTTTCTACACCTTGTGCACCAAAAACATATATTTTTATAATTGAGACCATTTGATTTGACATGATAATTTTCATATCAAAGACTTGCTGTTTGTTTCTCTAAAGCATTTCAGAAAAAGGACCATGCAAATGACTTTGTATTACCGCTGTCTCTGATTTCATCTCAAACCCCCACTTTCTGTGAACTTGGAGCCCTCATAATGTCACTTCTCCATACATTTAGCAGAGCCTTTGACCTCCCCTCTGAGTGCTCCATGACGTCTTTCCCATCTGCCTACAGCTCCATTCAAAAGCCCTTTTTATGTTTATGCATATATGCATATCCTCTGCTTTGCATTTTGATGTCCACAAGCAGGTTTCCTTTTGTTTTGCTCCAGTATGATGTTAATGTGAGCTCTGAAATGGTAACCTTGGAAGATTCTGTACAATGGACACAATATTCAGGGTGTGAAGTACCAGTCAAAGGATTTGAAATGCCTCAGTTTTGTATTTAGTTTTGGTATTTAGTGAAGATTTAAATTATTATATTTAACTCATTTGGTTTTTTTATTCTGTTTTTGTTAACCTTTGTTTTTCTTCACAGGCTGATTATTTCTCCTGCATTGCGACCATAGTCTACATTCGTAAGGAGAACTGCATGTATCAGGCTTGCCCCAATAAAGACTGCAACAAGAAGGTGATTGACCAGCACAATGGCCTGTACCGCTGTGAGAAGTGTGACAAAGAGTTTCCCGATTTCAAATATCGCCTCATGCTCTCGGTAAGAAACAGTTTGGATACCTACAACCCTGCCGCCATTATCTAAAATTATTTGGACATTCAGTTCTGGAATACATTTTTAAGAGTTTGGGGTTTTCCTTTCATGATTTCTTGCTCCACCAAAGGTTTTTTTTAATTCAGCTTTGTTAATCAGCAGGATGTTTGCTAATTGTTCTTAATTGATTCAAAAGCTGCTCCTTAGATTTCTGATAGGAGTAGAACAAGACTGAACCAATAAGCAAGTAATTAAAGCTTGTCTTCAGATTTTATTAGTTAGTAGATTTAAAATGTGTTCATTTTTTTTTTTTTTTTTTTTTTTTTTTTTTTTTTTTGCTGCTGCTATAATGCAAATATTACACCTGGACGCAAAAAAAAACTCTAAGGTAGTGTCCTATTAATGAAGCTCTGTACAACCCATTTTCACCAAACTGTTGTATTTATGTTTTTATTGAATAATTATAAGTTTACGTGCAAATTTGCTGGTTGATTTTGCAAGAAATTAAAACAAAACTTTTTCTTAAAGTTTTCGAATTAGCAAATTGATGATGTTGATGATTGTTTTGCAAGCAAAAACCAGCATCACTGAAACATATTGAAAAAGAACCTCATTGGTCAACAAGGGATAAACTAATCTAAAACAAATAATATTTTGTTCAAACTAAATAGCGGAATATCCAAATAAAAAAATGGAAATTAGTACCATTGTAATTAAGAATATGTACTTGTGAAAAAACAGCCATATAAACATCACTACCTATTTAATGAAACACTACCAGATTTTAGATCTGTCGTTTTAAACCAGACATGCCTTGTTTTTGGTCTTCGTTTTCTAAACCATTTTCTTCATTTGTTAGTTTCTGGTTTGTCTTTCTTTGTTTTGTTTTTTTCAGGTGCTGTCCGGCGAACTGTAGGTTAATGGTTCTTAGATTTGTATGTTCTTTATGCTGGGGAGGTGATTAGCACCTGCTTCAGTCAGCAAGAGTCCCCTCACAGAGGGAACTCCTATTTACTCTACCTGATCCTCACGAGGACTTTGTGAAGCTGCTTTGAAAGCAATTGCTAAAGAAGCGCTACATAAAAACTTGATTGATATATATATATATATATATATATATATATATATATATATATATATATATATATATATATATAGTGTGTGTGTGTGTAGTGTTCTCACAGATTTATTTTCCTTTACGTTTTCTCAGGCCAATGTTTCAGATTTTGGAGACAATCAGTGGGTGACTTGCTTTCAGGACAGTGCTGAGATACTTCTGGGCCAGAATTCAACCTATCTTGGTCAACTCAAGGACACTGTAAGTTTCTTCTTTGAATTTGCTCTTTTTATCCCTGTAAATGAAAGTGTGTCCTCAAGGATTGGGCTGTAGAGGACAGATGCACTCTGAAAAGCAGCTCATTGTTTGAATTGGAGGTCTTATTCTGTTGTGTTGTTGATCTATCAAATCCAAGGATTTTCAACTAGCTCTTATCCACAGATTTCTTTTTAAATTATATTTCTTAATAGATGAAATGCTTTGTTTTATTGTGATTATAATCCTCTAAATGCATGTTTTCTTTGGGAACACAGAATGAAGCTGCGTTTGACGAGGTCCTCCATCAAGCAAACTTCAATACATTTGTCTTCCGGAACAGAGTGAAGTTGGAGACTTACAATGTGAGTATAAAAACATATTGTTTTTTTTCATTAACTTATGTTAATAAAGAAGAGAACAAAACTAATTGGTTAGTTTTGGAATTGACATTGCTGTTACTTTAAACCTTATTATTAGATTGCACAGTGTCCGGAGGGTGTTAAAAAGTATTTTAAGTTGATCAATCAATTTTTGAAAATGGAAGACTCTTAAAAATATATTTTTTAAATTGTTCATATGTAAATATGTAAAAAATATTTGTTCATATGTTTGTTACTCCACTTCACACTAATTAAAGCCAGAAAAGGTTAACATGTTAGTATTTCTCTCCAGAAACCTTTATACTTCAACATGTTTTTTTTTTCCAAGCTGGTTTGTTGTGTTGAAAACATCTTGATGTAGTTGATGTAATCTAATTTAGTTAAAATAAATGCTGCTTTTGCATGCCTGATTTATTAAGGTAAACAAAGTTTGTGTAATTAGTTTAGAGTTTGCTGAAATATGTATGGTAATTGTTAACAACTTCATTATCTTGTAATTATTTTTTCATAATAATAGAATGAGTAAAGATGCGGAAAATGAAAACATGCATTTTATTTGGGTATATAGTGTGATAAAGTGCTTTTCACAAGCTGGCAGGGGATCTGCCATTGGCAATGGACAATGGCATCATCTATCAACCCAACCCTAGAGTGGTTCTCTCCTCTACTATCCACATTACTGTGTTCGGGGACTTGTAACTGAACAAGGGTTGTTCTAATCTAGATGCATTGATCTGCTGCTGTGCGGAAATATTGTAAGTGAAAACCTTGAATTATAAACATAATAATAGTTTTTCTATTTGTTTTTCATATAGCTTTTATGATTGTAAAGGGCCAAAATCGATACAATAATCAAAATTCAATTGAAGGCGCAGCCTTTCTTTAAAGTTTTTTTTAGTTAACAACACTAGAATTTATCAGTGTGTCTCCTGCCTCATCCATGACAGTGCTAATGCAAACTCCCTGTGCTCCCCTATAAATGCTTCATGTGTGCCCTATGGCCATCTTTACACTGCCAGCTAAAAATTCAATTCAGATTTTTGTCAAAATTTTAACACAGCTTGGATTTGTTCTATATTGGTGTCATCAGGAAAAAATCTTAAAGCATTCCGATATTTTAAGATCTGATTTAGGCCTCATTCATGTGTGGAAATAAATCTGCCTGCATTTAACCATAATAATATAGGAGTTTGCAACAGTTGAATGACGTCACACAGGAAGTGATTGTAGAAGTGACAACAATCTATTTCAAATCAAATGTTAAAAATAGAGGAGGAAAGTGCCAGACATTGGTCGATAGCTGAAGTTTCATCTTGTAAGCCTCTGAGGATGAGATGGAGTGCAGAAAATTAAAATATGCCTCTCTGATTGATTGATGCTATGCACAAACTGCAAGAACAACACTTTAATCTCAAAATCTGGTAGCTACTTAAATTTCTTTTGTTGTCGAAGAGTTAGGTTAAGCTTATTACACATTTGTACATCTTCTCCACTCTGGACTTCATCATCAACCCTCTTTATTCATGCGCAAGGCATGCTATGTAAATTATTAGTTCCAAATGTGATAACTTTTAGATAAGTTAATGCTCTAATTTATTGTTTTTTTGACATGTCCACATGTACACATACACATTTTTTGTGTGTGTACAAGTAGTACTTCAAAATGCATAATTTTGACCATTCACAGATACATCACTTGATTTTACAAAATCCCTGTCACACAGAAACCAGCAAGTAACAAACAAAAAATCCATTGTGCAAGATCATTTATTGACATTGATATACGAGGGCAAATTCTAGGCAAAGTTAAGGGGACTTGGTCATGATGGTCACATCCTCTTGTTCACTCGAACAGCTCTGAGAATGCAGTGCTGTCTGTAGTCATGTTAGGTTCTTTTTATTGAATCTGCATTATTTTACTGAGAGTGTTCTTCTGTATCTGTTCTTTTGAGTCCAAACCATTTCCACACCACTGAAATCGATCCATTTTGAAGTGTAAATCTTTCTCTGAGCCATGCTAGCTTTCCAGCGCTGTTTAGCATCTCCTCCTTTGTGTTGCGTAACACATGAAGTCATTACGTGAACACGTCAGAGTACTGCGGTATGTACAATTTCAAACAGTATTATTTATTGTACCGGTATTAATCGGAGTGACCCATACCCGGAATTTATGCTCTGCATTTAACCCATCTTAGTGTACACATACAGCAGTGAACAAACACACCTTGAACACACACCCGGAACAGTGGGCAGCCATGGCTGAGGCACCCGGAGAACTGGTGCCTTGCTTTTGGGGCATTACAGCTGTGATTGTTTTAATTGTTAGAGCAAGTTCATCACCATCACCTTCAACTTTGGGTATCTGGAGATCAAACCAGCAATCTTCTGTTCAATCTCCTTATCCACTAGAACACAAGATCAAGGCCTTCACTGAGGCTAAAGAGAACTACACTGACAGCTTAGTGTCTTAAACCTATAACTGCTATTTTAATCCTTTTTCTAAGATGATTTAGAATTCTCAATCTTTAAATCATCTCAAATTTTACTCTGCTACTCGTATTTATAGCCTTGGATTTTCTCTCTGATTTCCTTAATCGAGTTTGGCATATAACAGTGCTGCAGTTGGTCTCTGTGTAATATGATCTATTATTCTGCTGGGAAATTAGTATGCATCCAAAATGCTGTATCAGTATCCAAATTCCCAGCCATCACATTCCTGGAGATCGTTAAATTACGTGTTCAGGTAATGAAATCAGAAGGTTGCTGTCAGCGTTTGTGAAGGTCACCTTTTGCTTCAGCCTATAAAACTAAAGATCATATTGAAGTTTGTTGTTGCTCTAGTTGGAAACCTCAAAAGAGTTCGAGTTTAGCCCTTTCGAATACATTTAAATATCTTCCTAATTGATGGATTTTTAAAAGAGTATTAGAAAACTAAAAGATTTTGGATTGCGATGAGTGTGTTTAAATTATTTTTGTTGTGTGCTTGTAGGATGAATCTCGTATTAAAGTGACTGTGGTGGATGCCAAGCCAGTGGATCACAGAGAATACAGCAAACGGCTGATCAACAACATAAGGAAGCTGGCTTCTAAGTAGAAGGAAAGTAGCACACAGTACTCTTATTGTGTCAAATGCAGGCTTAATAAAGTGTTGTGCAAATCATTTTAATTTGTCTTTACTTTACCACGCCCTAGCCTCTCTTGTTTTTTTATACTTCAGCCAGAACTTCTGTTTGTAAAGTAGTATAGATTAGGAAAACCCTTCAGAGCCCCAAAAAAGTTTTTTTTTAAGATACAAGTGAGGAAAGAGATGTCTGTAAATTCAGCTTTGGTGCTGAAGTTCCACTGTTGATGTGCAAGCATGTCTGGAATGTGAGCCCTTTCATTCTTCAGCACTAAATAGATAAAGGCGTGTTTTTTTGTCTTAAACAAGTAATAAAGCTTTTTGTGTTCTAAAGTTTTTGTGTTTTTGTTTATTTGCATATAGATTAGAGGTGGGAAAATATTTTGAAATGAATCTAGATTGAAATGCCTCATTTGAATTCTGCCAAAGACATTCAGAGTTTGTATTCAAAATATCAACTTGCTATTTTAAATGGTTAGGCAAGAGTGTATAAGTAATTTATAAGTTAATAAAAACAAGTACTTTTAGTTAATTTAAAGACAAAGATGTGAAGTATGTGTGCATATATATATATATAAATTAGGGCCATCGATCGATTAAAAAAATTTACGAATTAATCAAAAAATGTTTTATTAATCGCAAAGACTGAAACGTTTGTTTTAAATCTATAAATGTAAATATATAATAATTAATGTAAATAGAAGACAGAGACTATTTAAATTCAAAATAATATTAATTATTGATTTTTTTTATTAACTTGTAACACAAGTTTTGTCATGTAAACAACATAGCTGCAATTAATCATCAATATGCTCCAAATTAACTTTTTGCTTCTCTTCTTTGGTGTCTGTTTGTGGTCTCTTAAGACTCTTGTTTTTCAGAACACTCTGCCATTAACATTTTGCTTAGTAAAGCCTCATTCCTTTAATCTTTGGGAAGAAACTTTAGGTCTTTAAACTTTGGAACAATTGAAGTGGCAACCTTCAGCCGTGTGAGATTAGTGCTGTCTTTCCTTTTAGATAGTCTGAGGTAAAATCATTATTGAGTTTAACTATAGGCTGGTCATCCTCTGCTGACTCCATAATTTCTGGCAATACCAATGAGCAGGAGAAAATGTATTTTACTTGTATTACATTATTCAACACTTATTTATAACTTCAATTTTTAAAAGTTATTTTACACTACTCTGAACTTATGTTTTTTTTATGCAGCATACATTGACAGTGGACACGCACATACATAAACAGACAAGAGACAGACCTGTTCCATTAGTTCATGAGCGTTGGATGGACTATGCTTTAGATGCTTTAGCTAGCGCACTTTCAAAACCGCTACCGTGAATGGAAACCTGTCAGTTCGGTGCAGTATGACAGGTGTTCACATGAAAGTATCGTTTGTCTTGTAGCAGCAAACATATTACGAGCACTGTCAGTGTACTTTATCTTGTCTTCGCTTTTTCCATTCTCTCTCTACTTCGAGACGTCATCCACACTTGACGGCGTACCGCTGTTCCTCAGTTTTACACAAACTTAGACAGAATGAATGCATTTTCAACAAAAAGCACTGTGATTTTAAGTGGTCGTCATTGTTCACAGAAGCCCAGCGATCCCTCGTGAGCGCAATGTGTGTCACTTGCTGTAATGTCCACACTCCGTGCCTGCTCATTATCATACAAACTGCATCATAGTTTATTTAAAGCACGTCAGCCAAAACAGGAAACGGGAAAAACTGAAACCACGTTAATTGGGTTAGTTTGTTTAAGGCGTTATACATTTCAAATTAATAGTATGCGTTAATTTTGACAGTACTAATATATGTATATAGGGGTATATATGGGATTGTGTCGGAAGTTAATTCACAGGACCCCAAACAGACTAACTGTCTGTCAGCTAACAGCTGTGAATGGATGAGGCTCTCCTCATCCTGAAAATGTAGACACAAAAAGGTCCCAAAACACTTTTCATTATAACTTGTTAGCTGAGGACCGAGCTTGGGATCGAGTTATTGAGGCTGTCGATGCTGAAGGGAGATATTCGTGTTTTATCTGTTAATGAGAGCTTGAGGAAACTCTAAGTTAAGTTTACGTAAAGTTAGAACAGATGTTGAACAAAATGAACAAAAACAAAGCAATAAGTAGTTATATGTGCTTAATCAAGAAATGTATCATTACAATAAAGTTATTTGTGGAGCCTTCTCGATACAAAAATTAGGTCTTGCATTGTATGTGCTTAGCTAATGTGCTGTTTATTTCGTTAAAATTAAAGCCAAATTTCACATATTTTTAAATCACTAATCAATACTAATCACTGTATACACACAAAAACTTTCTAAACATAAATAAAGCAATAATATGCTTCAAACACCTCTGCAGTATATCCAATCTAAACCTCTAATTTGTCTTTATAAATCTAACAAACACAACAATTACCACATGCAACTAAAACTAAACATTGAGAGAGTGACAGTGAGTTTGTGAGTTCAATACAAAGAGCGGCTCCTGCCCATCTCTAATAGATACAGAGATTATCTATCTCATACAAGTCAAAACTGGTTCAACTAAGATTTGCTCAAAAGAAACATTTTAGAGATTGGTGTTATTTCACTTACTCTGCTTCAGCCCATATACATTTTACTGTATTTGCAATAAAGATTTTGTTTATATTAACTGTTAAACGTTTTTGTCATGTACACATTGTGTGTTGAAAATAATAGTGCAGAAAATTCTCAATGAACAACTGCACACAAGTACAAGATTGGAAGTTACTTGTGATTAAAATGTACCAACTGATTTCTTGATGCATCTGGATATGGACTGACTGATTTTCAATCTCATCAATCATCTGGTACATGGTGATTGTAATGAGATGCACCTGGAAGCCAATCAGTGCATTTCTCACTTTTTCACTTTTTCCACTGTGTTTTTTGAGAGGTGATTTTACTTTGGCTGGAGAAAACTGGTAAGCACTATTTGTGAACCAAAAATCACACATTTTAACATAATGGTCTGCTAGATAAGATTAACATTGGCATCTTTAATTTCTATTGAGTCACTCAATTTGGATGTGCAAGTGCGATCAAAACCTCATTCATTTAAGTTTGATTCAGAGCTCAGTCAGTGTTTGTCTTATTCTTAAAATATTTTTTTCTGGATAATAGAAGCGGCTCTCTTTAGAGAAGGAGGTTATTAGGTATAACTTTTTGAAGTTGTTGGAAAAAAAACATGATCGCTCTCTCGAGTACAAAATAAGACAAGTTCAAGTTTTTATTTGAACAGGGCTAAAATAAATCCAAAGTGCTCATATGTACAGAGTAATGTTAAAAATACAAACATGTACAAGTATACATAAAGGGGAACACATTAATCCCTTGAAAAACAAGTACACACTTAAAAATAAAGGAAAAGTATCTACGATTTGCTTGAAAGGGTTTTTGTGCTCTACTGCAGCTCACTTAGCTGGTTGTCTACCAAGAGCCCCTTTCAAAATGAGCTAAGGCTCCTTTTATAGCCCAGGCTCCTTCCAAGGTTCCCACCATTTTTCTCACAAACAATAAATAAAGTTTCCAAATTATTTCAGTTTCATTAAATCAATTATTCTCCTCTAATTAAGCATGAATACACAAGAATATAAACAAATATAAAACGAAGTTAACAACAAAACTCAAATGGTATCATCCTCTTCCGCGACAGAACTATTTACAGCTCAACAACTCAGCGAGTTTGCCGCCAGCTTCCCAGAACCGGTGTTCGTCAGTTTCATCTACCCGTAATTTTTGACTGCCGGGTCATTGTGCGCATGCGCACAACATTGAACCACGTAATTTTCCGTCATGTTCGTAATTCTTATAACCACGCCCGTTATTTTCCTTTACCGTTTCTGGCAAAATGTAAGATTTCCACCGTTTATCTCTTTTATTTTCATGATTTGCGTTCCAAAACCATACTCTTTAATAAATAAATTGCAATTTTACAGCATGGAAGAAAGGTGGAAATTTCTTCACAACTTCCTGTTTAGAGAAATGTATCCAACTGGGTAAAAAAGTGCAAGAAACAATCCTTACGACGATATGCAATGAAATTCAGGCTAAAGAGTAGGTTTTTGAAGAAATAAATTATTAGTCTTTTTTAGAGTAGTTAAATCTCACCAGCTATTTTCACTATAATAGCACTCTAAACTCTATTATTGAGTGCTTGATCAGTCTCACTGTCTATTTATTATTGAAATCACACAAACTCCATTTCTAAAAATGACAGTGAAACGCGCTGTTTGTCCGTCTGCTAAATCAACACATCCCAGTTGAACCGAAATGACAAAAAAAATCCAAATATTTTATCATCATACATCGATATATGCAGCAGAATGCGGAAGGACATTTCGATGAGATAGGGAAAACCAACAGACTAGTCCATAGTTTTTTGCTGCGCCAGGATAGACGTATAGGACACTGGAACATAGAATCGACCTTTATCAGGTAAGAATGTTGAAGTTATAATTTAAGCAAAAGAGGGTTGTGTACAGGATGAAAACGAACAGCCGGACATAAGTGGGAATGCAATAAAGCCGGTTAGCCACGTGTGCACCGCACCGACTCTGAACGCGGATTCACGGGAAATGTATGGCTCGCGCAAATTTTAATATCATGCGCACGTGATTATCCAAAATACACGCTCGATTAATGGGACGGATTTGACCTCCTTGCAATGCAACCAAAACTTAGATGTATGCTAAAGCACCTTGTTTATATGATTCAAATTAATGGTGATCTACTTTCAAAAAAAACTGCATGCGAGACAGTGGTTTGGATTTAACGTCGTTGCTGATCAATTTGTGCCTTAAAGGCTCAACATTTAATGTGATGTAACGAGTGCTTGTTTACACCAGTCACGCGGATTGAAGCGTGCTCAAGACACTACCCTACTTTAATTTTGTGAATGGTGTTTAAAGATAAAATTAATGTTAAATGATGATTGATGCAATGTGATGCAAACTATATTTCCTAATATTGAACCTCTCATGTAGGTTATAATTAAAATAACCCAAGCTTCAGCAAAGTTGCAGTTGCACTAAAACTTTTATGGTTAGGACTTAGTCACTCTAAAATTCAGCTTTTTTGTTCCTGGAGAACAATAGGTTTTTTTTCTCCCATGTTTGCTGTAAAGTAAATGTTTTGTTTAGACTCAAGACTCATTTTTTCACACCCAAGCTTCCTGAAATAGGATATTTGGGCCTCTATGACTTCTGATAATGGCCTCCTCAGATGAACTCCCCCAACAGCAAACAAACAATTAATCTCATCTGAACACAAACCATTTTAGCCAATGGTTTTGATCAGATATGATTTGTTATATCCCAAGGCCAAATGCCTGTAGTCCCTTTGTTTTTCTCTCAGCATTCTGTGCTATAGGCTCTATTTGTTTGTGATCTAAAGCTTTGATTGAAAAAAATGGAAGAGCAAAGATATCAACAGAATACTATTAGTGATGGTTACAGTAAAACAAAGTGATATATTGTTTAAGACTTTAGGTAAACCAGGGCGAAAGAGGGCATAGAACCATGTTGCAATGAGGAACTGAAGATATTAAATCTGACTTTCAATATTTTATTAACGTTTTTATCTCAGACTCTGTTAGTGTCCAAAAACATTTTGTATGGCTAAACACAAGCAGAGTTTTCTTTATACACACTGCATTATTATTTTTTGCTCCAGTTTGCTTTGTCTTTCCAATTAGCCTTGTGCTTGTGACGTTTCTTGTCCAATTAGCCTTGTGCTCCTTTTAACCTATTGTCTGTGCGTCTCTGTTTAGCCTTGAACCTGTGCTTGTCCGATTAGCCTTGGGCCTGTGCCTTTTCGGTTAGCCTTGTGCTCCAATTAGCGTAGTGCCTGTGCTTGTCCGGTTAGCCTTGGGCCTGTGCCTTTTCGGTTAGCCTTGTGCTCCAATTAGCGTAGTGCCTGTGCTTGTCCAAATAGCTTATGCTTTAGCCTTGTGCTTGATGATTCGCCTTGTGCTTGTCTGTGTAGCCTTGTGTTTGTGCTTGTCCAACTAGCCACAGTAATTTGGCTCAAGAACAGCACGAGACACAAAACATCTCCGGTTTGGGGATTTAAACTCACTCAAGTTCACTGAGTTTTTACTCAGGGTTCATTTTTGGAAAGCAAAGGTGAAGCATGGTTATGGTCCCTGATAAAATACCATTGTTTCTTATTTGAACTGTAAATTTTTCAACATTGATCATTTTCGCTTCATGCTGTGACTCAATGCTATTCTCAATGCAAGACATGTGTTGGAGCTATTGTAGGTTAACATGTACCAGTTTACCACAGTATTCCATTATTACGCTGGACCTTAACAAATTTGCGATTTTGGATTCTTGCTGAGGTTTAGCTGGACATCTCTGAAATCTGTATGAAGCTTTCAGGATCCGTGATGGCATCGCCTGTAAGTAAAGCTACCAGTCACAAAAGCTGTCTGTTGAAAGTAAAATCATTGCAACTGTTGGCATGAGTAGGGGTAAAGCACATAGTGTTTTAATGCTTCACCCCCCCAAGTTTGCGATTTTGTTTTATTCATCCTCTTTTGGAGAATGCATATTACAACTTTCATATTACACATTTCTAAATAAATAATTCATTTTATTAAACATTTTGTTAACATGTATTTATGCAATTTTCACTTTTTTAACACCCCAGCTCTTTGCATTGCAGTTTTGTTCATAAGACTAATTAACATTTGTTTTATTTTTACAAAATTAAAAGTTGCAGGTGTTTTATTTTTTCTCTTTTTCAGTAGACGAGAGTCATAACATGAGGTGTCTTTTCTCCCACATGTGATCTGCAGTTTTATTGTTAAACAGACTGTATTGCTAAGGCAGTAGTCCTAATGATGGCAACAAGCTGAAAACAAATGCAGAGAGAGCCTTCAGGTGGAGACCATAATTGTAATAGATGGAGAGGGGAACAGAATGTGGGTGTCTAGCTTAAGATTCATGGCCCTGCCACACATATGGAGGCTTAGTGAAGACAAAACAAAAAAGATAGAAAAGCAAGTGTCAGAAAGATTTAACCAGTAGACCTTATAGTCTTGAGATGTATATATCAACGCTGCCTGCCAAGAGAGTCGGTTATATTTTCCAGCTCTTTAGATTAGGTTTAGAAATATCCACAGACTACAAAGTGGTTACCAGGTGTGAGGTTGGTACTTTTCATAATTGCTGAGATCAAATGAAAAACAGACTGTGAATCCTGTGAGAAAGTAGCTGAGATTGAATTTGTAGATAGAAATAACATTGTGACTTCCATCTTGTCCTTTTCTGTAATTGGATTTGGCTGGAAATGGCTTTTGTTGTTTATACGGTTGGTTTCTAAGATTCCTTCATTCATTTGAATAAATAAACAATCTTAAATAATAACCTTTGAGTCTTTTATCTCTAGCTCTGAAGTTTTTTGTTGTTTGTTTGTTTTTGCTTATATTCAGCCTTTATAAGTTTTTAAAAGCTATCAATACTTTTTGTAAACCTGTGCAGTTCAGTTTGTGCTGTGAACTCTGTAAAACAAGTTTAATGAGAGCGAGGGACTTTTAATGCAACTGTCCACGTGTTATTTTCCAATGAATGTGTTTATTCTGTGATTAAACTCAGAATTCTGAAGTCCAATAAAAGTTTAAAAAGTGAACCCTGTCCGGTATATTCCATATATTAGCAAACACGCTGGATCACAGTTCACAGATTTGCTCAACTTGGATTGTATCAGTGACTGTATTATTTGTTATACAGTTAATATTTTACGACTGCCTTTGTTTGAGGAGCTCTACTGAACTAAAACCAAGAGATAATCAATTTATTCAACTGCCAACGCAAAGGCGGAGAACAGGGTTGTTACTGTCCAATTTTCTTGTATAATTCTACATTAAAAGGAAACAAGGAGTTTCACATTTGCCTTCACCTGTTTTTATTCATATAAATATCTTACATTGAAGAGATTGTGGTCAAGTTTTCACTTGCTTTGATGGAGAATGTTTTTAAAGTGGTAACATTACTAGCTTTATAGCGGCATATTTCTCTCAGTCCACCTCAACGTGAGCTCATCCAGATAAGTGTTGATACTCAGAATTTTGACTTTATATGCAGCATTCGGACATCTTTTCATTCTAACTTCAAAATTCAGATGTTTATTTTTAAATATCTGACTTTATTTTTCTCTGAATTTGTATATATCTTCAGAAGTATGTCTTCTTCCCTCTGAATTATCTCTTTATTTTCAGAATTATGACCTTTTTTTAATTCTGATTATTTTAAAATTTCTGAATTGTTTTCTTTGAATTCTGACTGTAATTTCAGATTTAAGAAATTTTTTTCTCTTGCTATTTAACATATTAAATTCAAAATTATTTCAGATCAAAGTCATAATTAAATTAAGATATTACCTAATGCTAATGTATTATTCTAAGGTAATATATACACGCACACACGCGTCAGTGAAAGTCTCACTCCCACAATTTTCATATTTAAAATACTTTTTGTTTAAAAATACAAAAGCTTTTTGACCAACAACATGAGGTATTCACTGGGAACTGAAGTTGATCAAAACAGCATGGCATCAAATATTTAGCTTATTGACGTAGTGTGATATGGCTCTAACAAAAAAGGCCATGTGTCACTGAAAAACATGAAGTAGTCGTCTGCAGTGATGAATTTCAAGTATGAATATTTAATATATAAAATATCATTTGAAAATTAGCTTACAGACTAGGCTTGAGAAATTAATTATAGACTGATCATTTCTGATCTGGTCTTCTGGTGAGGAGTTAAATTAAATTCTATTTCAGTTTTACTGAGCAAAAGTGTCTACATGCATTAAATTAGTATGAGTATAGGCGACAGCATTTGAGTTGAAGACTAATAGAGCTATTACGATGAAATGTAACATCCAGTTATTAAATATTATTATGATGAGAAATGCTCAATCAACTCAAATGTATTTAGGCAAGAATCTGAATAACTTGGAATATCCAAGAAGGGTTTCCAAAGTATGATTCGTGTAGATGTAATGAAAGAAATGTCAGACAGACAATTGCAGCTGTTGCATCACCAGCATCCATCATTTGATTCACACTCTTCTAAGAGCAATGGAGAACAGATATATGAAAGATACATTTTGTGTAGTCACACTGATTTTACAAGAGCAACATTTTTTTGACCTTTTCAATATAAAGTATATGCAAATGTATACACTTTGACAAAAAGTTTTTTATGCACCAAATTCTCTCCTTTTCCATCTCAATTTCCTTTAAACACAAGGTCCGGTCTAATTAAATGTGTATGGTTTGCTCAAGCAACTGGTTAAAAGAATAAGGCACTGCTGCATTTTTTACTTTCTGTTTATTGTAAACTGGTCCTAGTATAATTTACTGTTTGATCAATGCACCCAACATCAAGCCATCAGACCAAACGACCTCGCTCTTGAAAGAAATTGACTAATTTAAACTGCCAGTTACATTTTAATTTGTCTCTTTTTGAAAATTGGACCCTTGCTATTAGTGAGAAATCGTTGTTTAAAGCAAAGGCAGATTCCAAATATTTAGGGCGGGTCTGTGGTGGTGGGCTAGTGGAGAAGATGGAGTTACAGGTAATTCTGTACAGTGAAATAATCCCGTTGTACTATTTTTAATTATTTCTCTTATCCTATCATCCCATGCCACATGTCAATAAATGTCTGGCTCTTACTTCGATTTAGGATATAGCATTGTTACTACATACATTTAACAATGCTTTTTATTTATTGAGTTATCCATTGTTTTTTTTAGAACTCCAAGCTATTCTATTAAGAGCTGTTCTTTGTCTCAGCTCATTTAAAAGATATTAATCTATTATAGCTACATTTATTATTTCATATAATTCATTTAACTATTGAAACATCTCTAGATCTATACAACTAGATACATGTTCTTTTAAACATCGCAGGGTTATATAATTCTTAACCTCATCATAAGATAAATGCTGTTAAATGACTCTGGCTTTTTTGGTCATATATTAGCATAAAAGCCCAGGCTTGTCCGATGTTTTTATATTATTATAAATCTCTCTTCTTGATGAATAAGCCTCCTTTCTTCTCCAGCAACAGATGTTCGAAATTAGAATCTTACAATAAAAATGTACTAAATACTTCCACATACACTGAGTTTTTTCAAATGCAGTTTTTGATAACATGGTTTTAAAAATGCATGTAAAATATTTTATTTTTAATCAATACAAATTCAAATAGTAGTGTTGCTCAACTTTCTTGTTGCCATTTTTGTTGCTGAATAAATGCATTTAACAAGTGAACATTTGAGCACAAACTTGCCCCACTTATCACAAAAATTGGTTACAGTATAAATAATGCTGTATATGAAATCCCTTACAACTAACATGTAGCTACAATTCAAATACAAATTTACTCTATTTCTTCTTATAAGCTTCTTGATTCTCTTAGTTTAGCTCACAATTTCACAAGTTTGTCCGTTCTCTTATTTACTACCACAGCTTAAAAAAAGTATATATATATATATATATATATATATATATATATATATATATATATATATATATATATATATATATATACCCTAATGTTACATTCATGAACCGAGCTTCTTTAATGGGGAAGCAAATTTTAAAAAGCATCAAGCATTGTTAACCACTTCTTCTAATTTAATTCGACACTGCTGTGCTCATACATTGAAGTTATTCTTTAATTAAGAGTTATTGTGTCTTTATTTCAGCAAGGTCACATTTTCTATCAGGAAAGAATAAGAACCATCAGTCTACTCTAATATACTATTGTGAATAAAGTTTATTCATAACAAATCCAATCAAATCCTGCTGGAATTTTTACTAGAGCATGTTTTCATCAAAAATATGTTCATGTGGTTGATTAACTATTGAATATTTATGAATCCTTCGTTCTCAGCTAGATGCTCTGGGTTTGATCACATTGATGTTCATTAACCTAACTGTTAGCTCTGATTGCAAAAAGATTAAAGCACATTTTTTTTTACATAATGATTCACTCTTTTGTTTGGTGCATAAGCACACACACACACACACGCACACACACACACACAACTACTTTGTCGGGGGAACATATTGGGAAAAACATGTAAAAAGAGTACATAAATATACAATAAACATTATTTCATTATTTAATTTAAACATTTTAGCTCTACTGAAAATGAATAAACCAGCTGCTGTCTAACTAGATTTGTTGATTACAATCAAGTGTTTCAGTCATGAACTCAAACTGAAGTAATAATTCAATTGAAGCCTGGATCTTTTAAAGTTGAAAAGTTTTTAAGGAATACGTAACTTTTAGAATAGCTGTATTTTATCAAAGAGATAAAGAATAAACAAAACAATCCAGAGCCCCTGGGCCATTAAATTGAGTTATTTCATATTGTTACATAACGCCAAAATAACATTTAATTAAATTAAATTGAAATTAGAACATTGTAATTTCTAACAGGACCATATTAGAACTGGTTTTAGTTTTCCCCAAAATAATTACGCATCATCTTCTAACTTGACTGATTATCTAATTGAACACTGTTAAAATTTAACTTACACTTTGCATTAAACTGAGTTGTCTGGATTTTTTTTTATACAAATATGTATAATGTACTATACTTTATAAACTGGTAACTGGTGATCTAAGAATTTTTGCTTCCATGTGAGATTTGGCAACCTTCACTTTAAATTGAGTACAATAGTACGTGTTAAACAAAATTGCTAGGTAATCACTGCACTTCAATGTGACATGCTTGTATCAAATGCTCTATCAAATAAAATGTTAAAATAATAATTTTAACAAGTTTTATGTTATTGCTTTATTAAAGTTAGAGGTTTGAAAGCAGATGCCGTTTAAGTAAAATAAAACTTGGTAAAGTACTGTGATACGAAAATAATCAAAAATAATAAAAGTGTTAAATAAAACGACCGTTGTCTCTATGTGTGTGGCAGTCAAATCTTATGACTTAGCAAAATCTAATAGAACACCGGGTTTATTTAGCATAAATTAGTATTTGTGTCATAAACAATTTCTTTGATTTTCTGATTTCTTACACACCCTTAAAATAAATAATAAAGCACAATCAAAATATTGGCTTTAGATATCACATTCAAATGATTGGTAGTAAATATGTTGTCATGTATTGTTGAGGGGAGTCAGTAGCTTTTAATGAACATGGTTTGCTTTATCTGTAGTTATATCTTTGGTTAAAAGACAAGTTTATTGTGTGTATTTTATGATTTCTCTACTCAAAGCATCAGCAGTTGTCCGACACATTCAGAAGACTTCTAAATTAGCTTTGGAAATGAGGTTGAATTTGTTCAGGTTTGGCAGATTCTATGCTTGTTGTGGAGCGTTATTTACAGACTTCCTTGGCAAAGCAAGCTTCCTGCTAAATGAGCCAACAGACCCAGGCTGTGGTGTTGAGTTAAGGGGAATTGGGTGTTTATTGAGAATGGGCTTGTGTGACAAGCATCAATAAAGAAAAAACAAGGCAATGCCACTGCATAACTTTGAGTGGATTTAATCACTGGAAAGAAATCAATGCCAAAAATATCCATCCAAGGGTCTTATGCACAAGGAAAAGAGGCCTGTAAAATGGCAGATAAGACAGTGAGTAGGCAAGGTCTATCTTTTACAGCCACAGGCGAATCCAGCTGTAGAAATACTCTACGCTTATGCTGAAACACTGTGTCCTAATTTGGCCTGCCGGTTTCCTAGTGGGCAATTGATGTTGTCAGACCTCTGTAAGATGATTCTGTCCTGCATTCTTCTATTGAACGTTACAGGACTGCACACACCTGTCAAGAAAGAGATATGTCTGTTTGGATCCTGCGACCATGTCTTGTTAAGCAGAGGTTTACCCTGAGCTCTGCCATGGAAAGTGATGCTGTGGGCAGTGTGACGAAGGGCCGACTCAAGGCTTCAAAGCCAATCTAAGCAGCAGGCGAGTGGTGAGCCTGAACTAAATCCATCCTTTTCAAGCCCGTGGTGTTGGTTTTCATTCCAGGTATTGTCCTCAGATTGTTTCATGGTGCTGGGTGGGAGGTCTGGCAGGGCGTACTTTGGAAAAAATAAACATTTGCTATCTCTGACACCAGAATTCTTAACTGATAAAGATGTGAAATGGATTCCTCAGGGCATTGTATTGGCATAGTTAATGTGTGCCTCATTTATTTATTACATGTTATGGATTACATGTTATGTTATGGTTATGGATGTTTTTTACAATCATGGACAAACACGGCCACTTATTTTTTTTCACAAATTGATTGCTTTTTCGGCAGTTGTTGCTTGTTTTTGCTATTTGTATCTGTTAAAAAAACTATGAAAGAATGTTGAATCATTCTTAACTCATACATCCAACAGCAAATTAAAATCCTTGTCATTAAAGAAACTCAATTTCAAAACTAGAACCAATATTTTTATCAGATTATCAATATATCACAATGAACTGGTTCAGGCCAATTGATTCCCAAAAAAGTAAAGATTGTAAAAAAACCTAACAAGACAAGGCAAGATTAAATGAACACAAAGCAAATAGGAAATTGACATTAAATCCATTAAAGAAGGGGAACATTGAGAGCTTATAAGAAACAAATGAAGATTAGACTAACATGTGAAAACAAAACGAATTGTCCAAAATAGACGAGGTTACAGAAAAAGTAATCCAGAGAAACTGTGTACTCTACAACAATGACCATATCAAAAACTACTGCTGACAAAACCATCAATCATTCAAGACCAGCAAGGAGAGACAAGAAAGCATTTCAAGCCTCCAAAAACCCAAGTTTTCCCAACTGTTGGGATTCTACCACTGTACCATTAAAAAAACAGTAAATGCCCTCCAGGGGTGAAGTATCATGGCTCTGCACCAAAACAGAAAGCATTCAGACAGGACAGAGTAATATTCTCTGATACATCTCTGATAATATTCTCTGATACATCCAACCAGATATATGAATTCATATGCTTAAATGACCACAGTCACAGGTATAACAGAAAGTGTATTGGCATGTAGACCACTTTTGTGAAAGAATGGGCTTTTCTCAGTGGCTCAGTAAATTCCAACTCTGATTGGGTGCCACCTTCCAACAACGTCAGGTTTAGGTTTAGGTTTACCATAACAGTACACTAATCAGCAAACAGTACAGTTTAAAATGTTGATCTTATTAACAGCTAGCTTTAAGCATGAGGAAAATTTGGTCTGAGCTTTATTTTTGAAAAGTATTTGTGTGTTATCATCTTTAAATAGAAAGTGTCAACAAAAAAAAATCTGAAATGAGTCTTTTTGAAAAGTGCTTTAGGACTGTACAAAACGTACTAAGCTCCTCCCACCACTCGTGCAAGTTTACCTGGAAAGATGTGAATCTGTCACATCATGTCGAGGAACTGTTTTTCTCCTGTGAGGTATTCTCCTCTTTATATTCTCTGCTGAGGGAAGAGGCTGAAAAGGAGCAATGGTTAAGCTTCATCTTTACAATCATCAATCTACACTCATTCAATTCAGGTTTCACAAAAAGTCTTTTGATAAAAAAATGTATCATTTCTTATTTTATTTGGCCTGGTATCTTCCTCCCAGTCAAAACTGGTGAGTATGATGCTAACAGCTGATGTGTTATTTCTGAAGAAGCGCTAGAGGCTGTATCTAATAATAGCAGACTTGTGTCTAACGACCAATCGCTGCAGAATGCATCACGTAAAGGAGGAGTTATTTTTGAACGAGTCACAAAACATATAATTTTGCAGTTATTGAAAAATCAAGTAGAACTAAATGCATACTATTACAAAAAGTGTTTTTTGACCTCGCATTGATGTCATCTTGTTGTTTGAAACAACAAAACACAAATAATCAAGATTTCAGAACCACAATAATGGCTCTTAAATAAACAATACTCGTGCATGCTATGCAATGTGTTTGTTCATTTTGGTCTAAATTAAAGAGCTGTAAATTAAAGGAATATTTTATATATGAACTTCATACATGGAAGATCCTTGTCATCGTATCAAGCGTGTTGCCTAATCTTTTGCTACTCTAAACATTACCCACAGTCTGGGGCTACCAGCAGTGACAGCACTCTCAGATATTTCAATACCTCGGTCGGAAAGCCTGATTTTTTGTTTTGCCTTTGGCCTGTTTTAGTTTTCTCCATTTGGTGTCTGTGCAGACCCGCTGTTTTACTCAAGCTTCAAGTCTGAAGAATAAATTTGATTCTTATCTGCATCTGGTTCCCAGTCTGTTCCTTGACAGTTGAAAAGTCGTTAATTCTACTTAATTCTAATGCTACTATAACACCGGCAAGATAAATCCGCCATTGTTTACTATGCATAGTCATACAGATATACTGGAACCCAGAAGTGTTTAAAAAAAAAAGGTTTCTCTCAGTGATTGACCTCAAAATTCACTTTGAGATACATTAAGAAAGGGAAAAACAAGTTTGTGTCTTTCTTTGAAGCTATGTCAGTGAATATGTTTTATGATATAGGGTGTTTTCAACCAGATCTCTGCATTTGATGGGGTGGATTGAAATGTTTCCTTTACTTGGCTGGAATTTTAAACATTGCGCTACAGGGAGTCAAGACCTCAGATAGCTTTTTATTTTTTCAGTGTTAACCCTGCCTACGGCGAGGAACACTGCAACCTCCGAGATTGGAGTAGCTATTTGATTGACAGCTCAATGAGCTCTCTATCACCTTCTGCTCCTCCTTGCCAAGTGTTATTGATTCAGCTGGAATTGATTATGGCTTCAGATGTTTTTTCAATGGACTATGGCCTAAGTAAGACAGTGGAGGTGATGCGGAATGAAAGCACTGCTGGATGAAGCAGAGATGAAGATGGGAGACAGATAAAAGGACTCCGAGACGAAGATAGGATTAAGTCAGAAACAGAGTTACAGGTTGTTGGCGGATAATAAGATGACCAGTGTTGGCTTAGATCTTCTGCCCCAAGATTAAAGAATTTACACAGAGCCTGAGATCAAATCAAAGGAATCCTCTGACACCGGAACCTGTGTTGCCCATGAAATCTCTGTTCTAAACAGCCTCATAAGAGTCAAGGATGAAACTTGGGGAAAATTTATTGGGGATGCTTTATACATTTGTCCACCATCATGCAGTGAACCATACATTAGTGCTTCAGCTGGTTTGTGTATGTTTGTGCTTGTATTTGTCCAGTATTGTTCAGCTGTGTAGAGTTATAAATGCCCTTCTTCCCCCACCCACACTGAACACTATTTATCGCCTGCAGTTTGCACAGCTTACACAATCCTCTGATTCCGTTTATTGCAACTATTGATCGGTTGATGTGTAGCCTTTTGAAAACCTAGTGGGGATGCTTCCTGAGTTAGAGGGACTCTTCACCAGAATATATATATATATATATATATATATATATATATATATATATATATATATATATATATATATATAAATACACACACACATATGAAAGTCTATAGTTTATCAGTACACACACTAATAATGTAATTATGCAAATTATATAGGTGCTTATAAACCATGAATGAAGCCTTTAAAATTTTATTTATAAACTGCTTAAAAATGTGTAACAACATAGAAACAATGGTTTACAAGCTACTTGCTAACTATTTATTAATGCTTAATAAAAGATTAGTTATTATAAAGTGCTACCTATTTTATAAATAGAGATAGTGAAAATATAAAGTAATAGAACTATAGAAGTCAAAGGTGCTTAAGGGATGTGTTTTGAGGTAATGTGCAGACCTAAGCGTGAAGTAAAAATAAAGTGCAGCAACAGAACAACAGATTGTGGAGCGACTGGAAATGTGCAAAGAGTCCAATCAGAGTCCTATTACTTAGTGCAATATTTAGAGGATATATATGGGAGTTTTTTGGGAAAGTTACGGATTAAGGAGCTGAATGGCCTGAAGGAAGAAAAGAAGCTGTGCTGGGCTGTTCTGGTGTTTAGGGTTCTGAAGCACCTGCCGGAGGGTAAGAGCTGAAAGAGGTGGTTGCCTAGATGAGCAGAATCCAGAGTGAGTTTGAGAGCCCTCTTTCTCATTCTGGAGGTGTACAGTTCTTGAAGGGAGGGTAGGGGAGCTCCAGTGATCTTTTCAGCAGTCTGTTCAACTGGAGTCTCTGGATGTCCTATTTGGATGCTGAGTTAAACCAAGCAGTGATGGAGATGCATAGAACAGACTCGATGATCGCTGAGTAGAACTGAGTCTGCAGCATCTGTGGACGATTGGACTTCTTCTGCTGTCGCAAGAAGTACAGCCTTTGCTTAGCCGTCTTTGCAATGGAGTCAATGTGGGAGCTCCACTTAAGGTTAGGTGAGGTACTGGTTCCTAAGAACCTGAATGACTCCACTGGTGCCACAGTGCTGCTCATGATGGGGACAGGGGGATAAGCGGGGGGATTCTCCTGAAGTCCACTATCATCTCCACTGTTTTGAGGATGTTTAGCTCCAGGTTGTTCTTGCCACACCAGAGAGCCAGATGCTCCATTTTCTGTCAGTATTCAGACTCCTCACCATCCTGGATGAGACCGATGACAGTGGTATCATCTTTCAACTTCAGGAACTTTGCCGAGGAGTCTTGAGAAGTGTAGTTGTTGGTTTAGAGGGAGAAAAGTAGCGGGGAGAGAACACAACCCTGGAGCACCAGTGTTGATGGTGCAGGTGTCGGAAGTAAATTTCCGAATCCTCACTAGCTGTTGTCTACAAGTCAGGAAGCTGGAGTTCCACTCACAGATAGTTTATTCCGGAGGAATAATGGGATGATGGTGTTGAACACTGAGCTGAAGTCTACAAACAGGATCCTCGCATAAGTCCTTGGGTTGTCCAGATGTTGCAGGGTGTAGTGTAACATCAGTTGTTGATGTTTGCTCTTGTGGGTCAGTGTCATCAGAGCGGGTGGAGGATGTCGGACTGGGTTTCAAATTTGCTTTAGAACTCATTGAGCTTTTACACCAAAGTTTCATTGCCCAAAGAGGAGGGGGGAGGTGTCTTGTAGTTGTCGATGGTCTTCAGGTCTTTCCACACTCATGCAGGGTTGTTAGCTGAGAACTGGTTCCCCAGCTTCCTGGAATAGCTCCTTTTACCTGCTCTGGTCTCCTTATTCAGTTCGTTCCTGGCCTGATTGTACAGAACAGGATCTCCACTCCTGAAGGCATCACTTTTGGCCTGGTGAAGCTGTTTGTTTTTTTTATAGAACCATGGTTTGTCATTATAGAATGTTAAATAAGCCCGGGTGGGATTGCAGATGTCCGCACAGAAACTGACATATGAGCCTTGATATATGCTTTGAGCTGTTGCTTATATGATGGAATAAGGTGGTCCAGGCATTGGTCAGAGAGTCCCCCCTATTGTGGGGGACAGTGCAATATGTGAAAGTCTTCATAGTTTTACAAGGAAAAGTCCTAGTGTTTCATACCTGTCACGTTTAGAATGAAAAAATAAAGGGAATTTTTCTGCAGTCCACTTCCGTCACAGAAGGTTTGGAGGTAGGTAAGTACAATTCAACAAGAAGTTAATTGACAAACAATTATGGGGCATGTAAATTTGAATAAATGAGTGCTGAGAGGCTTTACGTGAATTTAGGGGTATTCTTATCTGTCAGCAGGAGTTCAGGATGAGAGATGCAGTGCACAACCACAGAGCCAGACACACAGAAGACAGCAATGCAGTTCTGACTAGCAATAATACTATGCAAGCTATGATGGCTTTTCCCCTTGATGTTGTGCGCGAATGTATACAGAGTTTCCGTGCCTGTGTGTATGCTTACTGTGAAGTTACAGCATCAAACGAGATGTGCTAACATGAATTCAGCCATGACGCGACCGAGTTTGCGCTAGGGAAAATTAATTTTTAAGAAGCTTCTCCTTTGTAGGTCTACAGTTCAAAATTCATGTTTAACTGAATAAACAGCGAATAAAGAATATCTTATTGAACATAATTTATTTTCATCACCAATTATGATAGTAGAATAATTTTTTCAAGCAGTTTGCAGTGCATTAGTGGCTCCCACCACTAATTGTAACAGTCCTTCGTAGAATGAGTGACAAAGAGATGTATAGAGTGAACGGAGACTGTTAATGGGATGATTGCTATCTACTGTGCTCACTAATATACTGGTGATGAGGTTTGCTGGGAGTAGTGTGGTGAAGAGCATGACTGATTTGTGACAGCCACAAAATACGGTGAGTACTGCTGGTCATTCCACCAGAGATTCATATCTTTTACATTTGAAGACAGGTTTAAAAGACATTTTAGCAAGTCAACAACTTACTAACTGCAATATCAGATGCTCAGCATCTTCCATGAATGTGTTTGATTTGTTCTTCTGTGTTCCACAAACAAGGCTACAAATGCTAAATTGATTGTTTTTACTAGACTAACAACAGTTAAGTTTAGAAAAGATTTTTTTAAATACAGATAAAATACTACAGCATGGTAGGTAAAGGGGGGTAAAATATGCTAGTTCCCTGACCTAAATGAGAGCGTTGACAGCTATCTGTTTTTTTACACAAACACTGTTTTACACTGTTTTTTACTGTTTTGACACAAACTCATAACGGTGACAATAGAACTAGTGCGACAGCAGAGTGGCCCCATTTCTTATCCTCTCCAAAGCTTCTGCATGGAACGCTAATCCTTTTTCCTATTTTCCCATAATGTCCATGAATTGCTCTCACTCTAGCCATATTTCAGGAGGACAAATGAAAAGAACGGTGTATAAGAGTGCCCCTCACAGGCTCTTTGCACATCCCACCTGGCAGCTGCTGGTAATGCAAAGCTTTCTCACCGACCGTGTGACATTAAATCTTCTCACACACATCATCTTAAACTAGTCTTTGACTCTGTTGGGGGAAGATTATAATGCTCTTACTGTTTAATGTCAGAATATGCTCCCTTCTGACACTTTTTGGAGTTCAATGCTGATTTTATTCAGCGTGGATGGCAGTTATGAGATATGGCAGCTCATCAGATTATACTCGGTCCTTATCCTGTTACAAGGTCCATGCGACCTTCTGGTGTCTACGCTGATGGGCTTGTTAGAGCATCATCTGTTTAGTGAGTGACACCAGCGTGACCTTTCTTCTAAAGGGGTGTGGAGGTCGTAAGAAAGGCTTGTAAGTGTCAACCTTCTGTCGTGTTCATAACGTGCTTTGTTGACATGCTGACAAAATGCTATGCCAAGTAAAATTTGGGAAGTTCACCAGGCGTTTGACTTGATCTGCAGGGATTACGTCTTGAAACAGAGGCGTCTGGTTTGTGTCATTTGTCAAGACTCTTGTTTCATGGTGACAAGGTCAGAATAGACAGGAACATAAAAAAGGCACACTCTCAAACGTGTGAATCTTTCTGTCTGTATATGAGAGAGAGTTGTGTGTCATTGAAATTATCATCATCATCAATTATTGTTTGCTACTTATGAACAAGCAAGGACTTGTTTTTTAGTGTCTGGTGTTATAGTTATTTGGTGTTATGTATATCACATTCATTCAAATCGAGCAGTTTCTTGATCCCCCCTATATCCTGCAGCTCCTCAATATATCTATATCATCATATTCTCTACATGTTTTAGTTGAAACTTTGCTCTACGTAGCATTATACTCTAGCTTCAGAGGACTTTGTTTCATGATGTTTGAACCAAAAATTAGCAAGACAAGAAATGTATACTACTAACATGGCCATCATCTCAGACTCCTACAACTTCCATGTGGATTCTCAGCTGCCATCCTTTCTTCCTTTGGAAAAACTAACTCATGACCTTAACCATATCCAAATTTGTTGATTCTTGGTCTATATCCCAAAAGCGAGAAGGTTTGTTGTTCTAAGATGTAGAACACAGCGCTACAGTTTTGTTCCTTCTATAGCCAGATAGTTGATTTGATTGTTGTGTATTTTGCACAACTGTACCCTACTTCAGAACCTGTTTCATTGTTCATCACCAACATTTAATGATCTATGTGTATGATCAGATGTGTTTCATGATGAATGAATCTACAGTAAAATGTTTATGTTGGAGGTGGAGGTGGGAAATTATTGTCTTAAGGATGAGTGGACGGAAAAGTATTTGTTTATTCTTCCGTCAAGAGGCTTCAAACCAGTTGAAGAGTATTCCCAGAAACTATGACATTCATTAAAAGTGGCGATGTGAGTGCCACTTGAAAGTAAGCTCAGCTTTTTGGTGCAAATGCATCCCTTCAAGGACAGTCATGTGCCAATTTATCTAATAAAAAAAAACTATACAGAGAGGAATTTTTTTTTGCCATTGTCCATCTAAATAGCCATATTGTATTTTATTTTCCTAATTTGATGAGATTTACTTGAAAAGAAAGCTTTTTGGACTTAGGGTTAGGGTTTTTTTTACAGAAAGAGCTTTTTTTATTTGTAGGTTTTTCAAGATTTCACTTTTTTTCTCTGTTTTTCACTTTTCTGTTTGTTACAAAAATAAAGGCCTTAATATGCGTATATTTAAATGGGGAACTATATTATTTTTGCAAATGTGGAAATAATATAAGCAATTAAGTACAAGCTAGATTGACCGGGCCTTTTACTTGCAGAATATTTTAATAACAGAACCTCTGAAAACTACCTCTAGACTTAACTGAATACCCCTGCTGTAGAATATTTAAAAGCCCCTCTACTGTTACTGTTGTTGTCTACAGTAGAATTTGATTATTAGGATCTACTGCTCCAAAGTCAGGTGTTTAAGGCAGTTAGTAAAGCATATGTTGTTGATAACCACAGGTAAGCCCTAATGAATGGATTGATAACATCATATCATTACTTTCCACATCAAAGATGAAAACGTAAAGCTCTAAACCAATGGTGTAAACAAATAATAGATGTGCATGAAGTAATCTTCTCCATTCCATCATTGCTGAATGTGCCTCATTAGGACTCAGTAGGTGAGTTTCAAGCAGAGTCACTCAAGCAGACCAGGAAAGTTAGAAGTCCATGAATGGGCATAGTATTAGTTCTCATTTTACCTGTCAATCAAATGGAAAACTTTTAGCATTTCTGGATTTGTTTAATTGAGCATCTACAGGGAATTTCACAGGTTTCACAATTATTTATTTTTATGCTGAGAATAAGTGATTGTTCTCAGAACAATGATCTCTGAACATATTTTCATGTTTTGAATTAATGTGAAAGGAGGGAGAGAGAGTAAGTTAAGGAATATGTAATAATGTAATGAAAGTTAAGGAATGTGTAAAGTGTGGAAAGTAGAAGAAAGCCAGCACTTGTGTTCGCCATTTTATGCAAAGTTTGTATGCAAAGAAGAGACGGGAAATAACTCATAACATTTCTGATAAAATATGCAGAAAAAGAAGATGTCCAATAATCAACTGCTTCCATCACCATAACTCGGTCACGTTAATAACACATAAAGCTTTCATTGCTTTTCACTCGCTTTCAAGTTTTTTTTTTGCCTTTACCAAAATGTTTCTTCTCAAGTTGAATTTAGACAAAAAAATGGTCAGCAGTTTTTACTGCCGTATTTTTACAGAACGATTTTATATTGTTTTTGTTCTGCCACAACAAGAGTGTGTTTTAGCATTATTGGATTGGAGTGTACAGCAGAATTTCATTAACTTTAGAGCTATTCCAGATATTCACTGAACTATTTCTAATCTCAGCGCTGTCTGATGTCTCATGAAGACTGTCTTTCATTCCAGCCTCAGGACCGAAGCTTATAATGAAACAAGACCCTGCAATCTTTTTTATTTGATCTTAAAAGTGATGCTGTTGCATTTCTTTGACTTGTAATTTATGGCTCCATCTCCAACATGACATGAAGTGACTGACTTCCAGATAATTATTCATAAAATAATAATGAATGTAGTTGATCTTAAAACAACAAAGAACACACTAAAATAACCGATGAATAATAGAGTGTGAGAGATCTCTGTGTCAGGTCCAGCAGCTACTTCTGGGCTCCTTAAGCTGATCAAACAGCCTCACACAGTTCTTTCCTAATTGAAGTGGAGCAGCTGTGAGGGACGTATTGAGCAGTAGTGCATCATGGGATCTTTGGTCAGAGCACTCGCCTGTCCTCCAACATCAGCTTTCTTCTTCCGCTCCATCTCTAGTTGTGAATAAAAGACAGTGCTCTTGAGCCTCCCTGCATTCTTCAGGGGGTTGTTATGTGTGCAAAAGTAAACGGAAATCTGTTTGATCTGACAAGTCTGATTTTAATTGACTGGGGTTAGGCCAAGGGGGGCAGATGGAGGAGAAGGACACTGCAAGGCACTGGAGAGCTGAGATCTTTTTTTAGCTGTTGGTACTATCACCTTTTCAAGGCAGTAGTTGTAAAAAGAGGATCTTCGTCAGGAAAATGTAAGATCTGAATAGGTTAGAAATATGGAAAACATAACTAAATATGAGTACTACTAATAATAATAAAACAAAAATCACTGACTCATCCAATCACTCACTCACTCGCATAAGTATTGAGAATGAATATAAACAAAAATAATTCAAAAATAATGTTGTAAAAATCCAAATAACTTAACAGATTTTCATTTTAAACAATGTTTTCCATGCAGGTTCAATTAACCATAATCAATTAATTAACATCCATCTCTGGAATCATGATCTGGGGCAGTATATCACATCAGCATCGAACTGAGTTTATTGTCATTGCAGGCAATCTCAATGCCTTGCGGTACATGGAAAACATTCTCCTCCCTCATGTGGTACCCTTTATGCTTTCTCATCCAGACATGATCCTCCCACAGGACAATGCCACCAGACACACTGCTTGTTCTGTGTGTGAGGTTCTGGATGACAGCAATGCCAGTGTTCTGTCATGGTCAGCAAAGAGCCTGGATCTCATTGAGCACATCTGGGACCTGTTGGATCGCAGGGTGAGGGCTAGGGCTATTCCCCAAAAAAATGTCTAGGCACTTGCAGGTGCCTTGATGGAAGAGTGGAGTAACATTTCACAGCAAGAACTGACAAATCAGGTCTAGTCCATGAGGAGGAAATGCACTGCAGTACTTCAAGCAGCTGGTGGCCACACCAGATACGGACTGGTACTTTTGATTTTGAGCCTCCCTTCATTCAGGGACACATTATTCAAATTTTTTTCAGTTTTTTTTTATGGTGTTGATTCTTTTAGTGTTCATACAAATATTTACACATTAAGTTTACTGAAAGTAAAAAGAGTTGAAAGTCAGAGGACGTTTCTTCTTCATGTAATTCATGTAATTTCCTTTTGAGTCTCAGTGTTGACAAACATCCAGTCAAGGTCTTGCATCTCTGGTTTCCTTTGGAATTATTTGGCAAAGTAGTATGTTTCAAATCCGTTATACATGTTGTCCCCTAGACAAAAGTAACCAACTGTAGACATTTGAAAATAAACTGAATTTGAATCATTTGGATGCCAGGCTCAAACTTCATTATAATAAATTAATATGTGCCTTTGAAGTAGTGTAATGACATCAACTATAATATCTTTTTTTGCTGGAATTTTGCACAGACTTACCTAGTAATAGTGCCTCTAAGTGGAACAGAACACTTCAGATGATTCATGGGTTTCATGGCTGTTACAGAAGCAGATCCCCGGTCTGTTCAATCATAGATAAACAATTAGAGTGAAAGGTACATTCTCTCATTGTGCAGATGGGTCTGTCTCTCTTTTGTATTGCTCTGCAAGCCTCATGACATGTTGTAATTTAGAATGAATTGACATCATTTATTTTGAATGAATAGCTTGTCTGGAAATAAAGACTCAGAACTTCAACATAAACTTTAGTTGCAATTTTCCTTCTAGCATTCTGTTATCAAGACTGATTTGTCTTGGCACATATATACTGTATCCCAATTTTCTCTCCATTATTAAGTGCTAGAAAGAAGAGTAAGTGTCTCAATTATAGTTTTCAAAGTTACCTGTATGACCTGCTATTTCCATTTTCATTTATAAAAGGTGATCAATGCACATTCTTGTAAACAATTTTACCCCATTGTAAGTGACAGTATTAACTTTCAAAAAAGGGACAATTTGGTTTGTTGATTAACAGTTGAATTAATAAGGAATTTTCAACAGCATCTAGTGAATTAAGCAGTATTAATAAAAGGCCTTAACCACTATTTAACGACTACCACAAGCGTCCTTTCCTCTGAGAGTTTTTGTAGTCTTCTCCTTGATTAATTATAATTTTTGGCAGTCTGTTGTATTTTCAATATTTTTCACAGTCTGATCTGTTAATACAGCCAAAGACACGACAGCAATTAAGCAATTTCTTGCTGAAAAGTGGTGAGTCCAAATCTGTTGGTGGTATTTTTTCCGTTGAGTATCTCCAACACGGCTGACTTTCAGTTTGATGATGCACTGTGTAAATACTCTTTAGTTTCTGCTAAAGGTTTTTAAAGATACTTTTCTAGTATCTACATATTTAAAATGGTTCAGAGGTTGCCCTTTCTCATTGGCTTACATATGCATGTCTGTTTGGTCTGCTTTTTCCATCACTACAGTCTATTTTTCTTTTTCTTGAGATTGACAATTTGTTGCATTAGTTATCTGCTTGTCACATTACCTGATTTTAAAGGTGTTTGCTTTAGCTCTTTTATGTCTGTGATAGTCATGAGACTGTTTGCGCTCATGTTGTCCCTAACTTATCGTTAATACGTCTGTGGACCTACATTCGTGTCATCAGGTAAATTTGTACTGACATTATTTCGGCAACGAAATATCATCTGTTCATGCTGTGTACCCACCTGACACCATAAAGGGTTAATAGGCACAGAAAAGAAAAATAACTTCTTGTGCCGTTATTTAAAAATATTCTTTATTTTTCAGACAGACCATGGTATTAATGCTTGGTCTTAATTTTTTAAAACAGATTTTTGTGGCACATAATTAAGGAAAGATTAAAATAAATCTTGTGATTGACAGCCTCATTAATTGGAAATTTAACTAATGACTACAAGTAGCAAGTAATGCTTTCTTTTCTGCTAGAAGTAGTTTTTTTTCTTTGTCTGAAAATAGTACATGCTTTGTGGGAACCAAGCTGTCCACAGAATCTAGAGTTGGAGGAGAGGCGATAAGATTATAAGAGCTAGAAATGACCAGTTGGATCATTTTATATGTGGAATAATACAAAAGAGAAAACTAATGAGTGAATACATTTTCTGTATACATTTTTCAGGTTTTTGTCCCCTTTATTAATGAGATGTTATATAGTGACAGCAAGTGAGAGAGAAAGTAAGGCTGGGAAAGGACCATGAGACCAGCCATATATACCAATCGACGCACTATCTACACCTTTATGGGTGCAAAATGAAAATTATGTCACATGAAGTTTTAGTGTCCCAGATGTGCACACTCTCGTCTTACACACCAAAAAGTATATGCGTTTTGTTTTGAAATAGAGTATCTACTTAAAGGGTGCAGTATAAGTATTCAGATTGGGACATGGCAACCTTGGGTTGCCCAGTGCAATGGTCACCTACCACCATGTAATGGAGGAGGATGAGAATTTTCATTGCAAGTGGAACTAATTCCACACCTGGAGAGGCTTTGTCTATAAAACACTGGTTACTAGAGATTCCTAGAGATACTATACAATCGATGCGGGAGAACTGCACTTAAGTTGCTCTGCTGTGGGATACTGATTGTTTTTTTGATGTGCATCACTGGTCTGAGGACTGATTTTGTTTATATTGACACTTTTTATTTCACAACCCTTTCGTATATTATACAAAATAATGGCTTTCGCAGAAAGTTCTTAAGAGGGGGCAATTCAATTGTGTTTCTGTTTGTCTACTAAACAGAACTCTGTATCTTGTAAAAACCTTGTATAATATATGTTCATGAGGAGTACTGTTGGCTGTCTTACCTCAATGTTTTCGCACGATTATAAATAAACCCTGAAAAGATTTTTGATGTGGAATTTATGTCACAGAAAGCTATTTAGACTCAGAAGTGGGCCTGTTGTAGCATAACTCGAGAACTTTCTCGTTTAGAGACTAGTTCCAGTATTGTTTCTTGTTATTAAAACCTCCATAATTTGAGCTTTTGAGTTTCTGCTAAGAAATGATCAAATGTGTTTTTAAACAAAACCTTGTTTTTCAATCTCAACCCTTTTTATCTCTATGAAGCTGTGTCTGTCTGTAAGAGATGTTCGGTTTCTGTCAGCATGAGTTTAGAGTGACTTGCATCTGGCGATAAAAAAAGTACAAACCAAGAGCAGAAGTTTGAAATGTGTTTCAGAAACAGCGCAGCCTCCCATGGTGCACAAGTGCAGGGAGGCACAGAGAGCGGGCTTCTCCAATCTCAGCTTTGTCTTCCAATTGATGCAGTGTTCGAGAGCAAGCTGTGGGAGGGAAACCGAGAGTAGACACAGATCCAGCGTATAAAACCCTAGTGAGAAGAGTGAGCGTTAGATGAGGTTTCAAAGTGTGTAGTTGGGGTGATGGCAGCTGTTTGCCTTCGCCTTTTTGTTTCTGATAAGAGCGAGAGAATTTTATAAAAGTCATAAAAATGTTGTGGCTTGTCTGACTCGTCTCTTTCTACTTGGCTCGAGCTGAATGTTGTTGTGGTTCCTCAGATGAAATCTCTTGTGTCTTTCCTGTGGGTCTGTTTCTCATACCACCCCTCACTTGATTGTCACAGATTCTTCCAAACTCATTAACGTAAGAGTCTTCAATCTGCTCCCCAAGTGTGCTGGCCTCAGTCTGAACCTGCTTTTTAGTGGATGTCCTCCAGCATGTGATTAATTGACGGTTCATTGTTGAGATTGTTTATTTGGTCCTGGGGACACTGGGGACAGAGGATTCAGTGACTTGGGACGCTTGAAAGAAGATGATTAAACCGATCTTACTGAAGGATTATGATGTTCTCCAGTGTCATTTCTGTGTAATACAACTCAGTAGATTATGGGGCATTATAACTATACTAATCAGCGGACAAAATGTGGACTTGATGAGGTTTGGAACATGATATGGTAATTGAAACTGAAAGATAATGGCCACTGTTTTACTTAAAGCTATTTGTGCAATTGTTTGTGCATCTTCACATCATTTTAAATGGATCTACTTATTGTTTGAATGAAAAAGATATTACATAAAGTCTTAAAGGCTTATAATGCATACTTATCTATTGATGATTTTAAATGGTTTCAAAATCATCTCTGCTCACTAATTTGCTCACCAAGATATGCTCTAACATGTTATAAGTAGTCTAAAATAATAATATTTCTCCAACATATTTATTATTGTTCCTTTAATGATTAAAAATACTATAGCATGAAGTAAAGCTCACATACTTAAGATATTTTTTTTTCCCCTTGATATTTAGAGCTGCAGCATAATCAAGCTTCTGTTTTTAATTGCAGCAAATATTTCATTTTGGTCCAAAGTTGGCATTTAAAAATGGCCAACTAAATTGCTTTTATTAGTTCACATTGACCTTTGTTTACTGACAATCATTGATTTTAAAGCTAATGTCAGCGCCATAAAATGATCCTGACCACTAAGGGAAGTAGGGCAATCTATATGTGCTTTCTCCACTAGAGAGTAAGCAAGTTGGTAGTAGAAGCTACCCAGTTTTGATCGCATGGCACTCATGACCATCTGCATTATATTTCTGTTTGTGGATCAAATTAAATGGACTTTAATTTCATTTAAGTGTGAATCTGCATGTTCTTAACAAGCCAATTTTACCAACCTAAGCAGCTTAATGGTTGGCTGCTTCAACTAACATTATTTGATAAAATACAATGTTTACCAGCAATTCTTTAGGCTCACTCCTTTTAGACGTGAGATTTTGCCTTCACCTTGAAAGCATGTCTGGTGTCTACCATCAGGTTCAGGAATTACTGGATTGAGAGGCACTGGAGTCTTTACAGCCCCAGCTGCATTGACTGCGTTCATCTGTGCATTTCCCCTTAGAGCTGAAGGAGGTATCAATTATAATCAATTATTGGCTTCCCTGTTTAGCATGGTGCTCTGGAGACCTGGACCATGGTAACGTTTATCAGATGGTCCACTTGCATGCATAAATATACTCATGGACATAAAATACCAGATAGGAATAAATAGGAGATCACTTTTTGTGTTGCTAAGATCTTTTTGAGACCATCATTTTTGCGAGCAAAGGTCTTTTCATTTTTCACATATTCTCTTACATCCCAAAATTAAGTTAATACATTACAAATAGCTTTAAGTAAAGAAGACATAATTGATTTTCTTCTTCTGTGAAAAAAACTGTTGGAGAAGTACCAGGAGGCTTCAAGGCTCTCTATTTTTGCCTCTTAAAATGCTTAAAATCTAAGCTTTTATTCTGAACTTTTAAGTAACCAGAGTTCAAGTTCCACCACACATAATTTTAGAATGTAGCAAATGTAAGATTCTACCCTGAAAACTCCCAAAAATGTCTGGAATTGTAATAAATGTAGGAAATATACATTTTTTCTCTACTCACCTAAAAAGTAATTTTTGACAAATATATTTTATAATTTGTTTATACATTTTTGCCTTGGACCCCAAAAAAAAAAAAATATGCCACAGTCTAAAAACTCAAGTACACATCAAACACTAATGGGGAGATGTCAGACAGATGGGAAGGAGTTTGATATCCAAGGTTGGTTGCAGCAACCTTAACTTGATTAATTCGGACCAGAGCTATCATTGGAATGTGAATCAAGTTGTTCCCCTTGTCCTGGACAATATAAACCAAACAAGAGCACTATCCCCTCAATGCATTGAATGAAGTGATTAAACTCTAATTCTTTGATCTCTTTGATGGCTGGAGCCCATTGACACCCATGTTAAAAATGTCAAATTTCACAGCAGACATAAACACATTTAAAGCCTGGTGCCACGAGGCTTTCTGATTCGTTTAGCAAGTTTTGATTTACACAAACATTTGATTAAATTATATATTGGAAGTTGTATATTAAGATAAAAAATTTAGCATAATTAAGGTGGAGTGATGTTTTTCAAACCTTGAAGCGACTGACCAAGCAAGGCACAAATGAGGTCTGCTAACATCTGTGGGTGGCCCCTGAATACATTTATTCTTTGGATGGCATTCACAAAGCTGTGTGATGTCATCTCGTGTACTAGTATCTTTTTGTTTTTGATTAAGGAATAAAGTCATGTAATGTTTTTGCACGTTTACTCTGCTCATCGTCCATGAAAAAGTATTCAGTTTGAGCCTTCTAAACCTCTTCATAAATGCAGATATGATTGAATCTCTGATTAAAAGGCAGAACATGTTGTGAATGTCATTATATGCATCATTGTGCTCCCAATGGGTTCATCTGAGCTTGGGAGTTATCGAGAACTGATGGGGCTGAGAGCATGCCGTTTGAGGGCCACTTTTATTGTGTTGCCCCTGTTGAAATGGACCCGGCCTTTTAATTCAAGCCATTGATCAGGCTGAGCTTGACAGAGATGGTTTTGAGCATGCCAGCGCTCTGTGAGGGAGTACAGTTGTCTTTTATCAGGCTGTAATAAACAGCTTCTGTAAATCACAAGGCAGCTCAGAGATAACAGAATGCACTTGACCACGTATGACACTTGCTTGAAGAAGGTTTGTGATAATAACTCCACCCTGATGGGTTCTATCCGAATTGCTAAACAAGTGCATCAAGCTAAATCATAAATGACTTTGTCTCTTTTATGCGTGCTGTATTTGACTCCAAAGCATTTTTCAGGTTTAGTTTAGCTTCTAGATTCAAGAAGCAGAAAGCGTCTGCTGTTTTATATGCAGGAGAGGCGAGTGAGCTTCAGCAGGGCCTAATGGGACTTTCAGGCTAAATAAATAAACAGTGGAGTGGAGAGAGGAACGGCTTACATAGAGGAAGATGATATTAGGTTTGTGATTGATTGGGGAAAGAGGGACTTGCATGGGAAAGAATATGATGTGGAGACTGGCAGGTGCAATGCCATTTGTGTCATTTCTTTTATTTAGTTAATTATTATGTTTTCTCCACTCTAGCTGCTTTTTTGCTTTTTTCCTTTTTTCCTTGCTTGCTCTTCTTTGCTCACTTTCTCTTTACTTTTTAATTTTCTAAAGGTTTGCTTTTAATTAAACTCACATAGCAGTGAAAGGCAGTCAATTAAATCTGTGCATCACACTTGCACATGAGCTTCTTATTAGAATCAATTGCTTCTTGTTGTAAGATTTTAATATGCAATACTTTAAACTCAGAAATCAATTATATAACTTTATTTTTTGCTTTTATAATGTAGCCTAATGCCTCCCTTTTTTGTAAATGTCAAAAAAAAATTTGTTTTTTCAAATCTTGCAGAAGATATAGAAATTACCTTTCTGAAAAATATTCCTTTTTCATTAAGTAGAAACGTATCCCTGACCAGCCAGTAAGCCCATCGCATCTCTGCTTGCCTTGCATATGTTGATGAGATGAGGTTTATCAAGCAATTTCTAACCTGTTTTTATTTGATTGTATTTTTTAGTACAAAAATGGTTGACTGCTTGCTCTTATGATAGCCTCAGAGGGTTAAAGTATGTGATATTAATTTTAAAGCCAATAAGGCAGAACTGAATATCTATTTCAGAAGTTGTTTGGGTGGTCAAAAACTGATTTTCGATAAAATAAAAAAAATCTGGAATAAAGGAATCGGTTAATTTATTGGTTATCTCAATTTTCCATTTGCAGCTTAATTTTTAATGTTTACATTGTACACTGAACTCCTGTTTACCGTTTGAATCCCTTGTGGTCAGAAAAAAGTGATGCTATACACTGTCATTAATCATAAGTCATAAGCATATGTTGTTTTGCCTTGCATACTTGTTTGGGCCTGCATGTGTGTGTTTGCGGGTTGCTTTTTGTGGAAGTCCCCTGTTGGTCAGCTAGCTGTCACTTAGAAGCTTAATCACTCATCATCCCATTTAATGAAGGAAAACAGCAGAAAAATATTTCCCCTATGAACAAATAAAAATATTGTTGAATTCTGAATGATTGCTGTTTAACCGGAGCTTTAGTATAACCGCACATATAAAATCAAAACTTCACCACTGCCTTTTAAAATGAACCTTTTCTCAAACCAACCATCAGTAGTATCCGCTGTTACCATTTGGAAGACGTTTAGTGATTGGTCAGTTAAATAGAGATGTTGATAATGTTTAGGTATAAAAGGGTCTTTTTGGATCTTATAATAATATTTGTAGGATGTCTTTTTTCATAAACTCCTTGTTGTGGGCAGAGCACAATTCAGGCAAAAGTAGTACATATTTTCAAGGGTAAACCTTGTACCTCATTTTCAATTATATAACATGGAATTCAGAAAAGTATTAGATGAGCTGTCTGAGGAAGTATGGGATTTTTTTTCCCTCCTAAACGATTGCATGCACGGGGCTTAAAAATAACAAGTCTAAAAGTTAGTTTTTAAAACAAATGCGAATATGTATTGTGCATAACTGAAAAAAACATCAAAGACATCCAAATAAAATTGCCAAAGCCTTATATATGGAATAAAAAAATCGCTAAACTGGCACGAGCAATCTACTAGATCTTGCAGGAGAACAGAGATAGATGAGCTGTGTTTGGGATGATTAAGATTTGTTCAGCACTTAGCAGACACTCACTTAACGCTCTCGTCCCAGTCCTTGTACACCGAGAGCATTGCGTTTTGACAAATATTGTGTTTTGTGTTTTAATTTGTTAACTCTGCATGATTGAAACATAAATTTTAGAGCTACTCTTTGAACCTTCACTTCACTGGCATTACGAATTGATTGGTAAGGAGAAGAGCTGTCAATCAGAGCAGCTGAACCAATGGTAACACTAGAGCAAGCCTTCAATCTACATGAAACTAGATTAGCAAGAAATAGAAACGCAAACATGGATTAACGAATTGAGAGTACAGGGTCAAAGAAAACAAGCACACTCAAACTGAGATTGTGAGTACAAAATGAAAAACTGTGCAGTCGCTTGCCAGTTTAGTGATTTCTTGAGCATAAATAATGCTTTGGCAATTTTTATTCAGGTGTCTTTGAATTTATTTTTCATCGTTGCGCAATACATTTTCACATTTGTTTTCAAAACGGAATTTTATGCGGATTCTTTTTAAAGCCGTGGAAGCAATCATTTAGAAGAGAAAATAATCCCATATGAAACTTCCATCCAATAATATCAAGTGGAGGTCTTTGGTTGGTGAGAGGTTTTTTTTCATCAAATGAGAAGTTTGGTAGTTGATTTTATCCTAGACTGTGGATGAGCATAAGGAACATCTGATGGTTGTTGGATAGTTATACAAACCACTGCCCCTGAAACATATTTAGCCAATTTCCATTCTTATGTCAATGGCATGTTGGTTGCCTCTAGCTTTCCCAGAATCTCTCCAGCAGTCCTCATCAGCTCTTATTTCCCTTGTTTATCAGAGTCCTCAGTCTACTGTGTTTTAGTCCATGGCCCAGTGAGCTTCTTTAACTCTTCCCCCCGGCCAGCCATCTGTTCTTCATCTGTCTCTCTGTTATCGGCTCTTTTCCCATAGGGTCCATGCTCACCTTGTTCTCCATCTCATTACGCTCTTCTTTGCCTTTAACCTGCTCCCCTCTCTGTCCTCGCTCCTCCTCTATATACAATGTTTTTGAAGTTGTGAGGGGACTGTGCTTGGGTTATTTTTAGAAGCTTTGAAGCAGTCTCTCCCTTTCAAATAAAAGCCAGCGAAACAAAGCCGAGAATAGAAACACTGGCGGTTTTGTGACTATGCACTAGGACAATACCACTTTAGCTGGAGGATCTGAATCACTGCTGTTCAACCTTGTGGTATTACCAGTAAATTAATTAAATATTAAGTGATGATTAATTTTATACAAGTGAATTGTATTTTTGGGAAAACCTCACCAGATTTGTCCACTGTAACGGTCTATCTGCATTTAGCAGATACTTTTGTTCAAAGGGGCGGATGGCGAAGCAGTGGTACAGGAATCCGTGTGTGGATAATAGGGCTCGGGGATGTGGTGTAGATGGAGTAGAGAAATGGCTGACCCCTGAGGAATCTCGGCCCTGTACTCTTGATGATCTGAATTAGTTGTGAAAATTCATGTCAATTTGTTGATTTCATTTGAGTCCAAGTATAATTTAAATACACCTAAAGTAATAACGTTGCAAAGACGTAGGAATTGTTAATACATTTTATGTATCTATACATCTCTATTTTGTCCAAATGGAATTTTATATAATTGCATGTATTAAGAGTTATGTGTTTGTTGCTGTTGCTAATTCTGTCTTTGACTTGAGATTTATATTTTACGAGATAAAAGGATATAAATATTTTTAAGGTCAATGTTGTATTTGTTGCGTTTGGATTTTACTTTTCATTCTTTTTTTTACATTCTTCGATGTTTACATGATTCATTTTTTTCAGTTTTCCTGTTTTATTGCAATTAACAAACATAAAATTTCTGTACAGCAGTGTTTTTCTGAAACATAAGTGATATGTCATACAATTTGTTTTTGTAATTCTGTAGAGCAATAAGCTTTTATATTTAAAGTGTTGTTTTTTTTTTTTTTTTTACTAATTTAACACGGTTTTCAGATCGAACTTTATGGAGAGCATTAAAAGAACATTATAACAAGTAACCAGCAGCCAACTATAATGGCCATGTATGTTTTCTCAAAGAAAGACCAAATATTTGATTGTTTTTTATTGTCAATACAGATTTGAGTGAATATCTTTCTGCAGAGGATTGAGGGAATGGAGTTCCTACTTCGATTGGAGGAATTTATGGGGCCTTACATGTCATGGAAGGATGAAAGGATGAAGGTTAAGATAGACTGACGAATCATCATTGGTTACAGTAATGCAGTCTGTTAACTGTCTCATTTGAAATTAAAATATTATTATTATCATATTTGGTCATAAAATGTAGGTCATGATCTGTGATTCAATTGTCAGAAATAAGATTCCTCCATTCAGTTATGTGTGTTCAAGGGACAGTTGTGTGCTCCTTTGGAGATAAGATGAGGGGCCGTGTTACTCTCGGGATAGTTTCAGGGTAAAACTGATTCTCTTCCACATCGAGAAGAGCCTACTAAGTCAGTTAAGGTAGCTCTGGCATTTGTTAGTTTTTATTATTTTTAATCCTTTAAAGAGGGTGTTGAAACCTTTTTGTTGGCTTGAGTAAAGAAGGAGGGGTGGGGGAGGGGGTGTTATAGGTTTTATTCTGTTTCCAAAAACACTTGGCTCTGGTAACGGTTCATTGTAGCATGTGTGTAAAGCAATTCTTTTGTTTCCATGAACCGTTTTCAAAAGTGCTTCTTAAGGACATCTCATTTACAAAAAGCAACTAGTCATGTTTTCAAGTTTTTATTGAAGGTAACACGCAAACATTGACAGTTGAAAAAGTATGTGAACCCTTAGCATAATGACTTCTCCAAGAGCTAATTGAGGAAAAAAAGGCACAGAACAGCAACATCAAAACCTCATCTCCACTGTAAAACATGGTGGAGGGAGCATCATAGACCTGGGCGAATTGTTGTCATTGACGCAAAAATGAAAATAAAAAAATGTATGAAAATAGTTCTGCCAAAGAGGCATTCAAAATTTGTTTCCAAAAAACAACTTGCTATTTTAAAATGTTTTGCAATACTGAATAAGTAATTTTAGTTCATTTAAAGACAAAAATGTGAATTGTATGTATGTATGTATGTATGTATGTATATATATATATATATATATATATATATATATATATATATATATATATATATATATATATATATATATATATATATATATATATATATATATAAGATGATGTCACTTCACACACCGGACTCCAAGCAGATGTTACTAACAGCTGCGAATGGATGAGACTCTCCTCATCCTCAAAATTCAGAGACAAACAGTAATTTTGATCCCAAAACACTTTTTATTAAGACTTGTTAGCCGAGGACAGAGCTTGGGATCCAGTCGTTGAGGCTGTTGCTGCTGAAGGGAGATATTCGTGTTTTAACTGTTAATGAGAGCTTGAGGAAACTATATGTTAACTTTACATAAAGTTAGAAAAGATGTTGCTTTTTTAATACGTGGATATTGATAGATTTACCATTAATTTAAGTGTTTTTAATTATATGCATACTCTGTTGGGAACATTGCATATCAAATGTAAAGGGATCTACATTTTCATATGCTGATTTGTTTCAGCAATTCAATATTTTTATGGGCAAAAATATTTCATTTTATGTGTCCTATCAGGCTTTTAAATAAAGAATACCCATGTTATGCAATAATAAGTAATGAATGGAAAAAAGAGATTCAATTCATCATAAAAATGCTATTAAGTATGTTAAAGCTTTACACAAAGCAATAACTTGTTATACGTGTTTAATCAAGAAATGTATTGTTATTTGTGGAGCCAGCTCAATACGGAATACAGGTCTTGCTTCGTATGCACTCAGCTCATTTGCTAATTTATTAGATTAAAATGAAGCCAAATTTCACTTCATTATCAATTGTTGCTAATTTTTCTTACCTTTTTTTATCACCTCCGATCCTCTGTTCCTTCACACACTCTCTCACCAGTTTCTGACGTTCATAGAGCATGCCCAAACTTCCCTCGGCAAAGAGTAAAAGACCAATCAAGTCCATTGTATCTTGAATGAGAGAGAGAGAGAGAGAGAGAGAGAGAGAGAGAGACGGCTCTCTAGATTAGTGAGCTGCTTCTCATCGTTCAGTAGAAAGAGCCGGCTCAAAGGAGTTGTTTTGTTTGTGACCAACACTTCACTAAAAACTAGCACCCAACTCTAAAATAGATTAATGGCAATATTCTTTTTTATCGCCCAATAATAATACGCCGTTAACAGCCCATCACGACTATATATATATATATATATATATATATATATATATATATATATATATATATATATATATATATATATATACACATATACATAAACACACACACACACACACACACTGTTTTTCTTCTACCAGTATGATAGAATACGACTTGATTGACCCTTGTGAAATCCCACTTCATCTGCCGGATGTTGTAAATCTATTGGATGCTGAAGAGGATGGTGAATAAAGTGAGATAGAAAGGGAGAGAGAAAGAGAGAGATTGGTGAAGCAAGCTCGTCAGAGAGAATGAGGCGAGACCTTCCATGTTATCACTTTAGAGATACTCATCAATTTAAATGTATTTCTGCATCCGTCCTCTACCATGCGTAAAACTAACTTTTCCCCTCTTTTCATTGAAAAGAATTAATAAAAAAAATAATTTACACTCTAACACGAACATCGATTTCCATCCTGGTGGGTAGATAGGATAGAGCGAAAGGAAATGGGATTTATGCTGCAGAGTCTGATTAAAAATCATAATAATAACCTCGGATTTGCAGTGCCACATTCATGCATTTGCAATGGATCGGATATGATTTATTGAGGGTTGCTTGTGTGTTTTCGCTGATGGAATTCACACATATTTCAAGGCAGCACTTGTGAAGTGAAATTACTTTAATCAGTTTAACAAATAGTGTTTGTGCGAGGTGATGTTCCTGTGTACCAAAAGACACATGTAGTGGTGTGTGAAGAATCACAATACACAGGATTGGATAGTGTGTGTGTGTGTGTGTGTGTGTGTTACTTCAGATCTATAGGGATAGGGTACATTGTACTGTAAACATGTACAATAAGTAAAAATACAGGGTTTTATTCATATTTGAAATAATTTCTCTCATTGCATTCAGAAATAGCCGGCTGGAAAAGATGCTATAATTTACCCGATCACCTGATGACTTTTGTGTCTTTTTTTCAGTTGGCCAGTAGCGAAGGTAAAGCTTTGGGTTATTTACTCAAACTTTCTGAAATTATTGGTTAAATTACATGTTTCTGTCTATACAGTGTCTGTGTTGAGTTCAGCCACAAGTCCTCCATTGTTCATTGTTTAATTCTATGCTTTGGTCTTTTTTTATTTTACAAAACACAATAAACATAAAACCTAATACAGTATGCAAATGTTCAAATATCTGTTAAACTAATAAACTACATTTGTAACACACAAATGCTGTAACACAAAAATCTGTTAAAAAACTTTTTCCACATTTTTTCTACATTTAAAGCTTATATTTCTGTAATTTTAAAAACTGTTTTTTACATCTTATGTAACATATAGTATACATTAATTTAATATGAATTTCTTTATTGTGTAATGTTTTATTTATTTGTTTATTACAAGTTTTTTTTTTTTGCTTGTGGTTCAATTCTGTAAATTTTAACACTGGAATTTCATATTTTATAGAACATTCATTAATTGAACATACATTTCTGAATTGTTTTATTTTTAAAAAACAAATATTCTAGAATTAGGTTTGCTTTTAACTGTTATGGATTGGAGAAATTAAAAGAGAAGGTGGAGAGAAAGTCAGAAAATAATCACAGAACTCCCATCTGCAAAAATACATTTTGATCAGTAACTTGCGGTGTCTGATTGGTGCAATACACATTTACCTCACGTGAAAAACTCTTTCAAGTTACAAACAAATGTACATTTTACACATTCAAAGGTTTCAACACACTTTTACATTCCAGGAAACAAATGTGTATGTTATAAAACAAACATAAAAACATTTTTAGAACTGGAAAGTGTATGTACCATTGGAAGATATGACAACTTTGCACTGATTGGATGAGACTTCTGTCCATTTATTTGTGTTTAATTTGTAAATGTGTTTCATACACATTTGTTTTCTGGAATGTAAGTGTTTTTTTAACTTGTAAATGTGTTTTCTAAAATGTATATTTCTTTTGTAACTAGTAAGTGTTTCATATGATCTAAATGTGTATTGCATCTTTTTGGTTAATGGAAGTTACTGATCAAAATGTTAGTTTAATCTTAGAAACTATCATCTTTCAGGCAAAGACTTAAAAAAAGACATCTTCTACAAGATCTTGTTATCTTGTAAACACAAATTCAGAGTAAATGCAAACACATTTAACATAAGAAGATATAGATTTTAATATCTTTATAAATGTTTCTCTTTGTTTTTCTTGACTCATCGAACCATCAAATCACTTGAATGGAGAGACACAGATGAGAGCGAGAGAGAGTGAGGGCAGGAGAGCAGACTGCACTCTGCAGTTCTGCAAGAAACAAAGTATCAAATGACATAAAATTACACATAAAAACAAAGCAAAAGCAACAAGACCAAAATCATGATTTTAATTTTTTAAAAAAACGGTAAGATATTTGTTCTAAAGATTCAGGAACCCTGCTGTAATAAAAAAAATGTCATTGATGATCTCATGGTCATAATTACTATTCCAATTCATCTTGAGAAGATTCCGTTCTCCTTACTTTTTACAAAGAGTGTCTTAGAAGAGGAGGCACAGTTCCTTAGTACTCCACAGCATCTGTCACGACATGATCTTCACATGATTGTCCCACTCTCCGACTGCTATTCAGACTCAAAGCAGGCCTATGGCTCCAAAAGGTCTTTTTTGGCCATGCTAAAGTCTCAGAAAGAAATATTTTCACTTAGTGAGTGATTTTTGTCCGTATTTTTGTGTCTTCTTCATATTGGACACTTCTCCAAGAAAGAGAGGTGTCTATGTTTTTGATGGCGGACTCAAGGCGCTTTTCAAAACAGACTTGACTTCAATTAGACCTCTGTCCCCTCCAGAGTCTGGGGCCCGCATAAGTGGTCCTTTTTAAAATCCTCTGAGTCACAGCCGAACAAAACAAACACCACAGAGGACAAGAAACAAACACAACTCTATTTTTTCATACGGAACTCACGCACACGCCCACAAAAATACCATGTTTTTTGAAAGCAGATGAGGTAAAATGAGCCTCAATTGCTTCAATAAACAATATAGCAGCTAATATAAACATTGGCTTTTGTGATCTATTAGAAAAATAAAGCAATCCAAAAGAAAAATACATTTTCTGAACTTGTTAGTGGACATTAACATGGATAAATTAACATGATGCTATAGCTGTATCCGACATAGTTGTAGAATGCAAAACACTTTATTAGAGGTGAGCTGTTGGTGTAACAGTAGATGAGAATCTTAAAAGTAAATGTTATCAACAAGTTTCAAAGCATCAGAGAATTTGTAAATGGAGGAGCTACTGACAGAGGCTAGTCACATGATGCTGACAAAGCATCAATTATGTGAAGATTAATTTGTGCCATTAAAACAAAAGCAATTTTAAATTAAAGCGAACAAAAATACATTGCCATCACACACTGAAAGCAAAAAAATGCAGATTGTTTAAAAGTTTGTTTTTAACAATTAGCTGATTATTATTGTTTTACAGTGGTTTGCACTCATTGGCTAGAGCCTGTTGGTCAGTGTAGTCCATCTTGAATAGTCTGCCTCAATTCATGTAAAAATGTGGTTTATTATCAATCTCATTAAGTGACGTTTTGTTAAATACTTTTTAAATACTTACTTTTTGTTCCAGGCTCAATACTTGTACATCCAGTTCATTGGGCTGCCAATCAAAATCTTACAAGCCAATGAGTGCTAACGACTGTAAGCCCTGCTCTCATGGGAGATTTGTGCAGAATGACTAACGTAAATTTATAAGCGAAAATAAAAATGTTGAGATTGCAAGCAATACCTTGAAAATGTAAATAAAATCAACAAAAATGGCTGTTATTCGTAAGAAATACAAAATTGCTTTCGTTTTAGTGACCCACATTAAAGTTTATACTATTATGATTTGAAGTTAGGAATGTCATTTAAAAGTGTCATAAGCAGTCAATAATAAATAAAGGAAAACATCTTTATACTATGTGAGATCTCCAGTCTAATTCACTATTATGGCATACTGATGCAGCATAATGCATATACATTTTGAAGTACATTTTGAAAAATAAATAATAATATTTAAAAACATTACAATAAAAATAACAAAAAAACATTACAATAAAATGATCAGAAACTAAAAAGATGGCAAACATCAGTTAAAGGTCCACAAAAACAAAATTTTAACACTTCACTCATGTTCAGTGACAACCCTGAATGTTACCCAATTTGACCAACAGAAACATTAAATATGATTATGAATTGCAGAAATAGTCAACTATTTGTTGCCTTAGGTAATGCTGATGAGAAATAAATCTTTTTCTATGTCTGACGTGAAGCCCACCAATGATGATGGGGATCGTAATGCACAGAAAACCGTGCTTATGTTTAAACTGACCTCTGAACAAGCTCTGTGTGTGGGAACAAACAAATCACGTCCAAAACTGAGAAATGTCATTTGTTTTCTACATACACTTTGTATAAAATTTTCTCATTTACAAGTACACTGTTCAAAAATGATGCTAGTAACCATTATGGCACTTATACTTAGATTACACTTAGACAATTAGATGATATATCTGAGATTTAAGATGACATAAAGCAAAACAAAAAGAAAACTTTTTTTGAGAGTGGAATGTAAGATTGAGTGTTAAACCTCTAAAATGTCTAGCTTGAGGATTAATGTTTCATGAAATCAGAAAAAAAATTGTATACTATTTTATTGTAAACAATATTGGAGGCAGCCTTTACATTTGTTAATAGCTTTCACTTTTCTTTTAAATTACCCCTAAGATATTGAAAGGTAATACTTAGATTTTTGGTAACCATAATGGTAAAAGAACTTCCATCATCTTCAAATATGCATTTCATTTGACCTGATGTCCCAATAACTCAATATTATTGTTTATAGACACTGAGACTGTGTGCCCGATAAAACCATTCCAAAGAATGACTTGTCTTGGCACCTAAGCGACTAACCTCACCTTGGATGACGAAGTCTAGCTCAATAGTTGTAAAAGATTTGTAAAGATTTTATGAGGGAGAACATTTAACATCTGAGTAACGTCAATACATCTGTTCATTTAACTGTTAAATTGTTAAATATAAATGGTATTTTCTATTATAAAAGCTCTGAGGAAATCCTATCAAAATATTGGCTGCTAAAGATGCTAAAGTAAATGATAAAGTAAACGGCTGCTGCATTTGGTGCCCGAAAAAAATAACACATATTTATCATACTTCACGCCATGTGTAAGAACCAGATTCTTTGGACATTCAGTATTTACTGATGTGCAACAGAACTGCAAAACTGAACAATTGGTTTCATTGACTCTGCGTTAACTTCCATTTTAAAGGCAATAACTACATACACAAAGTACTTTCACATTTAAAACTCAACCAAAATGCTGAGGCATGTTTTGCACTGCATAAAAGCTAATAAAAAAAAATGGGTAACAGGGGCTGTCATTTTCCTTCTTATGTTTTAATGGATTTCAATCATAGTCCTACATAGTAACTGCTTACCAATGAGAGTGTGAAAATGATCAAATGCACTTGATGTAAGAGTTTCCTGTACTTGTTTGTTTGGTTGCATCATAATTAGGACTACAACTAATAATTGTTCCCATTGTTGATTAATAAGTAAATATTTTTTTATTAGCCGGATAATGTATTGAAATGTTTGTATAGTGAACACAATAAATTTATATTGCATTTATCACAGTTCAAAATGCAACAATTTCTATCATTATTTTTAGTTTTTTTTTCTTTTATTTAATTTTGTATTCTATTATGTTTAATTGTTTATAATTCTCGCTCGTGCAGGATTTTATGGATGTCTTATAGGTTAGAAATAAATTAATAGTTAAAATATTTTATTTCATTTATTTTATCATTTTATTGTTGTTGAATTGCATTGTTGTTGACATTGTTGTTAAATTGCATTGAAATAAAGCTAGCTTTTAGTTAGCTAATTGGAGCCAGTAAACCGACACTGCCCTTTTAAGAGCATTTGTTTACAAAAGGCTTTTCTGAGCCTTTGACCATGTTTATATCAAGGTTGGAACAGGATTCACAGCGGTATAATTAACAGCAAAGCAAGAAAATAACCCAGATCTTGTGCTCAGCTGTTCTGTTGGATCTGAGCAGTGAGAAGTGGATTTTTAGGGCAGAAACTCCACATCTCTTAGTCTCTCCTCTGTTAGTGAAGCACATCTGTGCTATTCCTTCCCCAATAATCTTAGTGGTAGAACTAGAAAGTATTTTTCGCAGAAGAGCTTGAGCCTCCAAATTAACTTTCTTTGAAGATATTCATTGATAAACGGCACTCATTAACTCAAAAAAACTCTTCTCGCTGTTTCTGTGACAGTTCTAGAACCTATCATTCTGAAATGCCGCTGTTTTTTTTCCACAAGTCTGAGATTTAACCCATATCAACTGTATATGCTGACTTGTCGACAATGTAGTTCATTGTCGACAATAATCAACAATGTCAAATAATCATAATTTCTCTCTTCGTATGTATTCTGTGTACCATTTGTTTATCTGTGCTTCAATATTTATGGCAACTAGACTAAAAAAACATGAAAAACTTAAGACGAAGACAGTGGCCGTACAGGAATGTTGTCTTACACTTGTCTTACAAAATCATCAGTTTCCCTCTAAATGGCAAAACTCCTTGAACAATGTACACATCACTCACACAAACACACACACTAGTAAGCCTGAGAAGGCTTGACCAAGAGTTAAACTGATGACTGCAAAGTAACAAAGATCATCACGGTGAGTTCAGCGCAGAACGAGCATGAGCAATCCCAAAATACTACCCAGAAACAAATGTGAATGATGATGGTGTCCCAAGTTGGTAGCTTGCTGCACCCCACTAGGGGGCCGCATAGAGGTCCGAGGAGTACATTTGTGCTTTCTTCGGGTGTTTGATCCATTTGATGTTGTTTCGTCATATTTCCCAGTGAAATCAGGAGAGGAGTCGTCCTTATCCGCCATCTCCTTTATTGTGTGAACCTCGTTGAGTCCTTTTCCCTTGGTGCCCCTAACACGCGGGCGTGTACAATTCCGTGACCGCCCAGGCCTCTGATCAGGGATGGTGTCTGAAGAACCTGCTCCTGTATGGACCCCATTTGTAGCAGGAGGTGGTTGGGGAAGTGGAGAAGGTGGAGAGGGGTATTGTTCATTCCGTTGTGGGTGATGAGGGCGAATTTGTGGAGGCTGGGCTGGGAGAGGTTCTTGTTTCAGGGAGACGTTATCTGTTCCTGCCCAAGACTTGGACTTACTCTGATGCAAGGATTCAGAGCCAGAACATTTCGGGAAGTCTTCTTTTTTCAGCTGCTTCAAATCTTTCCCTGCTAGTGTTGCTGGTGCAACGCAACCAACGGACGATGTGGAGCCCCTGAACTTTCTGAGCCAGTCCCACAGAGATACAGCCTTACAGTCACACTCCCAAGGGTTGTCATTTAGGCGAAGATACTCCAGAGCAGGCAGCTGGGTTAGACACTCTCCAGCAAGCTCAGTCAAAGAGTTGTTGAACAAATAGAGGGTGGTGAGTCGTTTCAGGTCATGAAATGCCAGACGATCCACCCACTGCAGCTGATTGTGGTGCAGTAGCAGGCGGTCCAAAGCTCCTAGTCCTCTAAAAGTATTTTGGTGTAGACTCCACATGCGGTTCCCATGAAGAAACAAGTGGCTCAAGTTGTGTAAGTCGGCAAAAAGATTATCCTGCAGGTACTCCAAGTGGTTGTCCTTTAAACACAAGAAGAATCAAACAAACAAAGGTGATTATATATTTCTAAATAAAAATATTTGGTATTGCTTTAGATTACTGCTTGCTAATTACATGTTAATTACTGTGTATTAAGAGGGTAGTGTAACTTCAGATAAGTTACAGTGTACTAACTAATGAATTACTGTTCATTTACAAAGTACTTATAGGATAACTACTATGTAAGCACAGTGCACCTTTACTACAGGGTAACTACTATGTGTTTACTGTGTACTTAAAGGGTAATTACGGTGTACTTACGGAGTAATTACTTTGTCCTTTTTGTGTAAATACTAGGTAATTGTTGGCAATTCCCCTTATTTGAAATGACATGGTAACAACTTCCAATGTTATGTTTGTGTAGTTATTTCTATATTTTTTTGTTTTATTAATAGTTACACTGCAATTTCCCTGTAACTGCACTAGATGAGGAATGTAATCTAAAGTGAAGTTTAATCTCTGTAGTTATATCGTAATTACCCTGTAAGTACATTGGATGAGGGCTTGAATCTAAAGTGGAGTTTGTTCTCTGTAGTTAAACTGTAATTACCACTTAAGTACACAGTATTTACCCAGTAACAACCCTGCAAGTACACAATACTTAGATATTAGTTGCACTATAACTACCATAGAAATACTGTAAATACACAGTCATTATCCTACAAGTACACAGAAACTACCCTTTAATTACACCGTAAGTACCCCATAAGTACACAAACTACCCTGTAATAAGTGGGCTATAATCTAAAGTGTTACCAAATACTTTTTCTTAATCAAGCTAGTGCCTTACCTGTAAGTACAGATACTGTAGGTTGCGAAGGCCCTGGAAGGTGTTATTCGGCAGTGTACTGAGGCCACAGCGATAGAGGTGCAGGGCATGGAGCCGACCAAGACCCCGAAAGGTTTCTGGGGAGAGTGAGCGCAAGTAGCGATTGTCTCCCAGGTCCAATTCCTCCAGCAGGGTGAACCCGTGGAAAGTAGATGATTCAATATAAGTTATATTGTTGGAGTAAATCCACAGAGTGACTGTGGTAGGGCTGAAGTGGCCCTGTAGCAGTCTGTGGATCTTGTTGTTTTGAAGAAAAATCCGCTCACTGTGTGGAGGAATGCCTTCCGGAACAGACAGGAAGTTGTGGGCTTGGCAGCTTACAGTGCTGGGGGCCATGTAGCAAATGCAGTGGCGTGGACAAGTCCAGGAGAACTCTAATCCACAGAGAACCAACAGGAACTCCAACCCACAGCCTAGGAAGGGAGAAAAGATAGCATTTTTTCCCTTGAAATTAAGTACACAGCTTAGAAATGTGAATTGCAGTAAAAATCAGTTCTTGGTTAAAATCAGGTCTTATCTGAGGACATTTAAGAATATTAACGGATATGTTTATAAGGTTTCTGGAATGATCTGTGAAGACAGCCAAAGCAATAGTGACTAAGCGAAATAGGCCTGCAACACCAACAATGTAAACAAAACAGATTTTACTGCAACGGTGTTTATTCATTCTGTGCCTGCATATGTCTGTCTCACCCTTGCAACTGCCGAGACTGATCCCAAAGCCTAGCAACAACTTCTCAAGTGCTTTGGAAACCTGTGTTAAGCCTGCAAGCAGCACACAATACCCCTGTTGTTTTTGACATGCTTCCTAGGTACCTTTTGTGAAATCTATCCACCAATCCATCGACTCTTATGAGAGTAACAAGCAGCTTACCCATCCTTCTTTTCAAAAAAAATATTATTCAAAGCATCAATACTGTCATTCATTTAAAATAATTAGCTCAAGTTGTCTCTTAACATCCCAGCAATCCTGCTGGTTTCTGACTTCAAAACACAGAAACATGATCATCCTTTCACACGAGATGAGCAACTATTCGTTAGAATAACTGTCAAACTCAAATGCGTTTGAGCAGCGGTGTTCATACACAAACTATGTTTAGCAATCTTTAGTAATGATTCTCTCTAGGTCTGAAAGCAGGATACAAGCAGTGTCTGTTGTTCTCAGGTTGTTGAAGGAATCCAGTTTCTCTCAGCCACATGTGTAAAGGGAAATATCTCCTTATTTGGAGCCAAACCAGGCTCAAGACCAGGAACCAAACACTTTGCATGCATCAATCTGCAGCTACAAAATTATGTGCATCTATGTTTGGAAGAAATTATACATTTCTTTCCTGGAAATTGAATTAACACATTTCAAGTACTGTATGCGACAAGTTTACCTAACCACAGTAGGTTTTTACCTAAAGAGTAACCTTTAGAGGAGAAGTAAAGTTAATTGTTAAAGGGATACTCCACCGTAAAAAATTAAATGTAGTCATTATTCACTTACCAGACCTGTTATGGCTTCATTCATTCTCTGAATACATTTTGAGATATTTTGTTTAAATTCTTAAAAGTTTGTGACTGCCAATTGACACTAAATACTTTTGCCTCTAAATCTGCATTACACGCCATCAAATGTCTCCATCTGACATTTAAATGTATAACCTCAAAAGGAACACTTTCTAACTGCAAAGAAACTAAATCAACATTTAAATCTCCATCATCGTCTCTGCTTTACGTTTGTGCGGCATGTCTGCACACTCTTCCAAGTGACGTTCATCACATGTGTAAAGCTGAGATGTGAATGTGCGCTATAGTAAGCAAAGTACTTTTGCAAGCAAGACAAGATGTGGGTTTGACTCATTATTTCATTTATTTTGTGACTAGAAAGTGTTCAGGTTTGCATTAATAAATTCATTTCCAGCCCCTGCTGCCAGATTGACAGTGTTTTGTGTGACTTGAGTGTTAATGGGGTAGTTACATATCTTTTATTAAACCCAACATATATCCAAATGTGTTTAAAGCAGAAAGGAATCCATGATGGATGTGGAATGAGAGTGTTTGATTGATAAGTACATTTTCATTTCTGGGGTGGAGTATACCTTTAAAGCAAATACTTCTTCAAAAAAAAATCATCAGTGGGGATTTTATTAAATGTCATCAGTGGGGATGTGCACATACAGCAACCATTAAGATATTTAGAATTTACGCTGTTTATATCTGGGGTCTCCTCAGGAGGCTGAAGATAGTACACAATCTTTCTGCAAAGAAACGTCTTCAGAAATCAGACATCAATCAATTTCTTTTCTTGTGCCTCAAACAACCTTTGTGATCCGACACTTGAAATTGCTTTGCTGATGATGACAGATACTAAGGTTGAACTGCAATAAACTGTATAATATTAAAATATTTAATTTTGTATAATCTGATCTTACACAAGTATTTACCTTTCAAAATGAGATGTTTTTTCATTAGTTCTCCCCATGTTTCGACAGCTTGTATACTGTGTTTGTCGAGGAAAATTGAGCTTTTGAGCTTTCAGCTAGATAAATGGGAAAGTAATCATCTCCTATGGATTTAGAGCACACTGAACCTTTATTTTACTTACCAGCTGACTCTTTGTCAGTTTGCTAAACCTTTAGTGGTAAACGCTGCATATCACATACAAACAAATCTTTTTTCAGAACTTAACATAATATACTGTTTTCCTTGTCATAATATTAGCTTTAGTGGGAGTGTATCACTTAATCATTCATACTCCACTTTCTTCAGTTTGTCTCAGCTTTTGTCACACTGTGAAGTAATTATTTTCCTCGAGCTACAGTATTTATTTTCTTCCGTACTTATGTATAAATATTCAACAGATCTGTGTTTCATCTAGTAGATAACAGAAAGAGGTGAGATGATAGTTTTCGTTTTAATTAGCCATAGAAACAGAATTGTTATCCGTGATGCACACTGTAATCACATTATCTTCCCCATCTCAATGAGATTCATATAGAATCTGGATGTATATGCACCATAATGAAACAAAAGGTGTCTGCCTCATTTTTCAACTCCCTACTTTTATTTAGCCAACTGGGCTATGCTAAAGGAAATATGTCACATTGCGTTTATCAGTTGTTAACTTAAAAAAAAAATTGCCAAAATTTTTGATATTTGGTTAAAAAAGGAACGCTTGTATTTTATATTAGTTCAAAACACACAAAGTAAGTATTTCAAGCCTTTATTGTTTAATCATTTAATTCACATTTTGAATCAAACTATTGAAATAAAGTGACTTTTTCATTATTCAAATCTTTGTAATTAAATTATTTTGGCAGATAACTAATGGGACATCTAATCAAAAATGTTATGAAATAAATAATTAATATGAAAATTATTTTTTCTGTATTAATTATGTAAGACATGCTCATAAATATTCTGTCAATGTATTTTCCCTTTAAAATACAGTAAATGTTCTATAAAAATAGATTTTTATTCTTTTACATTTTAATCATGATAATAAAAATGGAATTAATCATAAATCTACTAATGTGCAGAAAAAGCTATCAACTCCACATAAGTCACAGTTTTCACACAAATAGAAACACAATCATTTGTGTCAGATTAAATAGAAAAACAATGACCACACCTTTATCAAGATCTTGATTAAGATAACCACTAATATAACAATGTAACTTCATTTTGAAATCCTCTTTCTTCTGGAATACACTGACCTAAACGGGTATAGACCAAAGTAACTGCATATAAGCTTTGGTTATAATGAAAATAAAAAAAATCATAAAAAAATAAAAACTAATATACAATTATGTAGATCCTTTTTTTTTTTACAAAATCCGTCTTCATCCATGTCTGGTGTCTTTTTCCCATACATGACTACTTTAGGAAGTTCATGAATTGTCAAAGTGGCCGAGTATATCCAATTTGAAATTTCCACCATATTGACGATGATTTCTATATTCTTGCCATCGATACAGAGCATCAATTGCACCATAGACACAGTAATAGTATACTTTAATGGTAATAGATTTAATGTAAGGAAAACTAAAAGATTGTAAAAGTAAAAACCTGTAAAAAAAAAGCCTGTAAAACAAAAAAAAATTATGTAAATTCTTCATTTATTCTAGAGTGTTTCGCTTTTTTTTTCCATATTAATCTTGTAAGCGCAAGATGTCCGGCATACTTTAGTGCTCAGTATTATTTTCTCCACGTTTCAATTGCCAACTAACTCCAGAGAGACCTGCTGCCTCACACCTGTCACCTTCCTGATCTTGGACCTCAGTGGACTCCCTCGCTTCGCTTGCACATAGCAATTTACACCCTAATTTCTTCTACAGACAAGTTCACTGAGAGAATTTTGAGAGGCAGGATATTTTTAGTGCTGGGGAGGATGGGATAAAGCAGGAGGAGAGTGAAAAAAACCCATGGACTATGGGCAAAGGGGTTCTCCTTTCATGTTTTTTTTTATCTTGCATAGTAAAAATATTATGATTGTTTTGGCATCTCTATTGGGGTTCAGTCAACAATCCTAGCCTCCAGGACTTTGTGTAGAAGCAGGGTGATGAAACAATGGCAGCTGTAGTGTTTTCTGTGGCATTTTCCTTCACTGAGCTTCCAATCTCCCCCGACATACATCTTGGTTCATTCTTTTATTGAGACTCTGCGTATCATTGCTCAACTTTTCTATCCATGTCGAAAGCTTGTTAATCCCAAGACTGATTAAATGGCCTACAGTTGGGCGTAACGCATGACCCCATGACCCAACCTTTTCATGCTAAGAAGATCATAAGTTTGAAAATAAATAAATAATGCAATAAAACAGAATGGCTTTGGTCCCCAGATAGTCAGCGCAGCGTAAGTGTGTGGAATACCAATGAAACATAGTTCACTCTATATTCGCCCTCATGAATAACACATGACCGCTAATAGGAGAGAAATGGTCCGTCTGTTTCCCTGCATGACTCTGCCCACCATAACACTGGATAAACTCAATTTCCTGTTTCTCTCTAAGGACACTGATAAGCACAAGCTGTTTGTTGCCTCCCTCGCACAAGTTTGTAAATGACATGCTTTCTTGTAAGAGGTGTTCATGCTGATGTGTGCACATACACGCACACATGCACACAATGCTTGACAATCAACCTAATGGCAAAGCAATAAAGCTCTATGATGATTGGTTTGAGCCTTGTTTGCATAGCCAAAGGGAAATCACAAATTTTAGTCATTGCAGACATTTTGTTGAACATTAAACTGTGTTTACATCCATTCAGACATTAGTGGAATTAATCAATAGACTGTGAACTTAAAAGGGATTCCATGTTTTGATTGAGGGGGGGCAAGAATAACTCATTGACTGTTGAAGTTAAAGGCATAATGCATTATTCAGGCTAGCAATATTATAAAACAATTCGCTTGATTTGAATGGGACCTTAAGTGACTACACGAAATGGGAACTTCAAAACTACACGCTTTCAGACCTGGATTCAACTTTGACTTGCAACACTGCAAACTAGTATATCAGTAGTATATTGGAGCTCTTTTGACGTCAAGAGGATTTTAGTGAACATGGCAACCTTTTAAATTTCTTATATTCGAGTTTAGAAAAGCCAGTGGGACTGCCTTAAACATGCAAGAGTTCAGGACAAATACCCAGCTGACTTTAAAAAAAAGAAATAACAGAAAATGTCTGGGTAATTTTCTGACAATTTTTTTCCTAATTGTGTAGATTTACCAGATTATTTCTATTTTACTGACTTTTGTTCCACCCTGTGTTTACAAAAATCTCTTTCACACAAGCATGGCTTCAGATCCTCCCCAAAACTGCCAAGACCACTCAAGTTCAACAGGCAAATATTCTAAAGTCAATACGACCAAATACGACCAATAAAGTCAGACTGCATTTGCTAATCCACAATTGAGATTATGTTGTGTTTGCTCTTATTACAATGCAGTTGAAAATAATCATAACAGTATGAGTATTTCTGTTGACCAAAAAAGCTAATTTAATTTGTGGGTTTAGGCCTGTGGTTCAGATGAAGTTCCTTTAACGATTCACAAAACGCCCAATAGTATGTGAAGAGAGACCAAACACTAGTATTTATCTCTTATCTTCCATCTTGAGGGAAGGATTCAAACAAAGAGAATAGCATGAATATAATTTGATTCGAACGTTTTCCCAATGTATTTGCATATGTGTTTCTCAATGTATTTGCAAAACACAGAGGAGGAGAGACACACTCTCCCCTGAGATGCTCACCCTTCTCATCCATGGGAGCTGTCTGGCTCAGACTTTTCAATACAACTTTTCAATTGGGTTTGATTTGTAAAGGCTTTACTGATTTTTCTTACCCAAATAATAAAAGTAATCAACGAATTTGCAACTCCCTCCATTTCTCTATCTCGAGTTAACAGGTCCTGAATGTAGAGGTGTAAACGTGGCAGTTGTTTTCTTCATAAAGATATTAAAGACTTAATAGAGAACAGGTTGAAGCCATAGGTATTTAGCTATTTTAATTAAGTTAATTCAACTCACATTTTTGGGCAAATGTTTTTTTAATGTCAAGCAAGTTAAATGCATTTTTAATTGCCTGATCTTAAATACAATATCTTCAAAGAGATTTTTAGCCTGTAAAAGGTTCCACGTGTCAGGTAATTTGCTTAAGAAAGAAAGGTCAGGATGAGCTATTTTTTAAGGAAAGAAACTTAGCACAATGTCATTATGTCACAAGGTATCTTTGGTGGTGTGAAAACCAATTACCTGGAAAGTGAGTGCTGATCTGTACTACATGGAAGACCTTTATTGAAGATGTGATTGAGGCTTTAGTGCGTGATTGAAGTCACTGTACACAGAATGATCTGATTTCATTATGATTTACATTCATTTACATGACATTTGCTTGAAATGTCTATTAGTTTAGTGCAGTGATTAATGATGGCAATTAAAGTACACACAGACTTCTTCAATTTGGGTGATCCACTGCTTTAAAATGACATGGTGGTTGTTTCCTCAGAGCAAGACACCCTTTGCTAGCTAGTTGGAGAAGCACTCTGACTAGCTATTTTAAGTGCTATTCATCTCAATATGACATGACAAGCTGCTTATTTGGTTTTCATCACTGCTGCACGCAGTTCTTAGTTAAATCCTGACAAAATAGAGAAAGAGAAAGCATTCCTGCTATGTAGCAAGTAAGATGGCACAATTGCAGCTTTGCTTTGTGGTTAACTAATGGCAAAAATAATTGATGGTGTCATGTTTGATTATTTCTATTAGCATGTCAGTTAGCATTCATAACCATAGTTCTATTGAAGGAGAGAAATGCTTGTCTCAATTATAGCCATGATGTCAGTTAGCTGAGAATAACAGCCAGATTAAAATATCTTCTATCAAAAATTTTATTCTATTTGTGTAATTATTTTTATCGCTATTAATATAAAACAGCTTAACTTAAACAGAGATAGGGAAAACTTAATTTATGTGTGATGCCATTGTTTGCAATTGAATTTGTGGCTTTACTTATTTTTATTTTGAAACTAAATGTAGTTATGAACACATTTGACGCCCAGCTTCATCCCAAGGAATACATTTTTATATTTTATAAAAGACGCCTAATTTAGCCCACATTACTGTAAGTGTCCCTTTCCTGATCTCTCACACTGTAGCGTTCCTCTGAGTAAAAAAGACATACACTATCTTTATCCCCTCTTCAGTGAACAGCTCTTATTTTCTTTGATTGTTTTATCGTGTGCAGAGTGATTGCTAAGTGGATATTTCTAGATCTTCAAGCTTAAGAGGCATTTTTGCCAACAGAAACTTAAACTGTATGTGCGTACATTTCAAAATAAAACCACTATTCTATTTAAATGAAATAAATCTTACATTTGGATGAAAAATATAAGAAATGTCAAAAATAAAAATCGACAAATATCCAATTAGTTAATGCGACACTCTAAATTCCCTCTAAATTATATAACACGTTACGTTAACCTAATGTTAACCTGGGCACCATGGAATGAATAGGGCCAAGTATAAATGGTTATATGGTTCCTAGGTGTATATTGAAATAAAAAAAAATAAAAAACGTTAGGCTCCCAGTTTGTTAAGCTGGTTTACATCAACTTCAACAAAGTGCTATATTAACCTTTGTATGATGTTCGGGTCTGTGGGACCCATTTTCAATTTTCATCAGAATAAAAATTAAACAAGCATTTATTATTTGAAGCTGAGATTCACTGGGCTTGGCTCATTTCCTGTGAAAAACATATATCAGAGCAGATTTTTTATGACCCCAGACGTACACCCCCCTACACATTTATATTACACACAAGGTGTTCGGGTCTACTGGACCCGGGGCATGTTAAAGTGTGAAAATGGTACCTTAATTCTCTCTTCCCACACAAAAATAAATCACACATAAACATAACATTTTACATTTTAGAATAAAATTGTGTGATTGTGTGAATTAAGTTTTTAACATAAAATGTTTTGATTGGGTGAATTAAAATCTGCAAAAGGCAATGGGTCCACAAGACCCACAAACACCGCCTGAGTAACAATAATATATAACACCACACAAGGGTTAAATACATTTTTGAATTGGTTAACTACATTACAATTAAAAATCTGACTTCTCTTTCTTCAAACTATATCCACCTCAGATGTAAATAACAACAGTTCAAGCTGGGATCAACTTTGACATGCGATATCGCATTACGTAAGGCGACTGTAGCCATCCAACTTCATAAGTGAGACTGTGAGAGCAGGACTTTGTTGATGTGAAGTAGAATGGAGCAAAACCTGTTGCCATTTCAAAGATTTGAAGCTTGAGTTTTACATTTTTGTAAAACACTGCCTTATGAGTGGGATCCTAACTGTTTCATGACCATATGGAGACTTCCTGATCGCTCGAATTTGTGTGACCAGGGCATTGGCTTCTTTAAGAAACCTTCAGTCTCCTGCTTTAAATATGTCAGAAACACAGCTCTGGTGAAATGAATTTCCTCTGTTCAGTGCGGCATAAGAAAAAAAAACTATTGAACTTAGTTGCAAAGTAGTGTCTAAAATGATTAAAACATTTTTCGGTAATCTCTACATTGATTTACATGGACGTTATTTACCACTTGAGCAGTTGTGGTCTGTTGGATAAGGAGAACCACTTGTGATCAGAAGGTCGCTGGTTCGATCCCTAGATCCACGGAGTTGAAGTTGGTGTGAGTGATGAAACACTTGCTCCACCACATCTGTGGTGCCCTTGTGCAAGACACCAGCTTACCGACTTCTCCCGGGTCACGCAGCCATGGCTGCCCACTGCTCCGGGTGTGTGTTCACGGTGTGTTTGTTCACTGCCGTGTGTGTACACCGGGATGGTTTAAATCTAGAGCACAAATTCCAAGTATGGGTCACTCCATATCTGGCCAACTGGTCGCTTTCACTTCACTTTCACATGTGGGATATGGATTTTTCATCTATCTTAAACTCTTACCTACCTTTGTCTTGAAACGTATGCCTAGTTTCTGTTTGGCTTTTCCTGCATTTTGTTTGGTTTGTTCACCTGGCTGCTGACTGGTTCATATTATAACACCTCAATATTACTATATTCTTAATCTCTGACATTTGTAAATAAATACAAAAGTTCCTTTGAATATGGATCATTTGGACACTGTTGGAGATGTAGAGGAAATCTCCTAATAAACCATCAAAGCACGTCTTACTAAAAGTATTTCAAGGTTTTCAGTTCAGCTCCAATCCCCTGGTGAAAATCACTCTGTAAATAACATCCCATAGCTGTTCAAATATCGCGGCTGATTCACCCAGATTTAAAATAGAATGTCATTTCATGTTGATTTAACACTTTTAAAAGCATTACCTGCCAGTATGACAAGGATTACACCTCAAACACACACAAACACACACTCGCAAATCCAGCCGCATAGCGAGCGAAGTGTAGGATCAAGAAAGAAAAAGGAAAGCCGTTCTGATGACAGCAGCCGTTTTCGAGTTGGTGAGCTAAAAATAATTGGTCTAAACAAACAGCCCCCATATGGGCCGAGTAAATAATAAAGAGAGGGATTTGAGTGGCGCGTGCAGATGAATATAGCGTTTTCAGATATAGCAGGGTAAAGAAACGCAGAGGCGGACAGCTGAGGAATTCACAGATGTTAAATACCTGGATTTTAATTATGGGAATTTAATAGATGTCATGCTGATGTTAATTCTATTTACTTCTATTGAGTGAACAGGGAGGGCTATTACTTTACGATTTGTGTAGCCTACTGGGCCATTGACTCATTAGGAAGAAGTGACAGGGGCTTTTAAACATCCTGTTGGTCTAAATTAGCAATCAACCTTTGAATGGGGCACTTCTTTATAGAGAGATACACTGAGATGGATGGCCATCATCTTTTACTGCATTCCCACTTAAAACAGTCAGACAGTCTGACCCGTCAATGCGTTCTCCTTTTTTTTGACTGAAATCATTATCAACTGCTATATTTACCCTTTTAAGTAGTTGAGCATATGTTGAGTCACTGTATTTTATTTTGCTTTTGGTTACAGGTTAAAAATCATAGAAAAAATATTATGTGTCAAATGAGAATGCTGAAGTATTTTAAGTAATACCTCAATTAATAAAGATTAAAAGTAAGATATAAAGAAAAACAATAGTATTTCAAACTAAATTATGTAAATTTTTTGTACAAGTTTTTTCACATATATGTATGGTACTTTTAATAAATAAAAAAACAATATCAAGCATTTGGTAGTCATTGATCTGAAAATAAACAATTATGGAATGTGGAAAAAATTATATTAGTGATAGTAGGACCTAAGAAACGCAAACAAATACTTTTTTTATTGTGCCTTTTTCTTGGTGTGGCAGTTAAAGGGTTAAGTAAAGAATGCTGTACATGCTGTGCACTCAAGGTGTGTGCAACATTGACAAAATTATATATATTAATATTTTCAGGGATTCATTTAATTTAAACATTCAGACAATATTTTTGCACAGTTTTTTTTTACAATACCAAAAAGGTCACTCTAATATGTTGAAGCACTGCAGTATATAGTTTTTAAATTCATCTTACTTATTCAATTTATTTCATGTTATTATTACTTATGCTAAATGTAATTAGAAATCTATACATTACCAGTAATGATCTGTATCTGAAATCTTTATTGATTGTATTTATTGGTTTTATGATTGTAATTGTGAAAATAGAACTCATGTTATCATGAAATTACCAATTTCTCAATTGTTCTGGACATAAACAAGCTAACAATAAACTTGGAGGAGTCGGATGTCCAACACTGGTCACAGCCACCAGTACTTGGAGCGAACTCAGTACTTGTTTCATAAAATCATTTGCATTAATAAACACATTTTCCTATAAGACAGCAGTTATTATATTATTAGAAACTAAATACAACAAACACATTACTGAAATTACATACTGTTAAACCTCAAACTGTTTTGCTTCCCATGAGATGGTTTATCCCTAAACCCTAACCATAACCCTAAACCCTAACCCTAATCTTCAAGGAACCAAAACGAGCTCATGTTACTCCCCTCTTCATCACTCTTCATTGGCTCCCCATAGCAGCTCGGGTTAAATTCAAATCGCTAACGCTGGCATACAAAACTATCTCCAGATCAGCCCCTGTCTACCTCCATGAGATCATACACTCCTACATGCCTTCCAGAAGCCTGCGCTCAGAGAAGGAACAGCGACTTGTGGTTACATCCCACAAGGGCAGAAGATCTCTCAGCAGAACCTTCTCTCTCACTGTCCCTGGATGGTGGAACAAACTCCCTGATCCAGTCAGGAAAGCAGCAACACTAACAGCTTTCAAAAAGCAACTGAAAACTCTTCTCTTCAGAGAACACCTACTATAAAAAAAAACTACCTTCTTTTTTCCCTCCTCTGTCTTTATCTTCTTCCTCTACTTCCTCACTGCTTTGGTTTATTGATCAGTTGATACAATTTCTATTATGAGAAGCTGAGATAGACTTCGACGGTGTAACAAATTGCATATTGTCTCTCCCATAATGTAAGTCGCTTTGGACAAAAGCGTCTGCCAAATGCATAAATGTATAAATGTACTATTGTGAGTAACGCAGTTATATACTATTTTTATTATTTGTGTACTCATTTATATAATTAGGATATTGCAAATAATAATTTTGCAAAATAATCAATGGTTTATTTAAAACATGGTTTTTGCCCCACATTTTGATAACCCCTGCACTAGAGTATTTGAAAAAGCACCTCTTCATCCCTATTGTGGGGATTAAACAGTTCGTATCATGGCTAAACGTCTACAGCGGTCGTTGTCATCAATTAATCTTAGCCCCACTAATGCTCAGGCTCATTTAATAGCTTTATAATACAACCCCTCAGGTGTAGTACCCTTTAAAAGGCTTTATATCCTCTAATTTAAATGTAAAGCTCGGAGGTTGGTCATTGATCAGCCAGACACAATCATCAGTTATTGGCTCGCTCCTGATTCCGCCACTATTTTACTGGCTGATTGCCAGCGGACACACATCGTGGTTCCTGAATGAACTCGGGGTAAAAGGTTTGGGTGACGAATGATTTTTAGCGCAAACACACCTTGCCCAAGGCAGATTGGCACACCCCGGTCCTGCTGCAACCAGAGGGGACAATTTTCCAACTCACTTCCTTTTAGTACTGGCATCCTTCAACATATTTCTTAGACTGGCTTCAAATGCGTGTCTGTCCCTGCATGCATTGCTAGCTAACTACCTGCAGGCACTATATTTAAAGGCTTGATTTTTTAATTTTATTTTATATTTCGATTTTACTGTTATAATATGGATACATATAGGAAAGTGTTCTGCACAAACAACTGGACACATACACAAATACACAGCTATTGCTATAGTAGTACTAACAATTTTGGAATATAATTGTGACCTTTCAGGATAGAGAAGATTATGTCTGAAATCTTGTGCTTTTCTATTGTTTATATATATATATATATATATATATATATATATATATATATATATATATATATATATATATATATATATATAATAGTTTTCATTATTAAAATTGACATTAGCAGCTGCAGGTGCATGGATTAAATGCTGTGTCTTACTTTACTCAACATATCACATGACACATACCTGCTGCTTCCACATGGAGTACTGCTTCCAATCAAGGAGAAATTTTGAAATATATTTTAAAAACATTTACAAGTAAATTCAACCACTAACTATTAAATTGTTCTTTCTACTAATCCAGAACTACATACACTTGGCAACATTCACATGAAGCTGGAGCCAGAGGAGTCACTGTGTGTACTAAACATAATCTATGTACATTATTAGTCCATAGGAATTAAACATTTCCTTCATTTACAATGATTATTGTTACAACATTAACAAACACTTATTGCATTAAAAATTTTAATTTAATGTAAAAATGCTTCCATCCTAATGATTGCTTTGACACCGTTTAACAGACATTAATTTCAAATGAAGGAAAAGAAAGAAGAAAAAGAAAACATGGAAAGACAGCTTTTTGTTCACATTTCTTTAATACAAAAATGTGAATAAGAACATTTCTGAGTGATTCTTACCATTACTAAGATTTAGGTTTCAATGCCCTTTCAATGCGCTGGCACCAGCTACTGTACCAACAGCATCAACAGGAGCTGTGAGGAACTCCTTTTAAGAGAAGTCAAGCAGTAAATAGCTCATAAAACAAGATGCGCTCTCAGCTCATTAACTCAAGTGTGAAAAAGATTGGGTGAGAGCACCTAGTGGGATCTTCACTGCAGAAGCACAACTTATTAGTGCTGAGTGCAAGGAAACCCAGACCTGCTGCTCTGACCTCCCCACTGACACACCAATGGTTACTGCCATTAAAAATCGCCTCTTTTCCTGATCATTCCTTTGGTGTGGTGTGCGTGGTTAAAAATAAAAACTCTGAAGGGTCATGTTAGAAAAATATCTGAGTGACTGGTCTACACTGTGCTTGACGTTATGCACAATTGGCAAGCGAAAAGTTTCACAGAAATGTTCCATGTCACAAACATCAACCGTTTTACATTTTATCATTGTTTCACTTAAAAACGTTTCAACTAACTGATTTTAATTCGCTCAATTGATTAGCCTTCTTTCCAAAACAGAAAGATTGTCATAATTGCGATACAAACTGTGAGCAGAAGGACACAGAGCAGATGTTTTCAAGTCACTACCTGCAATATCATGATCTGGTAGCTGAAAGGATCAGGTTTTAACTATATATTTGTAAGTTTTCTGGTGTTATTCATGGCACAAATGCAGCATGTCAGACTCACAAGAGCAAGTTCAACAACTCACCAGAGAGACTGTTGGGATGTCAACCTGTTATTTAATCAAATATTGTAGTAACGAGGCACAAGCATTACCTTCTCGTCTGAACAACTGAAGGCAAATATAAGTGGGGAGGAATTTGGGATAAAATTGCGCCTTTTAATCTGAACTTTTTTTTCAATCGCGTAAACAACAATAACCACTGAGAATGTGAACTGGATATTGACTGAATTTATATTTTCTACTGAACAAATATCGAGCCAACTAAAAGAAATAATTTGACTGAAATATCCCTTTGGTATAAATGAAGTCAACTAACTTTTTGTGCTCAGTCAACATTTCAGTAGTTTTTAGAGCATTGGGATGTCTGTTATTAAACCATGGATTAAATGGATGGTTGCACCTACAAATCATACAAGCAACATTGGCTTGAATAAAAAATGGCCAGACAATGAATAATTGCTTTCAATAACATTTGAAGATAACTGATAAGAAGCTTATAAAAGATTAAATTAAGTGTTCATACTATCTTCATATTTTCATTTTATTAGGATCTTAAATAAAATAAAAAGTCTTAAATGTTAAATTGAAAAAGTCTTCATGGAGAAGACTGTTTAAATCTCTGATCCTCTATGTTTTGGGTTTCATGGCATGTATTAACATTTACTTATTTATGTATGTTTATTATTTGATTAGCGTGCTTTTAGCATGAAATGAGAACTACAGAAATTAAACTTCAAAATGACAAATAATTTATGGATGCTAAAATAACATTCAATCAAATAGTTTTTAACTTTTTAATGAGTATGGAGGACAATATTCTAATAGTTAGTTTGAACATCATCTTTCATTGTTATTTTGTGGGCAGTATTGTAAAGTGTAACAAATGACAGACAGAATCTATTCTCTGCATTTACTCTGGTCAAAAGAAAGATATTCTCATCAGTTCCATACATGCTCTTCACTTATTGTTGCAGCTAGTAATTTTTTTCTTCAATTTTCATCTCCCTGCTCTTCTGATTTCTGTGTTCATCATCATTCTTGCTGAATCCTGTCTCGCGTCACAGATGCCAGGAGAGAAGAAAAGTCATTGTTGTCTTCACTTGTACCTGTACCACCTCACTGCTGTCTTGATTTTATCTGTCTTCTTTACTCTGTCTCTTCTATCGTCTCTCTTAACTATACTTTATTCTGTAAATGTTGGGAATGACGAGAGAGCATACACTTACACTTGGGTATATTTACTATCAGAACTGGGTGATATGGCCAAAAATATATCACAATATATATATATATATTTTTTTTTTTCATATCACTAGATATGGATAGCTTTATTATAAGATACATTGTTATAAGATCTAAAAAAGCTGAAAATAAAAGCTGTTTTTGCTCTGGAGTGAAAGTTGTACTAACCTGATCACCAACTGTGGTTTTCACAAATTATTTTGTTATTATTGAAAACAAAGCAAACATTTCTGAACATGATAAATATTATTGACAATTAAATAATTCATATGCATATATACATTAGGTCCAGATTTTTTATTTATTCTTTTCTAATGAGGTGAAATCTCTTTTATTTGTTTTTTAAGACAGTTTCAGATTAATTTTTAGAAAAATGTATTCATAACCTGTAAAAAATAGCACATATATCAGAGATTGAGTATTTATTTTTAGTTAGTCAGTATCAATTATTATTTTCACATTTAAGATATATATGTGTATAAAATTTTTTCATAAACATCCTACATTGAAACATATTGAACTACGCTTTCTTTCAACTCATCCTTCCAGCTCATCCAGCTCAACTTTACTTCCCTAACACCTTCAAGGTGGCCAGTCACCCCGCTTCTCAAGAAACATCCCACATCCCTGGTGGACAATTACTGCTGCCCTACCCTGCCAAACTCAAAGTGCGGGTCATCTTCAATCAACTCTCTACTTTCTGACTCGAAACAACAAGCTTGATGACAAACAATTAGGCTTCAAGAATAGACACTCAACAGAGACTGCTTTCTTGTCTGTGACGGAAGCACTGCAAGATGCCAGGGCTAGCTCCACATCGTCTGTTCTCATCCTACCAGACCTCTCTGCTGCATTCAGTCAACTACCAGATCCTTCACTCCGCTCTCTCTGCCATGGGCAGCCTTGCACTGTACTCGATTGGCTCTAGTCCTATCTCACTGGTTGATCTTTCAGTGTGGGGTGGAGTGGTTAGGTCTCCAATACTCATCGACAGTTCTCCGAGGTTCCTCAGAGCTCAGTCCTTGGTTCCCTTCTCATCTCCATCCACATCACCTTCCTAAGCCCCATCATCCACAGACACGGACTCTCGTATCACTGCTGCACCAATAACACTCAACTCTATCTGCCCCCTACCACCCCCCTACCCACAATGTCGGCTAGCTCATGTTACTCCCTTCTTCATCACTCTTCACTGGCTCCCCATTGCAGCTCATGTTAAGTTCAAATCACTGATGCTAGCTTACAAAACCATCTCCGGATCAGCCCATGTTTACCTCTGCAAGCTCATACAATTATACATGCCCTCCAGAAGCCTGCGCTTAGAGAAGGATCAGCGTCTTGTGGTTCCGTCCCACAAAGGCAGAAAATCTCTTAGCGGAACCTTCTCTCTCACTGTCTCTGGCTGGTGGAACAAACTCCCTGATCCAGTCAGGAAAGCAGCAACAGTAACAGCTTTCAAAAAGCAACTTAAAACTCTTATCATCAGGGAACTAATTTTTGTCATATTTTCTGTTTTTCCTTATTGCTTTGGTTGATCGATCAGTTGATATAACTTCTACTATAAGCAAACTAAGTTAGATGTTGACTGTGTAACAAATTGCATATTGTCTCTCCCGTACTGTAAGCAAAGGCATCTGCTAAATGCATAAATGTAATGTAAAAGTAACTTCAAGCAAGAGCTGTATGTCTTCTACTGATGTTATTTTCGGCATCTTCATGAAATAACTCTATCTGAGCTCAATAAAATGTTCTGTTGTGGTAAACGTGAGTTTTAAAACATTACATGGTTAACCTGTTTAAAAATGTTGGTGCAAATTAATTGTCAGAAAATACTGTTAAAAAGCTATATGTTTTCTTGTTTTAAATGAATGTCTTGTGATTTTGTTAACGATAAATAGATTTCATAAATAATACTACATTCTAGTTGAGAAATGTTATGTTATAGTATTTTTAGAGAAAATCTTTTGCAGAAATAGTATTTTATTCTATTTTATTTTTTGGTTGCCAAGAAGTGATGGTTGGCTACGCAAATTTTTAGCCTGCTTAACCACATGCTACACGCTATGTTATATACAGTTTATGAAGTGAAGTGAAAGTGACCAGTTGGCTTACCCGGAATGCCAACTTCTAGGTGTCTGGGGATCGAAACAGGGACCTTCTGATAACAAGTCAATTTCCTTACCCACCAGACCACAACTGCCCTAGTTTTCTATTCAAAACATCACAAAAGTTTAGTCTAAGTTTTTATACCCATTTGTAGCTTAAGAATACAGAACAGAAAACTTAATCATTTAGATTTGTAACTGCTGCTTTGAGCTTGCTGCTGTTTTCTGTCAGACTTTAAGAAAAGACTCAAGATGCTAAGGATTCAAAAAAGGATTCCTTTTAGAGTTGCTTGCATGTTAGTACACAAGATCCTTTCCAGATAAAGGGCTCTTTAACAGATGCCTTGGGGACCTTCAGTTTGTCTGAGCTGTCGGTACAGAAAGATGACTTAGAAATTCTCCTCTACTCAATTGGTTTGTATGTAACCACTATGACATAAAAAGCAGCAGACAGGGGAAATACAATCCATTACCAGTGCTGACAGTAAAGCTACTGTATAGTAGGATAGATTACTCTCTAGATTGCTCTCTTCATCAATGAAACACCTCATTTACTGTGGCAGCATCTCATCACTTTCTTTCATTATAGGTTTTGATCCTCTTGTTCTAGGATTCTGAATGTTTATTATTGCATTACTTAATATTTTCCATTAGTTTTAATTTCTTAGGATTTCTTCATATTTGATGTTTTGTAAGTTAACAGTAAGTTGTGGTTAATTTTGTATGAGTAACAAGCTGCTTTTAGGGATATTGCATGCTCAATGGCTGTGACTGATGAAGCAATAAGAATTTGATCAAAGTTTAATACAACTATTTATACCAGCTACCTTTCTCTCCTTTTCCTCACTAGATCTGCCACTCGTGCTCTCCAATGTACAGTTGATGCAACTTCTTTACTGTAATGAGGCACTGTTCCCCTGTTAAACTTATTTATTCATTTCTACAGATCATTTATTATTTGGTACACTAAAGAAATTAAGATATAGTTGTGTGAACAAATATTTAAGGGTCACTTTACTTCATCGTTTAACCATATTCTGCTCACGTCTACATGCATTTATTAACAAAGACTGTTGTCAGAAAACATTTGCTTCTTAATGCTCTATTGACTGCGTGATCTGTTGCGTTGCACATTTTGACACATTTTTAACAGCTTCTATGTGTTTTGTATTTAGCTTCTATGTGTCTGTGATGTGTTCATATAACGAGACTGCACTAGCGTTTATATAGAACCGGAATGAAAGCGATTTTTTTAAATGGTCTCGATCCCGTCAGTTAATACCCACTGAAGTCCTGGTGACAATTGCTGATGCACATTTGCACAAGCATCTGCTTATTTTAGTTATGGCTATTATAGAAATCAACTCCACACATTTGACTTGACCACTTCAGACCAGGCGTCCTTTCCAGTGGACACCACATTTCATTAGTTGTTGATTCCTTTTGAACATACCTTTGTTTATTGTCATAGAATTACATATTTTTAAAACTGGTCTTCATGGCAATACACAAACATAACAACTAAAGGAATTGACAGTGTAATCAACAATAAGTCTCGACTTAAAATTCTAATCCAAACATTGTTCATCTTCTTTTGAGACCTACAAAAAAATTCAGGCAAAATAAAGCAATATTGATGAAGATTATTTTAGGCACATTGGCCTTTGATGTGATGCAGGCACATAGAAAGGTCCGATAAAGGCACTATTAAAGGTGGTTGTAAACATATTTCTAAACATATTATAAACATAATTCACTTTTTTTAGTTAACTTTTCTTTAACTAAATGTGTATTTTGTTTTATCCATCTGGTTAACCACAAATCAACTGGCATTGTGTTGAAAGGGGTCTACTGAGATCTACTACTCAAAATGGGAGTTATTTTGATTCATAAAACATGAAACTAGGTCCAGCTACTAAATCCCACCTAGAACTCCACCTACTGGCAGCTCAAGTATGTGCTCTGAGGCCCATGAGTTATATGAAAAAATCCAAGACATAGAACCATCAACAAAATCTTGTGTTTTTGTGTGGGTTTTATGTAAATGTTTATTACAAGTAACAACATAATACTTAATAATAAGGCTGAACGTTCCATTCACCTCCAAGTCCTGTCCTTCAGTGTGTAAAGCAGTGCTTTTACTAGGTGAACATTTTCAAGAACTAAAATAGTATGAAATCAATCAGTAGGTGTCAGTAGGCTGTCAGTAGGTGAAATGGGCACCCTCTGAACCATACTATTGAGGCTCATAACTGAGATTGAATGACTAATATTGTCAGAAGGGGTTAGTTCTTCATTTGTCCTGATGAAATACTAGTTTTTGAGTTGGAAGAGCAAATATGGAGGGTCATTACTCATGGATTACACCATTTATACCCACATGATTATACACTTCCATGACAATGGGTCTTCTCCAAAGCATCCCCTCAACTGAGAGTGTCTAATTTGGACTGTCTGTTCATCATATTCTTTAACAGACGATGGAGTGAAATATGGTACTTTGAATCCCTCTCATGCTCCATCTGCTGTCTTTTCTCAGCCAAACAACACAACGAAACATCAAAACACAAACTTCAATAAACGTATTGTACTATTGTATCATCTGAAATCAAAGAAAAGCAAAAAAAAAAAAAGAAGACCAAATGCCTTGAGAGGAGCAGGAGTATCTAATAATACCTTTCAGTACTGTATGTTAAAATGAGTGAAGGTAGTGGGTTTTTATCTTTACTGTTTCCTCAAACAGCACCGTTGAGCTTTGTGAAATGACTTCATCCTTCTGAATCTCCCCATTGGGGTTATTATCAGCTCATAGGCCTGCATTGCTCCCCTAACTCGGCCCCTATTGGCCATTCGGCTGGGCTTCCATTTTTTTGAAAGGTCATGGAGGGGAAATGATTGGTTTAGGCTTTTCCTCTGGGACTCTGTGTGTAGGGCCTAAATGAAAACGTTGCTTGCAGCTCCACATCAGGCTATGAGAAGGGACTCTGAGTGGCACCGCTGACAAGTGTGGGCTCAGCTGTCTCAGACGTGGCCTGTCAGCAGATGAAGAAAGGGATAGCGAGAGAGGAAAGTGGCAAAAGAAAACACTCATGGGAGAAAAGGAACAAATAATTAGTCAGGGAAATGAGAGGGGGAGGAGTGGTCTGGGTAGACGCTAAACCTATTTTTCACAAACATTTGAAATGAAGGAACAAATTTTGCCTTTCCAGTTTTCTTATCTCAAACTTTGACGTGACTACCTGATATGTTGACACTTGAAAAACATTTTTTAGGGTTACAGTCTAGTGTAAAATACATACTTGAATCATTCGCTTTGCTTACTTTGTGACTTTGAATAAATCCCAACAATCTTGCTTTTGCAATCTATGCTTTTGATGTGGGATATATCATTTTCAAATAGACTCCTTAAATGTCCTTGCTCTCAGGCGCTGCTCCGTCCTTTTCTTTCTACTAAAGGCCACAAGGGTAAAATGGCCTGTATAGATCACAAAATGCCAAGAGGAAATGAAAGGCGTATCTTTTCTGTCTACTCTAAACACTCTCGCACCACTGTTAAAAGTCAGGCTGGTCTAAAGATGTATGCAATAGATTTGAGAAAAGAAATTGTGTGCTGCATTTAATTGCTGTGGTTTGTTGTTTTCAGGCTATTCCTTTGAATAATTTCAATACGGCGTTCAGAGATCAAATTAGTACAGCTAAAAAAGTTATTCTTAATGCATTTTTTTTTCTATTTTCAAGTACACTACAGGGTTGGCTGACTCACATTGCATTTAGAAAGTCATAATATTTTTCATTTAGAAGCAGCTGTGTGTCTGTGTAAAGCGCCTAGAGCTGCAGGTGTATTAGATGCATGCCTTTCAGGTGCAGTACAAGTGTAAATGCAAAGTGAGAAATCGAGGATCTCATTTGTTTATTAAAAAGAATGTACTCGTTTGAAGATCTACATGCATTGAAATGCAGTGGCACATTGCATGGAGTGTTTTCACCCCATTTTATCATGAAGAAAAAGCCAATTGGAGATCTAGTGCTGCTGTCTAGGTTTTCAAAATAGATCAGTTAAAGAACGGTTTTATACAACTTTTGGACTTAAAAATGTGACAAAAATCTAAGAAAGTGTAAGAACAAACAAAAGTAGGAAGATTATGAATGGGGGGATCTTACAGGAAGCCTATGGGAAACACCAAGATTACATCCAAATTTCCATAGCTCACAGCAAGAATTGTTTGTAAATTTTACCTGTTAATAATCAATTTAGAGTTTGCCTTGCCCAGGTTTTTACTTTTTAAAAGTAAATCTTACAGGAGCTGATTTATTTTCAAATTAATATGCGGTCTGTCTCATGTCTTCTTTTGGGATCGAGGCTTTTTATATAGTTTCTCACATGTGTGTAAATCTTTGTAAGAAGGTTTTGAAAGTTTCTTGTAAAATTTCATGTTTTTGTCCATGAATGCTTTAAAAGTCCTGTTAGTTTGAATTGAGCTCAGCCGAAGATACACATCCAATATGCCATTCTGCATTTACTCTCATCCAGAGTTGCATTAATTTCTGGTCAAGGCCTTGTATTCATAATGTGATTTCCCAGTAGTTAACATTTCCTGTATATTATTGAAGTTAAAGGCTTGACTTGTGGTGGTCAATACATGTTAGATATTTCCATGATTTTCAGTCTCGTTTGTAACAACGCATTAGGTTTAATGATTTACCCAATTGTGTTTTCCCTGACCATAGCATGAATAACAAATTAAAAGCAACTCAATCCTCTATGTTGCAATGGTTACAGCTCTGCATGGAGCAGTGGGGTACTGTAAGAGATTGTGCAGATTTCAGCGCTGTTTGTCTTCTCATATTTGAAGTGGCTGACAAAGTTGGGCTGGATCTCTAGAGTGCTCATTATGGTTGTGTGCTGATATCTGTAAGCATTCACGATTAGCTGTCTGAAAGTACAATCTACTGAGGGCAGGGGAAATTGAAGAAATGATAGCGTAAACATGAATGTGAAAGGCTGAAGTTTTGCTTTGTAGTCCACAACATTAAATGAGTTTTTAAAAGTAAGCATTTTGTATGAAAAAAACACATAAAAATTTGTATAAAAAAATTAAGATTAAATTCAAGCACCTTCTCAACACTTAAAAATTCTCGACTGTCTGTATTTTGTATTTGTAATAAAAGAGAGCCTTTCAACAGATCTTGTATTATTTTTTAGTCTACGCTTGGATGGGATTTTTCCCTCACAAACCAAAGCATATATGCCATTTGAATTGCTTATAAATGCCCCATAGGAGTAAGTTGGTAAAGCATGGATGTTTGCTTAAATTGAGCTAGAATTGTCTCCAGTAGATACCATTACCCTAAAATGCACTGTTCTTTTTGGTTAGTTTAATAATCGAGGCCCGACACTAATTGTCTCAGAATTCATCATTATAGATAGATTAATGATTATTTCAACCCATTCCAATCGGACGGCACTATGATGCAAATCCAGTTAATGAAAGCACTTTTCTTTCAGATGAAAGAAAATCAAGAAAAAACACTTTTACAAGGCTGTTGAAAGAGGTGAAAAAGACAACAACCGCTATGACGTGAAAATGAATTGCTTGCACAAACATATTATGTTCAGGATAAACTCAATTTGCAGAGCTTTGTACTCTTGGCATGCTCACTCATATAAAACGGAGCCAATTTTCTGAAGAGTTCTTTTTACATGCTGCACAAGCTCTTGCCATCAGTAGTAACACCCAGAGACAAGTATCAGAGGCTGTAAACACTGCCGACACTCTAGATCATACATCCATGGGTCAATGTGTGTTCTGTAGGAAAGGGGGACTGAACTCTGTACATGTGGGTGGGGTCAGGAGCAAAGTTGAAATTGCATGTTAAGTAAAGAGTACATCATTGTATTTTTATAATACCATACTCAAGCCTTTCCCCTCTCTTTCCAATAAATCTACATTCATATTTATTTACTTGTTCACTCTTCTAATTACCTATTAGGTATTCTGAGAAATAAGTTTAGAAGAAGGAAATGTTCTTGGTTTGGACAGACTCCTAGAGTGTGGCAGAGGTGTAGAAGGTTGGATAGATTGTGTAATCTTTGATAACTGGCTGTTTGTGTTTGTGAGTATATTCTGGCCAATTAAGATATAAGCTCCATTTGCGTTTATGTTATTGATTAATAAGCCTAGTTAGGGGAGTGGGAAAATAAAACTGACACTCGCATAAGAGATAAGGAGTAAACCATGAATCCACTCAGGTCTTACATTTCGCATTGCTGTTGGACATTTTCAAAAGCGACTATTTGTTTATTATTAATAACATTTTAAAAAAAGATAAACAAATATATTTAGAAATATCTTCAATTTTAAATTGTATTTACATTTCATGATTCAACAATTTTGAACAATACTTCACGTTTATGAAAAAAAAAATCATGACCAAAATGGAGCCGTTGTTTATCCAATCCACTTTATTTATATAAAGAATTCCCAAAAGTTCCCAAAGTCTGGCACAAAACAGTGGTTAAAAGACACAAACATTTTAACTTGTAAACAATTTTAAATTATCAAATTCCTAAAAGAAATAAAAATTATTTAAAACACATCCATAAAACAAACAGGGAACTTGTCAGGTTTATCTGGTCGCTGTCTAGTCTTTGCACCTTTTCAGTCAATCACACTAATGAATTAGTGTTTACTCTCTCTCCAATGTACCCTCTCTCTCCACTGCTTATTACTGAGTTATCACTTGTATTGTACTGGTCTATGTCCCACAAGATCACTGATCAGTTCTCCTGTCATGTTTACTGTGTTGCCTATTCATTTTTGGTCAGCTCACAGTCTGAGGCCAACAGAGACAGGGGACTATAAGGACTTTTTCTTTACCCCGGCCAGGAAGAAGTTTAGTTCAGGCCTATTTATATTCACTCTCTTTTGGTGACTGCACACATCTTCTGCTCACTCAAGCTACAGCTGAGACAATAAAAAATTCTGTGTACCTGCAAATGGTTATTGGTCGGTTTCATGACAGGACTACATGACTCAGGAGTTAAAAGCCGAAGAGTATAAATTGGTTTTAAGGTGAAACATTGAATGTTCTACTGTGGGAGTCATTTTAAGAAAGAGAGGCAGTGCATTACACATACAGTCTTAGTCCCACACAGAAAAAAAAGCCCTGTCCCTTTAGTTTAATGTCTCGACTGGAAGCACCAGCTGGAGCTGACCCTTCGATCTCTGGACATATGCCGGTTTACAAATCTGAATGTGTTCTGTGAGATTTTTTTGTGCCAGTCCATTTACATTTTTAATTTTAGCCATGAAACTTCATCACATTTAAATTTTAAAAATGTATGCTAAAGTTAAAAAGCCTGTGACCCTACTTTCAGTTTCTATGTTTTTCTGCCTGTCCAATTATATCTATTCATCCATAAATTCACATTCTACGCAAAACTCTTGGTGGTAACAAAAATTTTTGAAACCCAATGATTTTCGTGCCAAGCTATGAGTTAATCAGGCATGTAAAATGATGAATAATCTCTCATGAAGGCTCAGTGACCTCACTGAAGAGGAACCATCACTTTTCAATTACGAGTAATAGCATGTTTTCTCATAATTCCCCTGTTTAATGTTCCTGTGTTTTATTTTGGAATGCTACGTCTGATTCCTCACACCTTTTCCTGACTATGTCTGAAACGGAGTCAGCCATGATGATTATGGTTTTCTCTGCTGGTGAACTGGAAGACTGAGTTTAATGGAGCATGTTTGAGAACATATATTACTAATAACCCCAATGCCACCGACAAGAGAGATGAAAACCAAAGAGCAGCTCTTGTATAATCTTTTAATGGCTTGCTGCTGTGTATGCGTGTTTGACAGGTGACATTTCTGATAGAGAAGAGTGTGTGTGCACAAGATGTTCCTCCATTCAACTGGAAATGTATTAGGAACTCATTAACACCAGTATGTTGAAGTCAATATGCATCAGCATCAGTTTGTGTGCAGGTAAAACTTGCCTCAAAGTTAATAAAAATCTGTATTTTCAAACTAACATATTCAGAATTGATCTTAGCCGCCTATAAAATGACTATCTTGTCTTACAAGAGATTGAGTTGAATAAGTTGGTATGCTATGCACATATGCTTATTTATAAGTGCTGACGGACAAGTTATGATAATTTGGAATGCTATCATATTTTATTCATGTGCAAATGTATGTGAAATGATCCAAAACTGAGCTTCCTCACCAAACTTGGATTCACAGGTGATGAGGTCATCTGAATAGGCTGTGCCATCAGCTATACCTTATACATACACCCAACTATCTCGCCTCAGAGACTAAGGCTGGGTGCTCCTTAAAATCTCCAATTATTTTGAGAGTAATGAGATCTTCGAGTGTAACGTTCCACTGGCCTATCATCATTACCATGCGCGTTGAGTGCCAGAAGAAAAGCACAATTTTCCTCCTGACCGACTCCAGTCTGCAGTGGTGACAACTGGACACCTTAGACCGCACTAATGCATGATGATAAAAAATAAATGCTGGCCTTTCTGTACACTGTTAAACAAAAAGGATTCCCATCAATGGGTAATGTACCATCCAAAGTTTAAAGAATTGACAAGGTTTCTTATTGTGCCCCCGTTTGTATACTTCTAGCAACCAACAAAATGTCAAAATTTGTGCTGTCATTTGATTACAAAAACGAATTAATCGCATCAACCTTTAAATTTCAATTTTATTTTATGTTTTTACATGTGGAATTCAACAGGTTGGGGGAGATGGTTGGTTTGCTAATAAAAAAAAACAATTTAATACTGAGGTACTAATTTTACAGCAATCTTCTAAATAACTTTATGTTAAACTGAGGAAACCAGAATGCAAATAAACTGAAAGCTATTGCATGAGAATTGTCCCTGAACTTCAAAACAGCTCATTCTTATTTATATATAATATTATATTTTCAGTTTGTATATATTGTCTGGGGCTCTCTTCATTTTATTGATGTGACGTGGGAGTGAAAGTGTGGAATACGATGCCTTGTAGATTTGCAAAATTTTTTTTAGATTCACTGCTGTTCGATGCTGTCTGAAAACTGTTGTGTGAAAGTATTTGCGCTGGCTTTGATTGTGTGTTTTAAATGATGCCGCCTGGAACTGAGCAGATTGTGTTGAAGTAGAAGCTTATCAGCGTAGAAAAGTAGTACAGATGGTCATATTTCTCCACTTTTTTAATCACTTACTGCATGTAATTTATTAAGATGAGATTCAATTTGCTTTAAAAGACAACGGGGTATTAGAAACAGTAAAAACAGACATTTTTTTCATTTTTTCACATTAAAAAAAGTTGGAATCACAAATTCATTTGTACTATTTTAAACATTTTTAGATGTGGTATGGTGCCAATCTGGCTGGTTATCAACATGGTGAAAACAATGTATTAAACATAAACAGGCGATATTAGAGAATCTCTCATGTCCATTGGTCATCTTCATGAGCTGGGGAACTACTGAAAAAGCACTAAAAAGCACTATCTTTTAGGCTTTTCCTAAAAGGCGACAAGGGTAAAATTGGTCCATAGTGTATTTGTGAAGATATGACATTTGTTAAAATACAAAGGGGTCTACGAGACTAAATACACCTGAATGATTTTGATTGAAAATCTTGTTGAAAAACATAATATTAATGTTTAGAGCAAAATTTGATTTAATTTGTTTGCATGTTGCGCTCTGCCCGCTTTTATAATTGCAACAGGTTTCAGTTTATTTGCGAGTCAAGTCATCCTTTGCAAAATGGATCGTGCTTGTTTGAGGAATGCTCTAAATGTGTGAATTTGGCACACAATTTGCTGCATAGGTCTGGATCTTGGACAAAACTTACGGTGATCCAACATGATCATCATAGCTTACATGATGCATGTATGAGTAATGTGACTTGTGTGACTTTACAATCACTTTCACATCCTGTTTCACACTAAAGAATCTGCCGAAGACTATAATGTCTGAACTGGGTTTTGGAAAGCTTGCCACCTATTACAGGAGGCTGTGACGCATGGAACTGTCTGTTCTGCTGAGATTTCCATTGCAAAATCAGAGAGGCTAAGCTCTTCATTTGCATTTCTTCATGTACTGAGCAAGTTTATAATTTACTGTATATTCAAGAATTTATATGTTCATGGTGCGAAATGTGGACTCAAGTCCCATGATAGCCAATAGAGAGTATAAAAGAGTAAAGAAATATATAGAATAGTACATGAAATAGATTTAATATGGTTCTAATATATATAAGATGCCAAAAAAGGCATGAAAGGCAAATCAATATTTAAAAATTAAATAAATGTATATGATTCTATGGGCATACTCCTTCCTCTTCTGCCTGATTTTCATATTTTTAAGTATGTCTCAGGTTTTGGTATCTGTCACTTGCTCATCTACTGCGGTTCACTCCTACAGTTTAAATGTTAAAAGTTCACACCTTATATTAGGTTTCAATTTAAAGTCTAATTAGCCAAGTAGGCTATGCTGTGCTTTGATGTAATTAGCCAGTGTGGATTCTTGCAATTAGTGCTGCTTGGTGCTAGAGCATCAGCATTATTATTCTGAGTGCTTACTTTTAGAGATATATTTATTTGTAATGCAACAATTAGTTTGACATAAAATCAAGATTTTTTTTGTTATTTGTACAGAATTTTCATGAACTTTTACATATTCATTTATACATTATTATTTTACTATTAATATGTATAATTCATGTTACGAGAATACTTCTGGAAGACAACCCCACCACAACCAGCAAACATGTATGAAAGTTGAGCATATTGTTGTTAAGACATTAATTTAATATACAGAAAACACTTTAAAGCCACCGATGCCAATTAGCTTTATCTCTTTATTTCTGACATACTTCTAGACAACATTCTCTTCACCTACTTTATTTCTCCAGCATACCTCTAATGATAGTCCAAATGTTTTATGTTGTGAGTTGTTTGCTGTAGAGAAGGCTAGAACTTGTATATCCCTGAAGGCTCTTCAAAACAGGATGTTTCTGAGCCATCCTCCTGCCACTAATCCAGGTCCAAATAAACTATAAAACACATCTGGCTTCGTAAGCCTGCAAACCTTAAGTATCATGCTAATAAAAAATGGAAAAACATGGAAAGAAAAACCCATGCCTGGAAAAAAAACATTTTTTTTGTGCCTGAGGCAGATTTAGCAGTCAGCCATAAAATTCTCAAGGATGATGTTGAAGTAGAAAAACTATTTTAAAACACTTTGGTGAAACAGATATATTAATTTAGCGTACATTCTTATTATGGACTATGACAGCCAATTTAGTCTTTGGAATATATTTTGGAAAGATAATTAATAAAATAACCATTTAAGTGACACCTTGAGCTATCCCAGCAGATCTACAATAGTCTTGTCCGTCAATTCTGTAATAGTAATCAATGTTAAAGACCTTGTACCTTTCTCGGTCTGTTTGAGAAGGTATCATATGCAGTTGTGGTTTGTGTGCAAATGGTTTGTAAACCAGATAATTTTTAGCTGTAATTAATCACTTCTGCTTTCATTCCAGCATTATAGTCTGTTCATATTTGTTAAATTGTTTGATTTGAAAAGAAAGCATATTTTGTGATTCGGCTTATTTGATCCACACGGGTCATTGGTCAAAATGCAAGCTCCAGAAGTCAATTCAACTTTTAAATCTTAAGCTTTTTTCTTTACGTATAAAAGAATGTTAATGTGTGTGTGTGTGCGTGCGTGCGTGTGTGTGTGTGTGTGTGTGTGGTCTTTCTACAGAGAAAACATAGATATACAGCAATTAATACAGCGAACTGTCCACAGAATTATGAACAGGTGACAATAATATAGTTATATAATATTTCTGTATGAAATTGTAACAATAACAAAACAAAATGCTGTAAACTATTACTTAAAATACATATTTCCCAGCACCAGACTGAAGTATGTCAACAGATTGGGTGAGACAATGGCTTACCCATCATCAGCACGATTGAAATAAACTTCCTATTAACAGTTGAACAAAAGCACCAAGAATTCCAAGAACGAACAACTCGATTAACTCATATAAGTGAGTATATCATATAAAATACAGAATCTGATCTTACTTTTCATTTAATAGAGAGCTTATGCACTGAATTTTATAACATAATGAGCTCTGTTGGCATGGCGGAACTAAAGGTAGAACTGTCAATCAAAATATAACTTGACCAGTAGCCATGGCCAAACCTTTTGACACATTTACATATTTAGCTTTTATTTTTGTAAATCCGAGCTGCAGTGGGGAAAATCATATTGTAATGATACATCTGCACAAATGATTAGAAAGAATGGCTCCGTTGTGGACCCTAAGAAAAAAAGAACTCATAGATGTAAAAAAAAAAAAAAGATTACATAATTGTATTAGTCAAGATTCAGAAGAGATCCATCAATCTATCCCTCTTATCACCAATTGTATGATTTCTAAGTAAACGTCCGCATGTTTAACAGCAACGTTGTTTGGTTACTCTAGGTTAAAAAGTCTGCAAAATGATGGTAAACTGAGGGTTTATATGCAGATTTAGTGTTTCTTTTACCCATTTTTCCCCCGCTAGGCTGCTATTTGCTTCCCTCCCATTTGTCTGTGGCCCACAGCCTCACTCCATCAAGCTGTGATTGCTTTTTGATAGCTCTGCCATTTTATTTCTCTCCCTCTTGTGCATTCTCTTTCTTCTCTCTCTCTCATCGTTTGTGTCTTCCATCCTGCAATTCTCAGTCGCAACCACTTCAACGAGACAGCAAATGAAAACAGTGAGAACAAAAGCGAAGAGGAAACAGCTTTGCTTCTATTCAGCGGTGAGCAAGACGAGGGGTTTACGTTTTTCATGTATATGAAAAAGAATTAAGCTTTGTTTTAAGGTTTTTCTTAAGGTTTATGATGGAAAATCTAGAGGTTTAGTTTTAATGGGTAATTTGTCACAACAGCAGTTTGCAACACAACAGCTTCTTGCTTTGTTGAATACAATAAAAGCCTCCCATTTGAATTTCAATAGTGCTTAACTCGTAATGTATGGTGTTTACAAGTTTATTTTACCAACACTTCCTTTTCATCGGATTGTGTTATTAATGAGTGCTCGGCTTGAGAACTTGTGAAAGCTGTGGGACTGCAGTAGTCTGGATGTGTTCTGCATTAGGCTCAGTTTCACACTGCAAAGAAGAGGAGAGGGTCCTGGTTTGACAAGCTCTGCCTCGGGGCCTAAATCTACACGCTTTATGTTCTGGTGGAGAAAAAAACTCCAACCTTTTCAGAGCAGCTCAGAAAAACCAACACTGTCCATTGAAGCCCTTTCTGGGATTTGCTTTGCTCTCCCTGGAGTGAATGCTCTCTCTTTCCTCCAGAAACTGTTGTATGGTTCGGCATACAGATAACATGAAAACATCTTAGATATTAAAGTTAGGCTTGAATAAATCAAGAAAATACCAATGCAGTCCATTAGGCTGGTCATAAAATGTGAAATATTTATTAAGTAAATGTAAATGTTTCCTTTGAAATCCTTTATAAACTTATAGGCCTTGAGCATTAAATACTATTTTTTACTTTGCACAACCCTTTTCATCACAGCTTGACCCAGACAGGCATGAATTAGACTTTACTTTAGAGCCACACACATGTCTGGATCTGTATTCTTGATGACAAATAATGTAGATTTCCTATAAAGTACTTTTCATAAATGTGAATGACAGTCCAAAAACTTCTCCAAGTCCTTCACCACTACGCAACAAAAACAACTGCAGTACCCTTTGCAGATATTTTAATGCAAAAATTAAATAAATATAAAGTACAAACAGGTTTATCAAGTCACCTTATTTGTATAAAACTTTCACACAGGGGATCTGACCAATTAAATCACATTAAAATAAATATGAAATTATATTCAGGTAATTGAACAGAAAATCTTGAAAACCTGATCTGCTTTGAAACCGGTTGCTGCTACCTTGTGTCTCATTGCTGTGCTCGATCTTCTCTCAACCTCACCCTGGTAGCAAAGTTTGGCACTTAGTTTTAACTAATGTTTCTGTTTCTGCTCATGATAAAGTTTCACAATCATTAGGGGCAGTTTGCTATAATTGGTTGACCATACATGACTACACTGTGCCTGAATTTTTTGCACATATTCATGCATGTCGGAAGGCAAAAGTTATTTAAACCAAATCTTTATTTTTTTTTAGATTATTCTTGTGTTGTATTACTTTGCAGTTTGTCATTTGACAAAAAGAAATAATTACATATACTAGAGCTGCTCATTTATGGGAAAAATAATAAGCACGATTATTTAGGTAATAATTGAAATCACAATCATTTCAAGCAATTCTTTTTGCCTTTAAAAATATTCTTCATTACCATTATTTTATATGCAGTTTCCAGAGATATCGTAAAATTACTGATCTAACATGAGCTAATGTTCACTCTATTGAAGTCTCTATATAAAGAAAACACAATAGGAAAAATGATGGGGTTTCAAGTGAAAACACATTTATTTTATGAAGGTGTTCATTTAATTGTAATAAATACTAAATAATAAGTAAATAAAACGAATCTTGACAGCGCTTCACTCATGTCAAAACCATAACATGCTAATGCTAGCATGTTAACGTGCTAACATCACATTTTTTAAGTAGCACAAAGAAAAACAAAATTACAGTTTTTTGAGCCAGTGGGTACATCCTGAAGAAAAAAAAATCAGCTCATACCAAAACGGTCTAAACTAGAGATAATACTGAAGGACATAGTCTTGTTTGTCATTTATGGAGTGATCCTCTCCGGTAGTATTTAGTAGCCTATAACTGAACAGCGAATGTTGTAGATAAAGTGTTCTGCTGCTGCAGTGAACTAATGGAGGTGGAAATCCTGTTGCTATAAAAACATGCTTGAGACTGAGAGTGCAGCACCCAAATGAGCGTCAGCAGTGAATTAATGTGCATACACAGGCATATGGTATATAATAAACACAAGAATAGTTCCGTCTTGATTATAAAGGTTTTTATGATGGTCTAGGCCTGAAATAGAAATTGTGATCAAATTCGACTAATTGCGCAGCCCTTGTATATTCATTTATAAAATGAGTCTTTTTTTATACACTAGTTCTGTACAACTCACACGTTGTAGTGTACAGCAATAAACTTTTTTTTTAAATAGTCTACTTGCTTTTTCATGGATTACAGTTCAAAACTACAATAATGAAAAACATCAAGCAACAAAGCTTGGCTGAGCAATTAAGCTCTGTGTTGTGTCTTATTGAAGAAATTCTCTCATTTTGTGGCCTTTGGCACCTGTGCATCTGGCTACTGTATCAATGAAATCACGGGGGAGGACAGAATATCTCCATCTTCTGGATCTCCGCTCATTTATTCCATATGCGTTTTGCATTTTCAATGAATGCAGATATTTGTAAATGGAATGATAAACTGCGGCATGTTTGTTTTCTGGGACCCGGGCCTGTTTGGCAATGCAGTGTGCACAGGATCACAAGGTTGAGTGACTCCGGAAGCTAGAGAGCAGACGGGAGAGGAAGACAAACGAGAAAGAGAGAGAGAGGGGAAAAGGAAAAATGCGGATGAGGACCCGAAGGCTGATATGCATTAATGCCTCTTGGATGAACATCTCCACAAGCTGCACTAATTACTGCAGAGCTTCTGCTTGTGATCAAGGTCATGGAGAGAACTAGCGAGACAAGAATGAAGGCTCTGTTTCTGAATGGATGGAAGATGCATAGGCATTCAGACCATTTTTGCTCTCCTTTTAGCTTTTTATCTTTTATTGTGCAGTTGAAGCAAACTCTAATAACGGTTTAAAGGAAATATAGGCTTGAAATTATCTCTTACCTATGCATCAACCGTAATTAATCTCTCAATGCTTTAAACAGTATTTGAAAGACATTTTAAATTGCATAATGCACCATCTGAGTCTGGAAGGCGCCTCTTTTGTCTTGCCACCACCTGGGAACCATTGAAGAGTTAGAACTTAGTAACCATTAGTCATTTACTAAAGAATTAACAACAAGCTAAAGCAGCAGAGAGAAGCTTAAAGTAAGGGTTTTTTAGTAGAAATTATAGAAAATGCTACACACCTAGCCAACAAGACCCATATCAACCACGCTTCTAATATTAAAATCTTACAAAGCTTTAGGCAAAGAACTCAAATCTATAAATTCCTTGAAACGCAAAGTTTAAGAATAGCTACTAGCTAACCCCAAGTAGTGTGTATTGTAATTTCCCTAGCAACCAACCAAAATTCTCCTTAGCAACAAAAGGATGATTAGTTTTTATCACTTTTTTGCTACTGTACATGTATTGTTATGTTGGCGCTCTCTTATTTTCTCATCCTTCTTAAAAACTTTCATCCCAGTTCTAAATCTCAGAGGCTTAAAGTTGTTTTGACTGATAATTGAATTTAGCTGTAAAATAGCTGACCAAGAACCTTTTAGATGAGCTAAGGGAGCCAGATTGTTCAACAAGCCATGCTTTTAAGAATCACAGGAAGAGAAGTGTTTAAATAAGAGTTTGCAGCAATGTCTGTAGATGTTTGTAGAGGATCGGTTTATATTTGTAAAAGAGTAAAGTTACGAGGTCTGGTGCCACAAAAGTTTGACATTTTTTGTTGTTTTATTTGCTGGTGTATTACATGGGTCGATGCTTTTCTCTTCTTCAAAGGTGGACATCTTGTCTTTCTGAAAGTATTGGAGAAAGAGTTTGCTGGTGGTTACTCTGGTTTGCAACCCCTCTGTCAATAAGTTGTTAATTGGAAGAGTGTCATTCATGTCACTAGTCCCATCAGAGAGAAACCTATAAGAAATATTTTCCTTTATTAGGTCTTCCTGGAATATTTTGTTCTGATTGGACAATCGTGCCATCCGGTATTTGTTGTTTCCTGACTGAAACACAAGAAGGCTGATTACACGCCTTACTGCTATACAAGATGCATTTCTCTCTTGTACAATCGATGATTAGTACCTCTGTTAACATTTATTTATAATCTCAAAATCAAAAATATCTTTTAAATATCTTATTATAATTCTGTTCTTTATTGACTGAATATATTATTTTTTGAAAATAAATTGAAGATTATCAAAAGAAGCCTGAATGAGAGAAGATTCCTAAGAGAACTAAAGAGACAACTAAAAAAGCAACAAATTAAGAAATAAGTTATACAGTATATCTAGATATAGTATATCTTATTGCCATTACAATACAAAGTGAACACGCTGCAGGTCCTCAAAACAAGCATTGAATCATTCAGTGCTTAATCTTATCTCAGCACCTACAAAAAACAGAAACTAGGTGCAACATCTCGCAACACTTTCAAAAACTCACACAAGAACTGCAAGAAGCTCAGGACACAACAGGAATGTGATGAGCCTGCTCTAGCCAACCAGCTGAACACTACAGAAACATCATTATTTTGAGAAATCTTGTCAAGAATTTATGGGATTTTTGGCAATTAAATTAATTACTCTTCAATATTTATTTATTCAATGCATTAATGATGGTTTCCTTCATGATATAACCTCACCGACTCTCTAAACAATCTCACTGCATGTTCCTGAAGTAATATAATTTAACTGAGTTAATTAGAGAAAATAGAGTAAAGGTAATACTGAGTCATCCAGCTACGTGCCTAAAAATAATTGAAAATCAAGTATGTTGCTAAAGTCTTTGAGATGCTGATAAGATACTATATATATAATATCTGTTATATATGATACATACTATAATATGCAAGCTGTGTTTGACCCATTTAACCTCTATTTTTCACCCACAAAGTAAAAATATGATAAAATCATTTAAAACACATTTAGTTTTTAAAGGTGTTCATTTCATTGTAATAAATTCTAAATAGTAAGCAAATAAAAATGGATAAATAAACTAATTTGAAATGTTTATTGAAAAATGTTTTATCATCAAACTAAGAGATTATATTTCTCCCATAAGGTAAAGATTTTAATCTCGACAGGGCGTCACTTGCGTCAGAACCATAACAGGCTAATGTTAGCTTGCTAACATTACACTTTTTAAGTGGCAAACTTGTTCGTTCAAAAAGAAGAGTTTATTTGAGCCAGTGGCAACATCATGAAGGAAACATCGAGGGCAAAACGTTACTAAAAACTGGAAGATGATAAATTAATTTTGACTATTCAATATGTGTTTGCATATTTGTGTAAGCAGATTGTCTTTAATTTTGGATGGGCTATAATGATTTTAAGAGCATGTGTTTTTTAAACAATTCAAGATATTTCCAGTGTGTTTTCTCATGCAGAAGCCAGGTTGTCCTCTCTCAGTCACCGTAGAAAACCTTTTATCATATTAAATAAAGCAGCAGCAACAATAAAAAGAACATTTAGAAAATAAGAAAGTATTTTACATCCAGTTACACTTGAGTAGAGGCATTTAGGAGCATCTTGTCTAATTTACATAACTGTTAAATAAACAGCAATTCATTATTTGTAGCTGTCTGAATATTTTTCACAGATGATGCTACAAGGATGAAGAAATATTTGTTTTCTCATTCAATCGTTTTCAATGCTCTGAAAGATCTACACAATCTTTTAGATTCAAAATGTGAAAAGATTAAAAGATGCAAACATTTACCACATTTGCAAGAGGCCAAAAGCTAATTGTGCAGAAAGGCCCACATCACTTTTGATTGTGCCTATGAATACATGTAATGGTGCCTAAAATTAAATCCCAGCACAAGCCAGGGGCAGTTTTGTCATCGCGATCGATGGTGACCGCTACAACAGGGGTTTATTCCAGCTTTTGTATGTCATTTCTCTGAATCCCCTGTGCTGATGGCTACAGGAGCCTGCTGGCTGTCATGTTGATTAATGGGACAATAAAATGTACTGCCAGAGTTTACTTTATTGTTTTCATGCAAGTCTGTTTCACTCATTTTTAAAGTGCTAGAGTAATTCCACTGCCCTGTTCTATTGTTGTGTTGATATGGGAGAAGCAGTGATTTTTACAAGCTGTTTGGGTATGCTGGAGGTGCAGAGATGTCTAGACTGATCTAGGGAAGGGACTTTACAAAGCTCAGACGACAATGCTATGAGCCATGTTATTCTGTACTCTCATAGCCCTAATACTGGAGAGTAGAGGAGCACAATTGTGGATTGGGATTAAAGCTGTGCATCTAATTCCTTCTACTCTAAATTCTACCCCTGTTTGACAGGCTCTGTAGGATATCACACACAAGAGAATCCAATGCTCAAGAATTGCTGTTTTTTTTGACTGTTTATTCATATTAAACTGATTTCAACATGTCAGGGGGAAATTTCTATAGGAAAAAAAACAGCAAAACTGTGTTTATGTAGCAGATACCACTTTGTATTTCTAGAACACATATTTAACACGACAATCAATCAATCAATCAATCAATCAATCAATCAATCAATCAATCAATCAAATCACATTTTAATTAGTCAATAAAAATCTTATTTATAAGCCATTTTAACATCTCGCCTAAAGTGCTTTAAATAAAAGATATAAAAAAAACAACAGCGTTAAAACAATTAAAAACTTCACAAATTGCACATTAGGTAATGACCAAATACCATTTTGAAAAAAATTACTCTTCAATATCCTCTCCAACTGGGAAAAATATGGTATGGTCCACGGTTTAGATTCAATTCCAAATCAAGGACAGTCAAGGACATGCAACACTAAAACACCCATCACCTAAGATTTTCTTTTATTTAAAACTTGAAACAATCAACAGATTTGGCCAAATTTGTCATAATAGTAAAATCCTTGACAAATTATTTATTGATCAAAGTTAAGTAATGGACGCTATCAAAAATGTTTTAATGGTTCAAGACATGCTTAAAACTACATAAAATCCTTATCTTAAAGTTATGAAAAGGATCACGTTCATTGACCCTGTAAAGGTACAAAGGCTCTGGAATATATACAATGTAAAAAATATATTATGAAGTCTGGAAAAATAAAATAAAATTTGTTGACAGTAATCCATGTGACTTGTTACTAAAAACTTCTTATGATCTTTTTTCTCAGTCTTTAACTTTTTCTGTCATGTGGCTATTACAACACATTAAACAGCGTGAACGTGTCATATAATTCAATTTAAAATGCAAACAATATTTTAACACCCTACATATATCCATGGTAACCATATTTCGTTTCAATTTTAGTGTATGCAACGTCATCTGAAAGTCTAATACTATCACTGGTGAGGGTGTTGCCATCGTGTTCGCTCTACTAAAATCCAGTGTCTATTTCCCCCAAATCATCATTTAACAAGAAATTACTCGTAGACATGCAAATGCTCAGAGATTTAGGGTGTTCTAATTTCTATATCTACGCCTGCTCCTCTTGCAATCACTTCAGAGCATTCTCTCTTCAGATTGGCCAAAGTGAGAGGATGTCACTGCTGTGGTCATATTTTATGGTCTAAGATGAGATTAAATAGAAATGCTTATGCCTTTTTCCCTTATTTGTATCCCCAATCAATATCTCAATTGAAGAGACCTAGGTCGCCTAGTTCAAAGACCACCCAAAAACTGGGATTATGCTGGCAGTGGGTTCATTTTCTTCTTTCTCATTGTTTTTGGAAAGGATTGTGGTCTCTCTTCAGAACCACACCTTAGGATTAAGGTCGGCAAAGTGTGAATAGAAGAAGAGTTGATAGAAAACTGGAGAGGTTGCTGTATTTGATGAGATTTTTGTGCTTCAGATGAGTAATATCTGACTCATTCTGGTCTAGCTTCCTTTGCAGAGCCTGATTCAATCGGTGGCAGCTCAGTAGCACTGTATTCTTATGGACACACTTTATCGATTGCTGTCAGGGGCCATATAATACCTTCCCCTGGTTGAACTTGCATTGACGGGCTATTCTCTGGCGTAGTTAGCCTACAGGATGACATTTATGCAGTGGCTGACAGGCCTGTTAATGGCTACTTTAGAGATGGCATTTAGTCCGCCAGAACATTATCATCAAAGCAGCACAGCTTGATCACATAGGGCATAAAAGGAGCCATTGCCATTGTTTTTGGCCGGCAAATTGCTTGCCTGTGGATATTTGTGCTCCGATAAGAGTCCATTTGTTAAAATATATGGCCTGATACAGCTGTCTTTTTATCTGTCAGGTTAACTGCAGTGAATTATCCAACTAAAAGCTCTAAATGGATGTTGAAACACTAGTCAGGGGGCACAGACACTGCTGTTTTAGCAAAAAAGGAATTCCAGATAATGCAATATTTTCATTATCGATGCCAAATACAACATTACGCAGATCATTTTCAGTATTTGCATATGACATCCCTGCTGTCAAATTTTGGAATTTGTCTGTAGATCAGAAAAGCTGTGGAAATGTGTACAACTAGGATTGAACAATGTGAACTTTATTTTTATGTAACTTTGTACTGTTTATCAAGGGTGAAGAGGTGGCTGTGTAAGTGGTGCAATTTTACATTGGGCAACTTTAGTTTTATATTGAACCAGATTATGTCCGTGTTAGATCTGGAGAAAAGGAGTTTAGGGGCATGGCATTTTTGGTCTATTTTTTTAGAATAGATGTAATACCCCCAAAAATCAGGAACTACACAAATGTAACCTAAGCGTCCCAAAAATTTATTTTACAGACAGTCTGACTGCAGAAATGCCGTCTAAGGTTCATACTCGCAGTCTAAGTTCAGACAGTCACGAACACCAGTACAGAACGCATCTTCAGTGCCTATCTGACCACTTTCAAACCTGGGGTGCCGAGAACGGCGCGGAACTAAGTAAACCATGACAATGACGAGACCAGAGCATACCTGCTGCTGACCCTCTCTTTCTCTCCTATTCCTTTCTCCTCTCCTTCAAAAAGTGACCATCTGAGTAGAACATATTCCTACTGCCGCGACCAGTCTGGTTTGCTGCGCTTCAACTCTTGCGGCATTTGGGTCCCCCCCCTGCGTGGTCCGGACCCTTTGCGCCACGGGGTCCCTTATCGCGCCTTTACATAGACTTTACACTGAAATCAGCCAATTTTACCAAATCATCTGCGTTTGGTGTGTAGGCAGCATAATGCTGGCAGTATCAGAAGCTCATATATCAGTGGTAAACATTGTTAAATAAATTTCCACTTGAAAAAGTCTTTGACACTTATTTATTAGAACACTCACAATCCAAGCAATTCTGCCAAGTCTCTCATTCGTCCTTGTGTATAAATAACTCTATATGTATTCCAAAGCCTTCTCCCATCTCCAATCTCATTATGTTACCACAAAAACAGCACAACTAGTATGCTAAATGAGATAAATCTATGGTAAGTTATTGTTTAATTTTTGTTTCTATAATGTCCTTTACAAATTTATTTCATGTTTAATGTTTTAAAATTGTGAACCTTGATGGGAAGCCTGTGGACCTGGACTAGACTATTCCTGGATAAATCCAAAACCAAATTGAATCACCAATTTGGTGCTGAATTTACCATTAAACCTTGTGCCATGGAAACACAAACCTTTTCTGCTGAACAAGAACATGTGACCTTGTTCCTTTACCAAACAATGGAAGTCAGACAAAGTCATAAGACAACCCTCGGACATGTGTTGAGTGGATCACGTGGAGTGTGAACTTCTTTGAAATCATTTAAAACAAAGAATCTTCATAAAGAATATTTCTATATCTTTGTGAGTATAATTAGTTGTGTACCATTGAAATACTTTCATGTAACAGGATTATTACAGTCTTTATTTATTCCCTGGGTCAAGTCTGATTAAAATTTTTACATGGTATTTTATGATTCGATATGATGTAACTTTTAGCCTTCCTTAAATAACTCAGGAAGACTTTATATTTAATCAACCCTTCCCTCGCCCAGGATAATCTGGAGGGTCAAAGGTGCTCTGTCACATGCTTCCTGTGTCCACATATAACACCATGCTTCTTTAGAGGTCTTGGTCTTGTGTCTTGCTCTCTTGCTCTGTTCACTGTTCTGTTCTCATCTCAGAAGACTATGGTCTTATTCTCTCCATGGCCATGTACAGTAGGAAATACTGGGGCCATAGGGCCTAACCATGCACTATTAAATGCAAAGCTTTGAGATGAAACTACACGCATCTTAGGACTCAGAATTCTATTCTCATCAAAGACTATGATCCTGATCTGAGCACAAACGCCTGTTCTGATGCGAACCAGGCCGGACGCCTTGCCCCCTCTTCAAACCTCCGGATCCCTTTATCAGACGTTACCAGGCATCATCTCAACACATGACACTGGCAAGGAAAGCCACAAACAGGCACTCTCAATTTAATTCTGCACAGTTCAGAACTAACGTAAGTCTCAATGAGTTTACTCTTACAAGCCTAGTTAGAAGTTGAGATGTTGCAGTCATCGATTCATACGCTGCTTTTCTTTTGCTCTTGCGAGAATGTGTGTGAGTTTGTTTTACTTAGTTAGGTGTTTTATGTCTGTTAGTAAATAAACTGATTGTCTCACAAATACAGATCTTGTCTCATCTTGCATATCTTTGTTGACATCCAAATTAGATCTTGTTACTAAGCTTATATTAAAGTCAATATTTTGATATAAAATGTTTGACATCAGGATTATTATAGTATGTAGGAATCGACATTCCCCAAATTGAGCTCTGGTTCCTACAACCTTTTAAAATTAAACATATAATAAGCTAACTTTTAAGGAAACTTGTTCTTAACGACTTGTAATCGTACTCTTAAAAACAGCAGTTTTTACAAAAAAAATATGATTGTATGAAAGATAAATAAAAAGTGGAAAACATTTTTTATTTTGTTATGTGACATGTTTTCGGTCATGACATCGTTCATATAGTGCTTTCCTTTTGTAAACAATTTCCTGATGTTTGTATGCCTTCAGACTGCAAGTGGGGTAGTACGTGAGTAAAAGTTCCTCTGAAGCTACGTGTCATTAAAATGTTAAAGAATACAGATGCTAAAACCACATTTATAACCATACTATGGGTTGGTATGCCTCAGAAAACATAATGTTTATAAAAGAAAAGACAATTTGATATCTGCTCTATCCATGCAGTCTCCCCTCATACATCATACTCTGCCAACCAATTTTTAAAACCACACAACTTCCAAAGCCAATATTTAGCTCTGTCTAAATATTCATTCAACTAACTCCATTTCCAAGTCTCTCTTGAAAACTGGTAAATGTATAACAGTTTCCAAGAACTCAGTTTTCCCTTTTTTAATTTGGCATGAATAATCTTAGAAACAGGTCAGAACACCTTGAAAACAAGTTATTAATAGTGCCTTGAATATGATTGGAGGATCTCTCATCTTGGAGCATGGCTTGGAACGCGGTCAGTTGCAAAAGCCATCATACTAATTTGCAACTTCTTGAATGATCAATTTACAATGACGTAAAGGAACTGTAAAATTCCTCAATATTTTTCATTTTCACTGTGAATCAGTAAACGATATTTGGCAGAAGAATATTTGATTTTTAATTAAGTGTTATCAAATTAAATTACTTTTCTTGCCTCCGGCATTCTTTTAAGAAGAATTTTGAATGTATGACTCAAGTAGAAAGCACTCTTTTTTTTGCAGCAAGTGTTTGCATCAGCATTCAAATCAGAAAGACATCTGTGTAATAAATGTCAAGAGAACAATATAACCAGCTTTTAGTTAGGAGGGACAAGCTATTAAATGAACATAAAGTATAAAATCCTTTCTATCCTGTCAGGGTAGATGATATTCTCTCATAACGGTAATCAAAGCTTTCTGCAGCTGTTCCGATGTTGTATATGGTGTTTCACGCTGTGTAGATTACATAGGCATACTAACAAAATGCTGCAAGCCTAAACACACAGCTGTCGCAAAAACGACAAGGAAAATCTTTTCCTGATTGAAATCTGCGTAATACAGCTGCTCGCATCATTTCCTTTTTATAGGAAATTGGGGGTTTTTATTGACTGTTCTGTAACAATAACCCTGGAACACTGACCAAATCTTTCTGTCAGATGCTAATTTTAAGTGGAACAATGTTATATGTGGTAATAATTTAATCATAACAGACAATTTATAAAGGATCTCATAGGATTCATTGGTCATATGTTAGGATTTCTCTCACAGATGTAGAGTAACTGATTCATTCAAATAGTGCATTTCATCCTGGCTCCATAGTGGCTGTTTGTTTTGTTTTTATTATAACAGTATCCTGGATGTGCCCTGCTCATGTTTTAAGGGTGCGATACAGTTTATTGGTATTTACTCCTCTGGCTCTGACACGTCCTTACAACCATTTGACATTTTCCCTGACAATTAGACATAAAGCCTCAGTGTGCAGCAGTACAAACATATGTAGCAAAAAGTCAAAAACGATGAATCCTCAATGGCTGGGTTTCCTACACTATGGGGATATTTAACTGGCACACAGTAAACAGTTGCCATTCCAAGCAGACAAATAAGTCAGCATTGGATTACATGAGATAGCAGTGTCATCTTAGGTCAGGGTGTTCCAGCAGGCTGGAGATCGGGTTGTATGTAACTGCCAAGCAGATATTGATTTGCTCTCATCAAGAAGGTTAATTTCAAATCCATTTGTAAGCATTGCTGCAAAGTGTGTTTGCTCCAAAAATGTGTTTAGCTAATGGTAAATATCTATACTGATAGACATTTTTGTAAACTAGTGCTCAGTGGTGTTTTGGACAAAAGAATCCATGCATTTATTGTTTATGGGTGGAAATATTTAGTTAAACATACATTTTGCAATGCCACACGAAACGAATGGGAGGGGGCGTTATTTTGGAAAGTAATAATAAAATCAATTTCATGCTAATGCTGTGTACATATGGAATATACATTATAAAGTTGTAAACAATTAGTTCATTACTTGTTTTGAACTCTTACCAAGCCCAGAGACAAACAGTCACAGCAAACAGTCACAGCTGTGCCAAAACTCACTTTCCCTCCAAAAGCTGACCTAATTGGTCTTCATAAGCTAGGACCAGTCCAATCACTGGCTTGGTGGCTGACCTGAGAGACAAAAGACCCAGACATCTCTTGAATGCTTCTCTTTGTGCTTTATGTCTTCTATACTCTCGTTTTCCACATCTTCTTTCGAGTGTGCTCAGGTCGGTAAAACCTGAGGTTATTATATTTTCCAAATTTGTTCAAAGTTAGTAGTCAGTGCATCTCTACCTCTGATGACGTTTCACGCAAAAACAACTAAATATTTATTTTGCCTTCAAAAAATGAATAAAAATTAGTTTTTCTTTTTACAGTGTCAGATATAGTTCAATAAATAGAAACCAGATCACAATTAATGTTAATGTTGTTAATATCAATTCACAATGTTCTCTATTGAGGTGAATTCCATCCAAAGACAACCTACAATGTCAATCTAAAAACCATCATTTATAAATGGGAATAAACCCTTACACCTATATCTATAGTGTACCATAACATTCACATAATTGACATATTTACAATAATGTGGAATTGTAATAAAGTGGAAAAAGGTACACTTCTCCTCAAACCTGTTCTAATCCATGTCCTTTTAAAAGCTTACGTCTTTGAAACATGAGTTAAAGGTGTAACTTTAAATCTGGTTTTGAATCTGAAGCAGTGCTATTATTATGTTGATCTGAAACATTGGACTTCAAACAAGCTGTTACCATAATTGTAAGTGCAGACCCTACTCAGCAAATCTAAAGTACGATTACTAAATGATTAATCCACATATGCTGGAAAGTGGAAACCATTAGGGTCAAGCTGCTTTGACAGTACCTCTCGATGGAAAAGCAATCATATTAATCCAAAAGGACATCCGCACCCAGAACTTCCTGCAATACTGAGAATGGAGGTGGAGCAAAGAGAGATAGAAACCAAGAGGCTTCTTCTGTTGAAGGAGGGATCAATAGTAAGGGAAAAAGTAGGTTAGTGCCAGTTCCCCCGAGACAGGACGTGTTGACCAGAGTTAACACTGAAGCCTAGTGGAAGCCATCTGGAAAGGGATGCATGTGACAGTGAGGAAGCCAAATGGGCAGCAGGGAATAATAAAAGGATTGTGTCGAGAGCAAGCAGTGATCCATACTGAAGCTAACATATGCAATGCGCTATGAATTATGAATTTAGAGTCAGGACTTTAGACACTACAGCTCTACCTTTTACTCCTCTTTCTTCTACACTGGACCATTAATGAATGGAAATTAGAGAAATGATAGAGAATGATGAGAGGCCTAAATGAAAGCATGTCCCTGTTAAACATGTATATTAGAATACATTTTTTCTATGTTTGTTCAGAGGAGGTAAAGTAGATTGTTTTTGTCTATCACACAGCAATCTAGATACATCACTAAACTGTCCTGCAAAGCCTGGTTCATGTCGTAAAATAATATTTGTATAATACATTTTCACAATCCTGCAGCAAATACCGTATTAAGATCTTATGGATGACTTGTTGTAATATAGAAAAATACCAAACAATGCATTATGTTGGACTTTCACAAATAATATTGTGCAAAAAGCCCATAGTGATTTGATCTATTAGTTCCTCTTTAATTTCACAATTATTTTATTATTTCTTAAATTATCTTAAATTGTTTAAGATAATTTAAGACATTATTTGAGTGGTTAAACAAGGAGGCTAAATATTAACTGAAGTACCCCAGGGCTTCACCTCTCCAGTTCAACCGTGATTACTTGGTTAGCAATTGCTTTATGAATATTTCCAATCTTGAAATAAATTCTTCTGACTTATAAAAGCAAAACATGTGTATTCTTTATCTTTTACCTACATAAAGTAGATTTGATTTGAAGAGGCCTTATTAGGAGACCTTTTTCAAACCCTTCAGGATAGCAATTAGACCCATCTAGACTAGCACTTTACCTATTACAGAATGCAATTTTTTGCTATATTAATTATCCTTTCTTTTCAGTCTTTTCAATACACTTGCTTTATCTTTGTAAGGAGATGTTTGGTGGATGCTCTCAATGTGAATGGTTAGTGGCCATTAAGTTTTGGGTGGGGCTATGTGGTTTATATAGCTGGTAGTGTTTAGATCTCCCAGAAAAGTAATGTAGGATTTCTTAAACATTAATTGGGTTGGAAACAACAGTATAATCTGGTGAAAGTGAGATTCAAGCCTTGTTGAATGAAAATATCCATTCAGAACCTTCTCTCTCACGGTCTCACTGCAGACCAAATTAACTTCTTAACATCGTGAGAAACACTTGTGGTAAAAATTGTTTTGGGATTGACTGAAACTTTTACTGTGAGCCTTTAACATGATGATCACTGTGTTTCACTGTGTGCAAGTCTAAAACATCAATAAATTATGACAAAGGCATACATGTAAGGGTACATTTAGCTTGTAATTAGAATCCAGAAACATATGCTAAATCCATTGTTTATTTATTTAGTAATTTTAGTAATTTTTAGGCATATTTCACAGAGAAAAATCAACATTCTTCATAAGAAAATATAATAACCTATCATATAATAGAAACTGCAGACAGAAATAAATCATACAAAAACCAATTGCAGAAACAAATCAGCATACGGTCACCAACTGTGGCAGAGATCAATCATTTTCACTTTTAGGAAATGTCTGACAGTAAAAAAAAATGTTTTGATGAGATTTTTTTGTCCATTGAAAACAGTCCTCAACTACTGTGGAATTGAGTAGTGGTTTCTGATGGACGTGTCAGGTTTTCATCAGTGTCATCATTAATTATTCAGTTCTGATGACGACCCGCTGTTTTGAAGCTCCCTGGGTCACTGATATGCTTCAAGCTATTGATGGAAATCTAAGTTATAGCTACTTCATAATGGAAGCCCAGGGCTGAATGATCATACATCCAGGTGGTTTACAAGTGTAAACGTTTTGCACTTAAAAGTAGTTTGGGTGTCAGCACAAATCACATTTAAAACATACACATGTTTACCATTAGGAGCTTGATGCAGACAGTTTGCGAATATGACTCCATGTGTGGCCTGTCACTGGAGATTTTTCGGATCATCCATTTCGCCAGACTACAAGTAATCTTAAACCAGGCTGTCACAGATATAGATTGTGGAAGACTTTGATTGATTATAGGATGGCCTTTAGCTTTAGCTAATGAGCTCATAAAAATCATACATCATATGGTACAAATCAGACTTTGAGGAGTTTAGCAGGAACCAGAAGAAGCTTAACAAATATTTTGTCCAATAGAAATTATGCAAATCTGTTTTATTGTTGGAGTGAAAAAAATCCATTATTATGTTACCGAATGCCAAACCATAGTACTAACACCACACAGTAGCTGAACAGTTGTAGCAATACTTTGGTATCTTCATGTGCATACTTTTTTGGTCTTTTGCCCATAGCAAGTTAAAAAGTAATTAAAGTTGGTATCTGGGGGTAATTTTCTAAAATGTAGCCTTTTATTCTGATATTTTGTTAAAAGGTTGAAATTGTTAAACCTTCAGTTTGTTATCTACCATCTAATCATTTAAAAACAAGGATACAATTTTTGGAAAAATTCAACATTTGATTGTGATTTGAATCAACTAGATCTATGTCCAAAACCTTTAAATCTTGAAATAATATTGAGCAAGGGCCTGGACATTATACATTCTAGTACAAAATGTTCAACTACCTTGTCCAGGGTTGCAGCTCCCACAAACTCTGGGACTCTCCAGCTTCAACCAAATATAGTTGTATTGCTTGTAACAGGGATTAAGAAAATGTATTGTATTTTAATTTCCAGAGCTCAGAGATAGTTAACAATGTTCAGAGCAATATACATTCACACCACATTCACACTCTGGTGGTGATAAGCTACCTTGGTAACCCTCAGCTGCCCTTGGGCAGTCTGACAGGTCTCCTGACCACCATCAAACAACCACAGGACAAAATGGGTAAAATGCCTTGCCCAGGGCCACAACAACAGAATGGCATTGGCAGGGATCGAACCGCAAACCCTCCAGTTCCAGAACGACCAACTCCACCACTGAGTCATCTTTCTGACCCAACATTCACACCTCTCATGTCACATGGTCCGGACCCTTTTGTGGCACAGAGTGCAATGTCATGTCTTTGCATTGACTTTACAAAGAAATCATATGTTCTTCACAGATCATCTGGGTGTGTAGGTACCCTAAGTGAAGCAAATTTCTCTGCGCTTGTATGGATTTATTTCCAGGTGCTTTGCTTTCACATGCCTAAAACATGCTTCAGGGGAAATTAAAGGCTCTAAATCAGAAGGTACTGTACAAATGAATGGTGAAAGTGACCATTTGGCCAGATATGGAGTGAAATCAGAAACGCCATCACAATTAATTTATCCAGTGCATGTTTTCTGAAGAGTTTCAGCTGGCTATTTTGTGATTTGCTTGACATGGCTCAAGTGCACATAACAAGTACAGTTTTCCTCTGAACTTTGGAATTGAGATACAGAAGCACAAGAGAATAGCACCAGAGATAGAGGAGGAGATTCACAGTGCTTTCAAATGCAGGATCCGTGGATGACAGACTATTACAGTAATGTGTCATAGATATGGAGTAGAGACAGAGAGATCACGTTTCGTAGAGTGCGGCTGCCAGTGTAATGAGGGGTGATGAATGTCTCTCTCCCTTTAATCACTCTGCTGCATTTCAGAAAAGAAGAGGGAAAGTACATTAGAAAGATGTGCTGTTTTTATGTAGTGGCAGATCTTAATCAAATCAATGAGAAGCGCTTGAAAAGTGTGTAATCTAAACAGTGAGAGGTAAGCAAGTAGCTTGAGAGCAGCAGCTTTTTAGATGCATGAGGAAATCAGAGAGCTCATTTGTACCCTTCTCTTTTCTAACCTGAATGCTAATGGAAGAGGGGGATCTCCTGAGGAGTGATTGAAAAGGTGTAAAGAGTGAATTTGGTGGTTAATGCAAGCAGGAGCGAGTGGTTGGGTGGAAGAAAGCATGGGAGTTTTGCTGTTATGAATCAAATGAATGTAAGATATTGATAATAGATCTTGTTCAGTTTCTTGGTGTAGATTAGTGCTCTCTCTGCATGTGTCTGAATGTAATTAAGATGCGGCGACGAACTAGAGCCAGCTTACTTTCTCTTTCTGCATTATTTAAAAACTATTTATAACAAGGTTTGTTGGTTTTTAATTATTTACCTCAGCTGAACTGAGTGAAGATGGGATAAATCATCCATCCATCAATCCATTTGTAAGCTTATAATTGTTGTGTGTATCTATTTATCACTCGATCATTAATTTCAACCATGTACCTGCTCTTTAATCCTTACATCTTATTGGCTACATTCCTCTAATTGCCCATGCATGCCTCCTTTCCACTTTTAGCTGGTATGTGGTGAGTGTCCTGGTGTTCCAGGTGAAAGATGAGCGTATTAATAGTGTATTAATAGACACACGTGAGTATCAACAAAAGTAGATGTTACAGTAGATGTCATGAAGTAGTATTAGTACTATATTCTGTTATTCTATCATTTTCTCTGTTGCTCCATCCGTCCACCGTAGAAGAACATTTCCTGCAGTTTTATCCCACGTCAGGACTGTTGGAGTTATCTCAGGAAACTCTGACACTTCAGGCAATTGACGGCCATTTTGATTAATGCTCTTATCACCACATGAATTGACTTTAGTAACTCCAGATACTTGGTTTGCCAGTTATTACCTGCATCCCTTCTCAAACCCCATCACACCGATACCCTAAGACAATCACTCTTATTAAATTCTGTGTGGATTTAAAAATATTTAATTAATTACATTTCCCTCTCAAATCTTATCTGTAACAATACAGTGGGCAGACATAGGTATTTACATTAAATAGTAACTTGGTTTAATTAAGTTTATGACTCAACTGAATTTAGTGTCCCTCCCTAACTCCAGTCTGTCATGTATATTACCATAGCAACGTGATATATCTAATTGATGTAGTGACACATACTATTGTCTGCTTTTTGATCACCTTATGATCTATATTGCTGTTTTAATTAATACTTGCAGCATGTGTTTATCTCAACCTTCTGCTAATGGCAGTGACAAGATCTGCCTTCTGCTCAAAAAAGTTACTGAACATAACCTACAGCATTTTGGCTACTCTCGCCCCAACAGGCGTAGTAGAGTAAGTTCTGTCCACGTGTGTGCCCTCTATGAGGGACTACCGGCTGAATCTTTTAAGACACTGGGCACGGGAGGGCCGAGCAGTTCCCTGAAAGGCTAACTCTTGCAAACTATTGCTCTAGCTAGTTCCATCTATGCTATCTTCCCTCTAGAAATACCTTTCTCTAGGTTCAAGCCACATTTTTAATAGGTCTTTCGTTGAAACAATACATGTATAAAACTGCCAGAAGTTCTAAATCAAGCCTTTGAGGTGGCGAGTACATCCTCTGCACGTCTCCCTTCAGCTCCGGGATTGATGCTCCCTCCTCTGGTATGAGAGAATTTATTGCCCGATTGCCCCTTAAAAATTAAGTCTATACTTAAGGCCAGGGGCACGAGGGCTCCCTCGGTGTCAGACTACTGATGTGCCAGGCTTGCCTGGCCATCGACCGATGGGGAAGGACCTAGGTTGTGGCGTTTTGCAGGCTGTTCCCATAGTCATCACCGACATAAGTAGTAGTGACCAACTGATGGGGAACGTAATGGCTACTCGTAACCCCCGTTCCCCGAATAGGGAATGGAGTCTTTTGTCCCCCAGCCACAACCGTAAGGTCGTGTGTAAATCTGTTTGCCTAGGGGGCGCGTACGGCTCCAGCTTCACAACAGGAAGAGCATCCCGTTTGAATCCACTTTATGCGTGACAACGTGATTACGAGACCATAGGCGTGTTGGCTGATTGGCATTATGAATGCGTGTGGAGAGAATAGAGTGCTTCTAGTGGAGCTACTATTTTTTTTAGTCGTCACCGACTATTTTCTATATTTTCTTTTTACTATAATTCCCTATTCAGGGAACGGGGGTTACAAAAGTAACCATTACAATACTAAGCTGAGCTGATGCTGAAAGATGAAATGTAAAAGTAAGGAGCAAAAGTAAGTCTCTGTCAGCAGATAAAGGTGAGATTATCACAAATTTGTTGCATTCATAATGTAATTACTATGTATTATACTGCAACTCAAATGCTTAGTAAGAATAATACAATTAAGATGACATTCTGACATCACAGTTTCTTGAACAAAGTGCAGTTTTGACTGGTTAATGAACCAACTCCAAGCTTACTTTATTTAGTTACATTTTGTTAAAATGAAAGTAAACAGTTTAACACACAATTGATCAATTTAATACACATTACATAATGTTTATATGTGTATTGTATGATGTGTAATGTGTAATGTTTATATGTAATATGTAATTAAAATATATAGCGTGTTAAAATATATGTGTGTGTATATATATATATATATATATATATATATATATATATATATATATATATATATATATATATATATATATATATATACACACACACACACATATATTTTAACACACTATATATTTTAATTACATATTTTATATTTTTTAAATTACCTGATAATGAACAACAGATGCAAGAATCACATGAAACCACCCTTCAGACATAAATGTATGTTAAGAGAGAAATAAAAAGTACCTAATAGAATAAATATGAGGACAAGAACAAGAATGCAGTTTATCACTTACAGTAGAAGTACTTTTTAATTGTATTTCATCGAACTGTCAATTTAGCCAATTTCAAGACTAATTTTTCTTTGTTTCAAAAAAAAAAAAAAAAGGTACTCAACTTAAGTCATTTTGTGTTCATTAATTTCAAATGCCGACAATATCAATGTAATATTACCAATTTAACATTTAAAATGAGACTTTAGCTTTCGGTGCCTTTATTACTTTTGAGACCACAAGATGAAGTCACAATTCATCTTGTTATTTATACTGCATGCACCTGTATGCAAAAACTTTAACATATTAAACAAAATTAAACATATAAAGTTGTTTGAAAATAATGTTCAATTCCCCTCCAAAACCTCCAGAACCTTTCTGTACTGACCCCTTGACTAGCTCATTTCAATCATACCCTTCTCTGGCCCTTCAAAATGCTCAATATTGCTCTTGAATTTGGAGAGAGACATACAGACAAACACGGCAGAACTTGGAAGTGGTGGAAATCAATTATTTCCGCTGTAAGAGAGAGAGGTGTTCTCTCAAACCAAGCACAGCCGTAGCTGCTCTGAGCAAGTTAGCTTTAATCATCCTCTCACCCTCAGTTCCATTCAGAGGCTCGCCACTCTTAGCCCAAGCCCTTAAAGCTTTTGATATGGACACGTCTGCTACCTTTCTCACTTGGGTTTTTTCTGGTTTGTGGTCTCTGGTTTAAGAATTGATTGCTCTTGCTTTGGTCCTCTGAATTGCTGCTTGGAAAGAGGGGTCCCTCTTAGTTCAGGAAAAAGCTTGCATCAAATCAAATGGAAATCTGAAGGAAGTAAGGAAGAAAAGGGTAGAGCCGACCTTCTTTGATGATGGCGGGCATGGTACACCTCGTGTCTCATCACAACTGTGATTGGTTATGAGGTTAGCGCTCATAGTGACAGATAGGGGGTTGTTGAAAATTGTTTTCTCAAGGTTGGGCTGTCAAGCTTTCTTGGATCTGGATTTACATTTTAAATAATGTGTTTTTAGGTTTTTATAGATGTTTTTACCCTCAGTAACTTTGTGATGAATTTGCAATAATGACTTTATCTGCAGAACACTTTCAATCATTTCAACTTGGTGAAGCATTTCAGGTCTTTACATAGTACGTTTATGATCTTTACAAGTGAATCGAAGGGGTTAAAAATTTGAAGTTCACAATTCGTGTTCTCATAAACAATCTTTGTAAACCGTTGTGAAAAATTAGTTTACAAAGAGTTAAGGTAAAGTGATAGATTGGACAAAAACATGTGAGCTGCATGTGAGCACTGACCCCTGCCCAACTTTTTGCGCTATGACAGATTATGATAATTTTCAGAAACCTCTTCAAAAAGGAATAGGTGAGTTTATGAATTTCCCTATAGCAGTGCCTCTCTTACCATTGCTCATGCACAAATAAGACAAAAGCAAGAAGACCGTTAAACTATATGGAGATCCTTCACAATTAAGTCAAGTTTATTTATAAACGCGCGCACACCACAACCAGTTGATTGCTGAGAGAGCTGACCATAAGAAAATAAAACAAATAAAAAAAGCCAGACAGTTTTCCCATCCAAATGCAGGCTTTATATTAACATCCACTTATTACTATATACTATTTAAAAAGGATTATATCTGTATGATCGGCATCTGTATTATTTTGAGTTTTAATAAGGAATAATAATGTAGTATATAATTTGGCTTCACTTGAAAATAGCCATATACTATGAATAATGTGTCAGGGTTGTGTTTGGGTTTTCCCTTTTGGTTTTTATTCTTATCTAGTCTTCTTGTTTTTTTATCATTATAGAGTTTAGTTTCTGTTTATTTATTTGCAGTTTGCAGATTCACTCCTGTCTTGTTCACTGTCTTGATTGTTTTCCACCTGTGTCTAATTATCCCCGGTTCAGTTGAATTAAGTCACCTGTGTCTGTTATCGTTTAGGTTAATTGTCTTCCTTTATAAGACCCCTTCTTCTTTTGTTCAGTTTTGCTGCATTGATTATGTCACACCTTTCTTGCTGTTTAATGTATTTAGTCCTGGTACAGTCTTGTATCTTATGCTTAGCTGTTTACTTTAGTCATTGGAGGTTTTCCCCATCGTGGGTTATTTTGTGTTGTTATTTTCTCTTTTATAATAAAAAGACTGACCGAGCCTCTGGCTGTTGTGCGTTTGGGTTCTGCTACTACCCATCTCTCTTATGAGGATCGTGATATAATGTCTAAAATGACTAAAAAAATATTTACATGTTTCATTTAAAGAATAGCTTTTGACTTACTACTCCTTTGCCTGTACAAAACTTGCATTCCCTCCAATTTGGAATAGCAGGAGCTAAATTGTCTCAGTTTGCCCATGCTCAGTGTGAGATGGAGTGAAATCTGCCCGTGGCTGGCAGTTCAACAGCGTGATACCCTCACAAGAGGCTAAAAGTCTATTTTAAAGTCTCTCTAAAAACAAAACACAAGATGGGCTTTCAAGTTAAAACACTAAATCGATATTGTTATAGTTTGATTATTGCACAGCCCTAGTGCAAGTCCAAATTTTATATTTCACATTCAAATACCATTGCTTTTTATTTCTATTTGTCATGCTAACAAATCTGCTATACGTTGTTTTTTCCCTTGATGAGAGTGGGCTGAATTTTTTTCAAGAGTGGGATTTATTATGTAAAAATAATTTATGCTGATATAAATTGTGTTTATGTAAAAAACATTACTGAATACTGTACGTGCCTTATTTTACAGCACTATAGCCAAATAACATAAAGTAACCAAATAAACTGTTTTGGGTTCGCCAATAACCCCCCTAAATCAAGTGATCTGATGGATGGATTTGACACTTATAGTATTATTCTAAATAAAATACAAAATACGCCCATAGGCACAAAAATAGGAGTCAGAGTGTAACAATGGACAGTGATCCAACTATAACAAAAGTTATAGATGTTCAAACAGAGAAAAAAAGTGTTTTTTAATAACATACATTAATTGACCATTTAATTTAAGCTTATGGACACTGACTTCCTCAGTATGACTGAGGGGACAAGTAAATAATAATGTAGCAATAAATAAATGTAGTAAAAGTAATGTTCAGTCATCATGAGTCAGCTATAACACTATCAAATGTGAGTGAGGGGATATTTTCTGAGATGAATGAACATAATACGGCCCTCTAGTCACTCCCACCCTCCCCCTTTCCGCCCGTCTAGACAGCTCACAGGGGTAATATTGCAAATCAATGATTCACCCAAGACTTGTCACACAGAGGAAGAATCCTAAATACTTAAGAAACCGTGAAGTTCCAAGAGCAGCTCTTAAGGTTCCTAACACAGAGTCTGTCTGACAAAGAGTACTTATACATAAACTTAAGTCAAACATTTGTTGCTTGTTCATGGCCCTACAACCACAGCAACATTCAAACCTAGCACACTGCAGAGAAGTGTTTTTCTGGGAAAAGTAAGGTCATCTGAAGAGCAACAGCAGACTGGAAGACCAGAAGCTGCCTATGAATAAGTGATGGTGTTGCTCCTTCTGACGGTTGTGCTCCCCAGAACACACACATACACACCCACATGCACATTTTCACTAGGTTGATGTTTAACCCGTCTTTTGCCTGGATACTCGTTATTATTTATACATTATTTCTGGATCACACAGTGGTCTCCATCCTCCCTTAGACACATTGCAGATCTTGCCCCTCATACCAGTTTGTTGACATGCAATTAACTGGAGCAGAAATGTAGGTTTAATATTTAACCATTCATGAAAAAATAAAATCTAGGATGGATGGAGGCTTTTTTAGTTTTCAGACTTCTCTGCCCTGAAGATTCTGTCATGTACTTTTCGTTGGAAGTTTTCACCAAAAACTAAGTTTCTTTCTGCTCTGTTTGTATGGGAGCAGTTGTCAGTGATAAAATGTGTTGAATTTGCATAAATGAGGAAGAAATTTCCATGTAGCTTTTTTTTGTCACATCAGTGAGAAGTTTGTTTTTGCTGAAAAGGATTCAATTTCAAGGTGAAGATACTAATGTAATATTCGTGTTGATCTACAGTATTTGTCTGTTTGCATATGCAGTAGTTGGCATTGTCAGCAATGAAGCCAAGCAATTAGATGCACTGTTTGCAATATATATATCATTTTGGTTTCTGTGCAAAATCAAATGTCTTTGCTCTTTTACCACATCATGAAAAATATTGTTGACACAACTGCCTACGCCTTAAATGTTTGTCCCATCAAAAACACCTTTAATACAGGGTACATATGTAACTAATACTAAAATATCTGCTTATCACGATGGTTTAGATGATAATCACTGCAGGATGTGCAACATGTGGAATCATTGCCTACCCTCAAATCCTGTTTTGAGGTCAGTGAATAAAGTTTTACAATAAATTAGAATAAATAAGAGAACTCAAATCTACATAGTATTTTACAAATGAGGCACAATTCTATGCTGGATTTTGTCAGAGGCAAATTCTAAAAAGATGCTCTACAAGCTATGAAAAGTGCTTTTACATCTGTATGGTCATAATTCACTAACACTCCTTCCACCATTTTAAAAATATGTATTTTATCTGTTTTTTGATTGGACAGGTCTACTGTAGATGGATTTATTTGGAACATGCACAATTTTGAACTGAAACGGCTGATTGATTTAAGTTATTGTGAATCAACACTTCATTTCATAAAAACATGTTTTAAAAACATGTTTAAAAGTATCCCTTCCAGTTTGTACTTTTTACTAATACTTTACTTGTACTTTTTCACTAATCACAATCGTAAACAAGAAGCTCAAATATTTAAAATAATAGGTTAGGGAGAGAATAGAAACTCTAGAAGCTATAACGAGAATAAAGCTTGGAAAAAATGTTCAGTGCATACACAAAAGACAAGCTCACATTTTTGAGATGGACACCCCATAACGCTTTAAACTTCCCATTGTATTTACATATTCTTCATATTAAAATAATATAAAAAACTCTCTTGAAATTATTAACAGTGCTTTTGGGATACTTATTTATGTTATTACATTGTAATTTATGGTGAGTTTGAATTATTTATGGTTAATTTATGGTTAAAAAATAGTGCAGCAGCTGCAATAAAAACTATAACATAGTTCATCCAATTCATCAATAGATTAATTACAGTAGTTTTTTAATCGATCAACTACCTTGATATATTATTCGAGAGCTTCAGCCCTTCTACATTTGGTCCTTCGGTACATTCATTTACCTGCGTCATTGAAACTGGTGTTCTAAATATAACGTTGGCAAAATAAATTGAGTTTACTCAAAAACTGTATTATCTGAAAACAAACAAACAAACAAACAAATAAAAAAACAGGTAAAACCTAAACTCCTTATTCCTGATCCCTTTAAATCTGAGGCCATTAAACAGCTTTATTTCACCCAGAACATGAGCATGAGCATCCTAGAAAATCTGAGAACTTCCTTTTTGTCCTCTGGATTTTGCAGTCTCTCATGTTTTTGTGAGGAAGGTTCAGTGATTGACTGATTAGAACTTAGTTTAATATATGCAAGACAATAAATATGCAAGTGTACAATACATCCCTAAACACACAGAGAAACTAAAGGAACAAAGTATAAGAAAATCACTGCTTGGCAGAATTATCTTTCTGTGGTAAACTCTGTTAAGTAATTTATGATCAAAAAAGCATAAATGTCAGCATGTGTCTATATTTGACCAAATCGGTTTTATCGATCTGATTCATCATCATGAAGCAAAAGGCTTGCTTAACTTGGCCTAAGCTACAAACCCTCAATAAAACTCTACCTCGAGATCTACCTCGAGTTGGGTTATGTTTACAATATAAATAATATATTTTGCTTTGACCCAAATTCTGACAATCCAATAAATTTAAAGTCAATTTTAAAGTAAACAGATTCAGCCAGCTGACTTTCACATCATCATTGGTATTTGTGGATGAGAAGGTAGGAAGTTAGTTCGAAGACCTTGAGGGTACAGAAGGAAAACATCTGCCACCATGCTAACCATCTCTGAGCACAAACCCTGACACTCTCTGTGGAGCCTTGTGTCCTTGAATAAATCCTCTAGTCAGAGCGTGAGGCAAGTGCCAGCGGGAAATATCCAGTGAGCGCTTTAAAAATTCCACAGTACTGGCAGATCTGGGATTAGAGCAGGCCAGAACAGATCTGTATGTATTGGATAGGACAGTCGAAAGAGAGTCATGCACATTTATAAAAACAGCCGTTTTTTCAGCAGTTACCTAGGTGGTTATTCATCATAATGTGATATCCTCATGCTTTTATTTTATCTTTTACAAATAACTTTGTTTAACTTAAAACATGGAATATGATGGCTACACTTTTGACTAAATGCGTCTTTCTAAAATGCATTACCTGTTGTGTAAATACATTTGGATAAAGGTCAAAGTGTATTACCTAAAGTTTTTATGAAGTTTCATAATCCATCCTCACATTCCCATCAGTTGGGATTTGTAGCCAATCAGCAGGAGCTATCAAATTTGGAATGAGGATCAATTGGTCTAGGGCAAATAGGTCACAGTAAAGCACATTATTGCTTTAACCTTCACACAACACACCTGATCTTACTAAATAACACTAAAACAGCTGATTTCAATACCAATTTTCAATTTTATTTTATTTTAATGACTGTGTAATAAGTCAGCAAAACTATTTAATCAAAATAATAAAGCAAGTGTATTTAACAAACGCAAAACGTTTATAATTGTAAAATGTAAAACATTTTGATGACTTGTTTCCATTATTCATTTCCATTTCCATTATTCATTATTCCATTATTATCTTTAAATTTATACAGAAATTACAAACAGCAAAAAGCAGGCATAAACATCAATATTTCTTTCTTCAATTTTATCGTTATCTATTAAAATTGTTTAGGTAACTAAGTGTAAATAGGATTATGTTTTAAAGTAACATCAATCAATTAACAGTGGCACATGCTACTCACTTGCATCCTCTACTCACGACGTGTTTGAAATGCAGATTTCCGAATCAAAATAAGTGGCAAAAAAATCATGCAAGCTCTTTTAGTAAAAGCTAAGTTTTCTTCTCAGTGTTTGAATATAATAGGTAAAACTCTAAAGGTGAATGCTTTCATAGTTTTTATTTCATGAACTTAAGTGTTAATGTTACTTTAATGCTAGCCAGCATAATTTCAAGTGCTTTTTAAATTATTTAAATCAAAGCAAAATATTGTGTTGAACATTTTCATATGAACATTTGAACTATTTTTGAACACTGCTATTTTCAGTAAAAAAAAAGAAGAGAAATGAAAATATATAATTGTGCTCTTTAGACACTAATCAAATAAACCCCTATTATCAAACCCATTGATTGTTTTATGTATTTGGCATAATAAATACATTTAAAGTCAGAATAACTTGAAGCACCCACAATTTCATCTAATAAAAATAATGATTACAATAAATTGAAAAATATCCTTTTAAAAAGTTTCATTTAGATCAGATGATCAAAAAATTAAAATAGCTAATACGATTAATTGATTGATAAGGTGCTGTATTAATCTGTATCAAAATAATCTATAGCTGAAGTCCTAAATGACTGGATTCCCACCTCAGAAGTCACTGATATTTATTTTTTTCTTTCTAAATTTTTTTTTTTTTAATTATTACTAAAGACTTTTAGGAAAATTCACAGACTGGGAAAGGCGTAGCTATATTACATTTACATTTATGCATTTGGCAGACGCTTTTGTCCAAAGCGACTTACATTAGGGAGAGACAATATGCAATTTGTTACACAGTCAAAGTCTATCTCAACTTCTCACAATAGAAATTGTATCAACTGATCAAAAAACCAAAGCAGTAGGGGAAGAAGGTAAAGACAGAGGAGGGAAAAAGAAGGTAGTAGTTTTTTTTTTTTTTTAGTTTTTTTTATAGTAGGTGTTCTCTGAAGAGAAGAGTTTTCAGTTGCTTTTTGAAAGCATATATTTTAAGGTATAAGCTACTCTTGGTCACAATAAAATTGCTCACAGCACTTTTTAAATGTGTTTCATAAAAGGTTATTTCATTTAATTTCTTGTCAATTGTATATTCTCAAAACTACATTTCTTTTGTGCTGTGGACATTTTTATTGAAAGTTATTTTTAACACTGTGCTTCCAATCCAGCCATGCCAGAAAACCAGAGAGAGCAAGTGGGAATCTCAAGTAATGATATAAAAAGGGACTTGACAGTAGAGTTGCCAGACAGACTCTTAACCCTCATACAAGGGATCGGTTTAAACAAAGTGCCAAGGGAATTCTGTAGGATGCATTCTAGAGAACCAGAAGGCCCGTGCTCAGCACTGCTGCCATGTCTGCGTCTTCTCCAGGTCATCTGCCAAACACACATATTTGTGATGAAATATTAAGGACAGGTTGATCTCTCTGTATCTGTCAGCCTCTCACAGAAGCTCATCGCAGAGGTGGATTTGTCATCTCAGCAGTTCAAAGCAGAGTACAGGCAGCCAGGATCCATCCAGCAGAGGAGCGCTGACATACATAGGGGCACAGATGCATGAAAAAGCTTTGTTTTTGGTAGCCTCACATAGATGAAAGGCCTGGGGTGAAAATGAGAAGAAAGGGCCGGAGAATTGAGAGGATCTCGGAAAATTGCAGACTACACTCCATGACCATCAGAAGTGATATGACAAAACTGCAAAGAAAAAATGCTGAGGGATGTGTGAAAGAAATGAGTGGTGGGTAAACAGACTAACACTTTATCTCTCAAAACACTTTCACATCAGAAACACTATCTCCTGTATAGTTTTGTATTTATTGAGTTGATGATAATCAGAAAATTAGGTAAAAACTTCCACTGTTATGCAGAAACTCAACTATACATTTTCATCCAACCCACCCCCTTTCTCATCCCTTCATCCCAAATGGCCTATTATTTAGAGATATAAACTTAGTTAACAAACAATCTTTTTAAGCTAAATGGTGCCAGGACTGAGTTTATTCTAATTTGGTCTAAATCGCCACTGCTAATTTAAATTAATCAAATCTTGGATCCCTTCATCTGGATGGACAAACATCTATTTCCATCTCTAATCAAAAATCTTGATGCCATTCTGGATCAAACACTGCCATCTGGAACCATACTGTCATATTTGAAACATCAACCACTTTCGATCATCTCTGTCAACCATGACTGCTGCTGTTGTGGTTCATGCTCTAGTCATGTCAGGCCTGGACTTTTGCAACCTGCACTAGCAGTTCAAAACCATGCTTCTTGTGTCTGCTGGTTCTTCAAGAATTTGCACTGGCTATATGTTAAACATCTGTATCAATTCAAAATGCTTATTTTCACAAAAAAAGGCCCTTTTGGGCTTGGAACCAACCTACCCAACAAATCTTTATCCATCAGTCCCCTTACACACATGCATGCACGCACACACGCACACTCAGGCAAATCTAGTTCCACCATCACGCTCACTAAGGAGGGAGATAAACCAGTAAACACAATTAACTGGTACAAATTTGTCAACCCATAGAGATTCCGGTCTTTAATCTAGGTCATGTGACATTGCATGTTGTGTAACCAAACAATATAGAAATCACTTTTACAGATAATTCACAGCAGCGATGAGTTCATGTACATGTGAAGAAAACAACAGCAAGGAGATTATGAAGAAAAAGAAAATGCATCATCTGGTATGAACTTGGTCTGGGTTTAGAAAAACTGATACGCATGAGACAAACGTGATTTGCAAAGTATGCTAATATACTGGTTCAGCAAGCTGTCCGAATGATTGTACTGAAAAAAATGAATCCTGTAAAAACTTCTTTAACAGCATTTTTCACAAAGTGATATTATGACACACGTTTTGCAAAGACAAAACAGATATTCACACTATAATAAGATGTATGTCTCAATTAATGGAAGTAGAAAATAGCTTCTACTGTGATAGAAGAGTTTGTTTATTTCGCCCACCCTTACTGCTCACTCTTCCACCTCTAAATCTTTTTTGGGATCGCGCATTTAGCTGTGCAGCCCTCTTTCTGTGGAATCTCTTACCTGATTGGATCTGCTGCAGCAGTGATGTACTTGTTTTAAAATCAAAACTAAGCACTTCTCTTTTTAGGGAGGTGTATCCTCAGATATTGAGTTTTAAGTATTTTGAACTTGCTTTGATTTTGAACTTGATTGTAAGGTCATCTTGGGTGACTTGAAAGGTGTCAATAGATGCAATTTATTATTATGAACTACAAAGTAATATTTTGTGCTGTGGATAACATTATTTTTCCAAATCTTTAAAAACTATCCGTCTTGGATCCCACCATTCCAGAAGCATTAAATCCCCAAATTTCTCTCAATCTTTTCTCTCTCTCCCAATCTCCTTGTCAAGGTGTACTTGTCAACATTACAACTCCTCTATAGGCACAGATGCATGAGAGAGATGTAGGTGCAGTGAGAGATTTGATAATGTGAGGAACAGTAATGAAGAGAGAGAGAGAGAGAGAGAGCGATTCAAATACACTGAAGAATCATCATAGATAGATAGAGAGAGAGAGAGAGAGAGAGAGAGAGAGAGATTTCTTGATGCATGCAAGATATGTTATATTGCGATGTGGAGATGAAGGGAGTTGTCGGAACTTTCCATAATTGCTTCTGATAAGAGTTTAAAGCTTACAGAGTGTGCTGATGGGAGAGAAACTTTTCGTAGGCTTGTCTCAATGAAGTGGAGCCAGGAGGCGAAACATTAGAATCTCGTCATCTCTGCAATGGTTGCTTAATTTCCTCAGTCACCAACATTCTTTGGGCTCAATTACCCTCCATTTTCTCAACAAGCACTTGTTTCTTTGTTAGCTGGGTATCTGTTCATACCCTCTAGTCTAATTATGTTATCTGAATTAACTTCTGATGGAATCAGTGTTTTAAGCAATCATCAATTTGGTAAACAAATCTCTGGTTTCAAAAAAAGCAGCTGTTGTCCTTATAAGAAAGCACATTTTCCACATTTGAATGCAAATTGTCTTGTTTTTTAAACAAAATGGCCATACTTAGTAAATGCGCATTTACTGACTCCTACTAACAATTGTTTGCAAAACTCTCATAGGGATCAATGCAATTTTAGAGAAACAAGCACAAAGGACTGAACAAAGCAAAAACGTGCCACAAAGCAACTGCATGAAAAAAAACACACAACACACTAAGTTTATACCTATGAGAGGAAGGGAGGGCTTTATAAAGAATGAACACAATGATTAAAGATAAAAAAAGGGGATAGATGTATTGTATAATTAATTTACCACCTGTCAATCACTTTGTCTGCAGGACTCTTACATGAACTGAAAGAGTGATCAGTGTCATTATAATGCCGCCGAGGATATTGGTTGGTAAAATAGGAGTACATTAAACTATCTGGCAATACTTTGGCTCTAGACCGAATGAAAGAGGACAGCCAGGAGACACGTCTGAAGTGATTTGGGGAGTAAGAAGATTGAAGGCAAATATCAAGAAAGTCACCGTAAGTTGATGCCCAAAGCAGCCTTGTGAGTATTGCGTTAAATCATGTTCGCAGATGCTTACTGACAAAAATATTGAAGTGTAAAAACATGTTCATGGAATTTGGTGGGTATTGGTGTGGGACCTTTACAACAGAAAAAAATTTCAAAAGTTGAAAAAAGTGAGTGAAATTTAGAAGCATTCACCTTATTACTCTTTGATACAAATTCTTTACTTAACCAATGCTTACAGACAAAAATATTGAAGTGTAAAACATGTTCGCGGAATTTCTAATATTTGAAGTTTGGTGGATATCGGTGGTGGATATTTACAGCAAACAAAGTAGACAAAGTGAGTAACTTGAGATTTACAAGTGTCCACCTAATGATGTTCTGCACACGTAACAATTATTTGCTACCAATTCTTTGCTTAATCAATCCTTAAAACACTTGACTGGCTTTATAAGAAAATGATTTAACAATTTTTGGCATATGTAGGCCTTTCAAAAACCTCTGGACTTTTTAAAAGCTTGAAGGAAGATTGATGTGAATGGCTCTGAACACATTGAGATCTGAAGGAAATTCACAAAAGTTAAAGAGGCTATAAATCTGTTCTCGCTCTACCTGACCACCATATGTTTTATCACCTTCTTCTTTTCTTCAAGGCTTTGTCGTCTTCTGAAACCGATTTCCATTCTTCACAATCCCTTTGGTATATGACAAATGGAGGGAGAGAGAGAGAGAGAGAGAGATACCAAAAGAAAGCATTGCGAGACTATACCGTTGGGTACATCTTTGAGTATATCTTTAGTGTCTCTTGAGTTTTGACACTTAGTTGTTTTTGTTCCCTCCAAACACACCATTTTTTTTAGGCTTATTCTCAAATCTTCTCAAATTTTTTCTTCGTCTCAATCACACAACAGTTTTTATCAAAGGCTTATACTAAATTTAGTACATACCTCTTTAGGTTTAGTTAATTGTGTTTTCAAAATGAGTTTCTTGGCTTTTACATTAAATGGTCACTGTTTTTCCAAATAATAATAGTGAAATCTAGACTGAATCTTTTTAGAACTAGAACTTTCTGAGCTTTGCATGGAAATCATTTCAGCTCAGTGTTGGGCTGCTGACTATCTGGTTTCATGCATAAAGGTGTTTGATTGTATTTTCCAGCATCACACAAGTCCAAAAGTGTGTCTTGGATGTGAAGCAATATTTCATGTATTCTTATCTGGCAGGAGAGAAGAGGTTTTGGTCAACAGCAGAGCCGAGTCGGGACCCACTGCCCGAGAAGGGTGAGATTAATCTTCCAGCTGCTACATTAAATGCATCCATGCAGAGCCAAACCCATAAGAAGGCAGTTTTCTGTGACAAAGGAGCCCTCAGCGACCTGATCCTTCCTCTACCTCGAGAGTTTCTCCTAAGCTTAAGTCAGTTTTGAAGAGGAATGGCCTTGAAATGTTTAAAAGGGGCATGAACTGCCTTTTCTTGTTTTTAACTCTTGTTTTTGAATGTCACTTGCACACAAGTTTTCACTTTTTAGAGACTAGTGAAGTTGCGTTCATGTTTTTGTGTTTTTATTTGACAGATATTCCTGTTTGATATGAAGTAAAATTGCTTTATATCTATAAAGTAGAGGTTTTTCCTTGTTCTATTGATTTCTCGGATTCGTCAGGAGTTCCAAAGCCGAAAATATTTGCTACCTAGATCTCTCTGTATAAGTTCCAGTTAATATGTTGTGACTGTAAGTAATAATTTATTGAGTTATCTATTGCCAATTTGTAATTACATTTATACTTCGGCAACACTTAATATCTCTTTTTTATCTTCACAGCCATCTTCAAAAACAGATTTCTATGTTTGCTGCACAATTATTTATAGTCTATAAAATAAGATCTTATTTATTCATAACTATTTTTTATTTGCTTGTTTCATTTTAATAAATTAATCATTATGTTTATTTATATTTATATCCAGAAATTTCTCTGCATATACTAGAGTTTAATTATTCATGAAGTAATATGCTTTTATGAACATTTTACTGCAATTTGCATTTATTGTTCATATAATAAAACATACAATTCAAAGGCTTTGTATTATTATTTAAAGTATTATTGTTGTCATTATTACTTCTACTATTACAAAAAAAATCATATTACCTTAACAGTCTTGATTAAAAAAACACAAAAAAAATTATTTATCTCTAAAAGTGCACAACACTATCTGTTATTATTTGATCTAATTGCGTATTATAATTGGACAACAATGCCTCCAGGAAGCAAATATTCATTCCTAGAGCTCTTGTAGCATTCTGTGGCTCAGTGACTCTGTGATGAATTAAAATGGACATAATTCCTCATACAGCACTCATCAGGAGTGTTCAAACGTTTAAACAGCTTGCAGACTCTTCACTCCCATCCCTCCATCAGACACATCCAGCTGCCTGCACGATTCACTCTCATTACTCTCAGCAACAGAGAAAAAAAAACCACATCCACCTCTCTACAAAGCTTCAGGAGTCCACACACTTATTCTGCTAATAGTTTTTTAGCTTGGTGCCCCGGGATTTAATCTCCCCCCAAATTTTTTACTTTGAAAACTATATCCTTCTGCCCTGGCACCACAAAGCAGTGTTTTAGTCAAATGGGAAACAATTACATCTTGAATTAAAAACTTGTTCTAAAGCTTCAGCAGCAAACATAAACAAAATTAGATTAATGTTAACATACTACAAAATATTTATTACCCATTGGTGCATGAATAACCACAACGATATAATCACAACGATATAAACCTGTCTAAGTTTTGTACTTAACCATTTTTATTTTGAATCACCATGTTATACAGATCTTTACAACCAATGAGAAAATATATAATTTTATCACAAACAGCCCTCTTCGAATATTCCCCCCCACCCACCACCACCACACCCTCATCCTACTGCACCACAGGAAACATTTACGATCTCAATAACAAAAAAAAAAAATAAATAAATAAAAGATGAGACAAGGACAAAACAACTCAAGTTAGTTTAAACACCACATTCTTTGACAACACATTACAATAGAGATAAATCAGTTTTCTGGTAATTCGCCGACTACATTACATTACATTTACATTTATGCATTTGGAAGACGCTTTTGTCCAAAGCAACTTACATTAGGGGAGAGACAATATACAATCTGTTACACCATCAAAGTCTATCTCACTAGATGTATGTAACTCTTCCACGTGCACTTGTGTCACTTTTAGCAGGATTTACTTGCACATATGACAGTTCAAGATATAAAACTTCTAACAATGAATTCAGCCAGTGAAGAGAGAGTGTTTGGAGGTTTCCGCCTTTGAACAAGCAACTTTTTTAGCTGCAGTTAATGCAAATAGCCAGAAAGGTTTGATTCACATAGAGGAAAGAGTGCCAGGGACTTTTCATTTAATAATAATAAAACACAACTAACTATATTTTAAACAGCCATATTGAAATGTTTGCCAAAAATAGGAAGTATGGTAAACATCATGAGCTATTTAAAAAGGACAGTCATCTCAGGTGGAACACACACTGGCCTCTGAAAGAGACTGGTTAAGTCACATGGTTTTGCTGGTCATCTCCATCTCGAAGATCAGCTTGCCAGTTCATCAAATAAGGTATAAATTGAAACTCTAAAAAGGAATACAAACAACAATAACATATTTAGTTTAAAATTGTCTAATTATTGGATTTATCACTTGGTAGAGTGCTACAGCATTGAAGGACACCTTCACCTGGGCAAAGCTACCTTTTTATTGTTTTTCCATATTTTCAGTTGAATGAAAGTCCCTGGAAATTCCCTGAGTGGTTTTTAGTTTCATATTTTGTATTGAACACCTTTTTCTGCAGCAACTGCAAGCACTTATCTGCTTACCTTGTGGTGGTGAAACAAGGTATTTAACAGAGGAAGGTCAGGTGTAAAATAGAGATCCGCCACACTGCGTGACGAACCTCTGATGAGGAAATTCATCAAATGCACCACCGTGACTGGCAGCTTCTTTTTCCACACTACATTTTCCCCTTTTACCTCTTCCATTTTTTCAGCAGACCCAAACAACATTTTCTAAATGGAGTTCACTTTTTCCAAGTAACCTGTCTGGGTTTAAAGTGCCCCAATTGTGAATTTGAAAGGTTTCTTATTTGATTTTGAAGGTCTCCAACAACAGGTTGACACTCATGCAAGGTCTTTATTTTACTGTATTTGGTCGCCATTTTTGAATAATTAGTTTAGTGACTCCTTCGTAATAAACCCCTCCTTCCCATGACTCAACCGGAGCAGCTAATGGAGCTGCTGAATGAAATTGATCTGGCCTGGTTTTGACCAGGTTTAGATAAATTGTGCTGACAAAAATGACAAACCAATAAACAAGAGTACAATCAACACAACATCAAACTGCCTGTGATCGAATAAAGAGTCAAGGTTTGAGTCAACCCCGCCATAGAAACTCGAGTCTCATTGTGAGAGTGTTCATCATTCAGAGTCCTGGGTAAAATATGGTTCCAGTTCCTTACTCCAAAGATAATAAATTAATTATCCTGCAATCAGACACAAATAAACAACCTTAACATGTCTCTTCCTGTATGCATATCTCTATGAAAGGCTTGCGTAACCCTGCTTCCCCTCATACAACCTCAATGTTTGTATTTTTGTTTGTTTGTTTGTTTTTTGTTCAGTTCAGTTTCTCTGACATTTTATATTTTATTACTGCCATTATTTTGACATTCAGAGCATTCATAATAGCATATAGTAAAGCTATTAACACATAATAGCAGCTATTTAAATGTAACTTTGCAATATTGAGTCACTTAATCACATTAACGTTTATCTCTTCAATTACTCTACAAACATTTTTTTTGTTGATGCCCATTTGTCGTTCGATATTTTAGTTTTCTTTGTTTAAATTAGAAGATGTGTTAGTTTATACATTGCTATTTCTTTTTACACTTTCTACTCTAGTACAGCTCACGTTTCCATGAAAAATTTAACCTCACCTCTTCCTAAATCACATACTCCTGCAGGCAAAAAAAAAGAAAAAAGAAATTGGTAACTGTCTTAGGTTGCATGCTGATTTCAATGAAAGGTTGTTCTGACAGTACTGTGATCCTGCTGAGTCTGACAGGTCATAAGAAGAGATCCCAGCCACATGTTACAAATTAACAGAAAGAAACAAAACCAAAATTAGAAAGGAACACATAATAAAAAAAAAAACATATATATTTTTTATAATCCAGCAATGATGAGTTAGGTTAGTTCAAAATGATGACTGATATGTGTTGATGGATGCAAAAGTACACTTTTATTTAAGTAGGCTTAAAAGTACACTTTTTTTAGGTTGTAAAAAATAATCAGTAATTTTATCTTTGAAACTTTGAATAATTACCTCCTAGCCAATATGCAGAACCTTAAAAGCATTATTATTATCCTTCACAGATATTGCCAACATCATTGATCCTCGTTGGACATGTGGGTCTCAGATGAACCGCAGTTTACCTTTAGCTTGGTAACACTTTCAGTGAGTGACTTTAAAGCTGGTATTATGAATTCTAGCAAGAGTTTCTGGCTATATTAATGTTTCAGTTGACAGTCTCAGAGGGTGGCTGAGATAAAGCTAGCACAGCAGTACTACTGGTGCCACCTTGCCGCATCCACAGCACAGTTTTGCTTTTGGAGCCCACATGGTACATTCCTCTTAAGTTGACAAAAATGATATGCGCAACAGCTTGTATGGGATTACTCCATAACAACAGCAAGATCATCTCTAAGCTGTATGTCTTTTTTCCACAACGCATGGGACATGCTGGGATGAGGGCACATCTTGCTGCCAGTGAAAGCTCTGGGTACTTTGATCCCGCTCTAGCGCTCCATCACTTCGGCAGCTTGAGCTGGCACTCTGGATGCAGGAGATCTCAACTCTACATCCAGCTCACTCAGTGCACTGTTCACATGGGTCTCTGCTGTAGCAGTGATGAACAGAGAATTGATGAACAGAGAACAAATTTCAGTTGGCATGATCGAACATGACAACAGATTTATATCACTTTATCCAACCAAATCAGGTTGCAGCAGTGCTATCCCGCCATTTATCTCTCATAACTCCCTTTTTACCATAAGCAAGATGACTTGCACCTAGAACTAGGCGATTACCAGTAAAATAAAAGTTGATTTTGTTGATACATTTTCTGAATTTTACTTTGGTATGGCTAAGGTGGGCTTCAGTTTTCCTGCAACTAACTCCTCTATTTCAGTAACTCATGTGCAATATATACAACTAACAATGTCGCTGCGCATTGCAGATGGAACAAAGAAATTGTTCTCAACACAGTGTCTTCAGTTGTCTGAAATGGTTAGGGTTTGCTTCTTTAAACATCAAACAACCCAATCCATGCTGTAAAATATGTTTAATGCAGGTGAATAAAAAAGGCAGCAATAATAAATACATTCTTAACCTTTAATACTAAAAGAAGATACTTGAAAGAGAGGTGTGTGATCATGTGGGCTAAACGAGTCAGTAGCAGAAGCCTCTAAACACTGGCAATATATACTAACATATTTTGACTAATTTCTGAACAAAATAAAAAAAATATTGTGTTCAAATAATAAAAGTATTTTCTCTACTTGAGGGCATCTAGTGTTTTTTATTTTTATTTACAGAGACTGCATTTTTATGCAATTTTGTTCAGCTTTTCTTGCAGCCTCACGCAACAAAGTTAAAACTTATCAGAAAGTCTTGTTATTCTTGCCTTTAGTGTACCAGAAAAATACATTCATAAAATGTAAACCTGCTAAAGAAAATCATTTTTGGAGCTATTCCAAAACAACTTGCCTCTACTTATCTGCTAATTAGTATTTTTGCTTTAATGTCTTTTGCTCTTAACAGTTGTATTGTATTCGTTGTTTAAAATGTTTACTTTATTTTACCATTTTAAAAAGTTTTGTTTATGTTTTTTATGTTTAGGTTTAAAATGAAGCACTTTGGTTAATAATTATTTAATGTGCTATAGTACTAAACATGCATAGTATTGTATGTGATGCTGTCACTCCCTGTTTGCCTTAGCCTTATGCTGACCTTCTCTTAATATTTACACACAGTAAAGGTAATTAATTTATTAATAATTCATTAACTTATTCATTTTTGGATCCAAAACTCTAAGAATTTTCACGAGGTATGAGCAGAGAATATATATATATATATATATATATATATATATATATATATATATATATATATATATATATATATATATATATCCATTTTGCCAAGATTTTTTTGTGGACTATTTTGTGGATCGGCCCAAATTCTGCTGAATCATGTGCCATGGGTCATGCAGTGCACAGGGTGTCACGGGCAGTGATCAACACCTCACAACCAGCTCCTGTTCCACGATTATATGGTCACAAGACAATCAAACCAGTTTGAAATTCTGTTGACTCCTCGTCAGAAAAACACACTGTTCAAGCAGCGATACGAGCTGATTTCAAGCAACATCTCACTCTGTGAAAGTGAGAATGCATCTTCTCATCCATTTCCTTGTACATTCACATTTTTTCCTTTTATTTTTAATAGCTTCTGCACTCAGTAATGCATAAATTGCCAAGGCTGTTTTTTTGTTTTTGGTGAGCATTCTTGAGTGAGCTATGCATATCTTCCACTCCCGGGTTTTTCATGTTGCAGTTCTGGAAACAAGAGTGATGTGTCGTGTTTGGCTCATAGAGAGTTAAACATAAATTGAGTACTCTAAACTTTTAACCACTGTGATTTACTTGTGCAGATTAAGCAGGAGTGAACCAAGTGACTGAAAAATCGTAGTGTCTGCCAAGCATTATGTGAAATTTATCATTCACCTGGACTCAAAAACTACCTCCGTCTGCTGCCACAACAATCATTATACAACACAGAGCTCCACTAGACAACAACAAAAAAAAAAAACAGATCTAACTATTCTGCCACACACTCTAATTCCCTATTTAGAAATATACAGTGAATAAGGGGTTTCATCCAGTACCTACAACATTTGTGTTTCTGTTACCATGTGAGCTTTTTCTCATCAACGCATCATGCTTTCATTTTCTTTTTTACCTTAGTTCTGGTTTAGGGTCACATGGTTTTGCTAACCTGCTATGGGAATGAAAGTAAAAGTATGGACAGGTCATCATTCCATCACATTGTTCTCATAATGAAGTCCATAAAAACCTGCTTATTTAAAAAATGCTCATCTTTTTTTTTTGGAGTTTCAATGTTAATTTGGACAAAAACTCACCTGTGTTTCTGGAATATCATAACTTTTTTTAAAAGCTGGTTAAAGTGAGAAAAACAACCCCACTCGGTACAGTGTTGTAGCATTTTTGGCAACCAAGTTTGGAAACTTTTAAGTTCCAATTTGACTCTTCTGATTGGTCTACATGACTTGGGTCAGAAATTTGTGTTCACATTGTCAGGACCATATATTCTTTATATAACCATAACCTTGTTTTGGACTGTGAAACCAGCAAACTCCACTTGAGAAGGACCTTCTATCTGAGAGCCAGTTCACTGTGCCAACATGACACTCCATTCAAAGATGAAACATTTAATCTTAGTTAACTTAAACTCTAAAGATTAAAACCATTTTGCACATTTTCACTTTACAACCTGTGTTTAGTTGATGTCAACACAATGTTATATCCCCAAGTTCCTGAATAATCCACTCAGATTACAAAATCTAGAGCCACTACTGAGAATAAAACAATGAACGGAGATCTGGAATGAAGAAAATGCAACCAGCATCAGCCTCAGAAGCATATGTCATCCTCCATTCTTTCACTCCCTTTCCTTTCGCTCAAATAATTATTTTTTTTCTCCAAGGCCCATCTGCTGTTCAAAATTTGTTTATCAATAACCATATCCCTGGCAAAGACTCAATGGATACTAATTCGTCCCTGAATAATCTCTGTGTGGACAATTATTTGCCGTGCTCTGTATGAAATCCAAAAGCATCTATTGTATTCATGCCAAAAAGGTGAAATAAGAAGGGAAAACATGGAAGAAACACAGCAAGCAGCACAGTGGACTGCACCATCTAAAAAGCATGCAAAGAACACCATTAATCATTTCATTTAGCATCCAACATTCCTTAAATGTTCTTTTTTCTCAAAAAAAACATCTAAAATAAAAGACCTCCGAGAGAGTGCCTTCCATGTATTCATGCAACAGAGCCCACATATTTTTTGGTTATGGCATTGTATGAGACCTCATCAACCAGATATATAATTTTAGAGTGCGGCGGCTTGATGGTTTGGATGAGAAACTGCAATTAAGGTTATAGTTATGAAGAGAAGAAGCCCTGTAATTAACACAGTGCATTAGCAGCTCATGTAATAGTAGGCGGTTTTAATGGTCTTATGCTATTAGCTTGGGTTTTGGACTCGAGCAAACGTTTTAGAATGTGGAGGATTCTACTTTTAAGGATGACTGCAGATTGAAATTAACAATCAAGCCAAAGGAATATAGAATATAGAAATAAGATGAATGTTTCAAAATGTGAGAACCTCAAAAAAAGAAAGAAAGTGGGTGAAAGTTATGAGAAGATGATTGAACTGGCCAATATCCAACAACCTAAATCGCCTCCTCGGAATGAAAGTCTCTTTCCAGTGACCGCTAAATCCTAATGCTGATCATGGACATGACTCAATCCTCTTTCTTATATCATCTGTTTTTACTCTGTCACAATTATAGTTTGAGGATGTTACTCAGATTGTAGCAGAACACACTTAAACTCGAGGCTGAAGAAGGGATATAGATTATTCATCCATACACCTTTTATAGTATGTATCCATCAAAAGTTAAAAAAGAAACCAGAACAAGCTAAATGTATTACTCATTTGCTTGTTATTTAAAAATTGTATATATTTTGTGAGTAATACAATACGCTACCCCTATATTATTTTACTAATATGTTTATATGTAGAATATTGTACTTTGGTGTATCAGTTAAAATTTTGCAAATGTCAGTATGATTGATTTTGATGTAATACATAAATAAAATTAAATAATCATTGGACAACAAAAGAAGAGTGAAATTGGTCTATACGGAATGCATTGGGCTCTTGTGTCTATTTTAGAGAGACTTCAAACTTTTATTATTTCAGCTTACCTAAGAAAGATAAGATACTATTTATTGTCTAAGGCCTTAATAATTTATTATTAAGGGCTATATTTATCATATTATTACTAGTGTAATGTCCTTCAATTTGCCTCATCTAGTAGCAGTCATCGTAAAAACTCCTTCTGATTCATAGATAAATGTTTGTTTTTCAGCATTGTTCACTGCTTTGTTGGGCAGTTGATGACATGCACAAACAAGCTTCAAAAGCAAGATCAGCGTATGAATATTTAATAAGTCCAAACAAAATCTCTTTTACATTTATTGCTAAAATGCACTTTGAATGCATCATGAATCGCTGAGGATTAAGGTGTCTACCAGAGCCTTGTTGGGAAAAAAAAGCAGTAATGAAATTGTTAATGATTCCGATTTCTTTTATATCTTTCTTCTCTCTCTACATGTGTGTCCGTTAGCGACACAGTCAAGCATCCTGTAAGGGCCTGATTGAATTTCTCATATTAAGCCTGACTGATCACAGCAACTCACATTTCTGCTCTTCTTGTGACTGAGTGGGAGAGAAGGAATAGCTAAAAGGGTCGACGGGAGCGTGTGCGAGTCGGTGTGTACTGTACCATGTGTTTATTTTAGCCTTGTCATTTTCCAGAGATTATTATGAATGAGGCAGGTGAGCTGCCCTGCATATTAAACACCTTATTGACAGTTTAAAACATTTGTAGCATTTTTACAATCAAAATTATTATTGTTACCAATATACTTTAATATGTACATGTTACGTTCTACTACCTAACCTGAATTATGGAAAAATCACAAGTTCTATTATAGTAAAAAAGGCAGTATTCAGACATCTCAGAGTGCATTATGGGGCTGGATTTAACGTACACGGAAGTCGGCAGGTTAGGAGCTGTCAGAGGACCCAACATGTACACTGGAGCAGTACACGGAGTGTGTGTTTGCTTGGAGCTCTGCTGTACAATCCCCTCGCAGCAGTGTGGGGGAAATCAAAGACACTTCCGGGACTCTCTGTCCACAAACTCACTCTTCTCACCTCTCGGTATGTACTCAAACAGACAAGCTCTATAAAACAGACCTGGTTTTGATGAAACTATGCTCAATTATTGATCAGTTTGCACAATAGCAGGTGAGAGAGGGATATAAAAACAGAAGACAGATAGGATGGTGTGGCACCGAGCAATAAAGAAAGTTGCTGTTGCTGAATCTGTATGTCCATTCCGGGTATTGAAAGGTGTTTTCTGGTTTTACAGTTAATTCCGCTAAAAGTTGTCAAGGAAAATAGTTTATTAATTTTTAGACTAATAATTTGTAAAAGATCAAACAAATGGTCACTAAGTTAACCATTAACCGGTATTTCTGCTGATTAGTTGAGTTCATCATGGGATGTGGATCATCAGAGTAATATGTTTATAAAAAAAAATCTGAAATTTTCTTGTTAATAAATAATAATAGCGAAGGATCAGCTTGACTAACCCAGACCACAAAAAACGAATAACCAATCAGCAGGAGGTATCAAAATCAGGTGCCAAAGGACTAAAAATTAAAATGTATTTTGGTGCTTTCAATTGTCAGCTTTTGCTCATATTAATCAGATGCCACACTTTTAAGTCAATAGAGGATTACTTTAATCAGTTGCAGTTACATGTCCACTTTGCATTAACTAAAGATAAGAAGTACAAAACATTTTCTCTGCTTTTCTGAGCAAACAACAAAAAGCTGTTAGGAATGATATAGTTGTCTATTAAGAGTTTAAAACTCTGAACAATTCTTAGATAGCAACTTTTATAAATAGCCTTTTAATGGGTTTAGTTCAGCTCATGGATCATTTAAAATATTTTTAAGCTTTAAACATTAAAAAAGCTTCAATTTAGTTTTGGAAATCTGGCAATCTGTGTGTGTAGAAATGTTGAAAAGGAGAAAGAAAAATCATGGAAAAAAATGAATGCTTGTAAAACAAAAAAGGCAAAAATGCTTAAAAAGCTAGATGCTCCGATATGTGTCAAAAACAAAACTTTACACCAAGAGATTTGATACTATCAGTTGTTTGGCAACTCTATCAATTTCATGATTTTGAGTCATTATGAGCCTTTTCTCAATCTTTGGCAACCCCAAAAAAAACACCAAAAAATATATCGGGTGAACGTTACATAGACAACAGAAAAATAAGAGAACAGTGAATGTAACACTTTTTAAGATCTAAAAAAAATAGTTTCCTTATTCTATAAAACACAATCATAAACTTCCAATTTTCCATAAGATTATACAGTAATGTATACCAGCAAGCCATGTGAAATTAAATGGCTCTTATCGAATCAATTAGTCAAATCTGCCTGTGATGCTGCGGATAGAATAGAAAGAGTGGGAGCAAAAAAGAAAAGAGGTGGAGAGGACCGGGGGAGGGAATGATGATAAGAGAGGGAGGCCTTTCGTTTTCTCCTCATTGTGCTGTAATTAGACAAGCCAAGTATGATCTGAGGAAGTAACACAAAAGAGGGGTAAGATGGGGGAAAAATAGCAGTGATTATCTTCTATCAAAGTTAACACAAAGCGGCTAAAAAATGGAAAATAACCTAAGAATGATTTACATAAGGTGTATCTTGCAGCATATAGTGAAATTCTGATTAGATCTGAAAACATCTTACATTGCAAAGTCAGGGTAAGTAGCATATACTAGGCTGTGAACTTGTATATTTTACAAGAATCATAAATACTTTAGCGCATCAATGTAGGAGTTGCATAAAAGTGGAATGTCACAGCATAGAATAATGAAAGAGTAATAAGAAACATACAAAAACCCAGGCTGATTTTTAAAAATTAATACTTACATTCACAGTCAAACTGGCATCTTAAAATATGAAAATCAAGCGCTGATTTATATTTCCACAAGTTGCACTAAGCTATGTGTTTTCCTTGATCATTATTTTGGCATGCGCCTCAATTCAGGATGTGTTTTAACTGGAAATGAATATTGAAATCAGTGTGAAAACCTGCTCATAACAAATAGACTGGCTACAAAATGGATTTGAGCTTTAAGACATGCAGTGTGAACAGCTGTGTACATGGTTTAAGTTTTGGAAAACACCCTCCCATTAGAAAGAATAAGATAGGGGCATCTTACAAGACATCTTCAAATTTTTCCTACTTGCTTAACACAAATGATAGACATTGCAAATGACGCTCTGAATTGTAGACAAAACCATGTTTTGTGTATTTGAAAAGATGAATATCCATCACACAACAGTTCAGAAGGAGGCGCAAATTAATTTTAGAAAAATAGTACAGTGTCCTCTTCAGACATTATAACCAACAACCTAATAGGTAATGTACTCCCCTCTTTTTAGTCACATTTGTCTAGAATTTAATCACTTTACCAATCAGATATCAGTTATGTTCATCAATCAATTTTTTAGATATGTTATAGTATGTGGTATGTTTATTGACTTTGTGTATGCATTATTGTGTAAAATATGTATGGATAAATTTTCACATCAACATTCATTTTCTAGCTGTTTTTAACAACATTAAGAATATATTTTGGAAAGAATATTCCCCGTTTTAATCAGTGTATTCAGCACATGAACGTTCTGTTGACAGAGTTTCTTTGCCTTAACATGGCACTGATCAACGGATCTATGAAACCTCTATCTCTCAGTCGTTCCTCCTAAACACTGATTTTGGACAACTGAGAAGAATTGTGATCACCAGACCAGATTTCTATAAATGTACGCAGCTCCTCACTACTCCTTGTTTGACCCATTGACTGTATATCAAATTGAAAGAGTGTTTGTGGTGTCAGCCATAGGTTTCTTGCAAAGTCAAATGAAGCTCAAAATTAGCCATTATTCGAAAACACGTCCTCAGAGACGTGACATGGCCATTATAAAGGCGTCTGATTGGCTGAAGGTATTTTTTTATATATATCTTAAACAAATAAATGTTTAAATAATACACCCTCCTCAGAGTGTTCATGAAGATCCAAACTAGTGATTTGAATCAACAAACCTAATGGAGCCAGGGGTGGAAACTTGTTATTTTTTTTGCCCCAAAGTCAGCCAGTTTTACATTGGAGTGAATGAAAACTTGCTCCTTTTTGGAGTCAGCCTCAAGCGGCCGCTCTGGGAACTGCAGGAGGTTGCCCCTTGGTTTGGCCGTTCAGAGTGAGTATTAGATAGTTCGATCATGTTCTCACTACAAATGAATAGCTCTGGAGTTTGTGTCGGGAGTGACCTAGTCAGGCACGTCTCGGGCCACTTTTTTAATCCGCTTTTGTTGTGATCTAGACTTTTTTTAACCTGCCCAAACAAACTGAACTAAAAGGGAAAGACAACTCTTGTTTGATTTAATCGAACTAAACAAGTCAGGTGTAAAAACACCTTTCGTCTCAGCCACAGGTGTCACGTCATCTGAATATTTTCTAAACGTCTGAAGAGTTTCATGTGGAAAGTTGGAAATACTTCAATAAACCTGAATTTGTGGTTTGATTGGTTGAAATTAAATGGATTCCTGGTAGCTGTGAGTGTCACATTTGTTTTCGTTCCACCGAGAAACAACATGGAAGCGTGCCATGGAAAACATGAAACATCCATCGCTTGAATTGAAAATGTGTAATTTTAAAGAACAACTTAACATTGGATTCGGTAAAGTATGCAAAGGGTGTCAGTTGTTGTGTAAACATTTCAATAATTTGCTAGGCTTGTAAAATGTTAGAGACATCTCACAGTGTGTGAAGGCAATTCCTAAAGAAGAGCCAGTACCAGGCCTTTGGAGGTCTTCTATCTGCTTAGCAATGGAAGGAACTGTTTCATGCAGCTTTAATCACACAAACCTCCCTCCTTTCAGAACCAGCCACCATGACACGACTCTAATTTCGAAATCAAAGCCAGTGGCCCACAGGCAACAGAGACGTACCGTTGTTAATCTGGGACTATTAGAATGCTAATAGTTTGGCCTTTTCTATTCAGAGCAAACAGCAGCAACAATGATTGTTGATTTGTCATTGATGCGAGAGTCTGTTGAGCCTCATGTTTTGTATAGTTTGTACAATTTGCAATTATTTCAGTTTTTTTATTGATATAAGCTAGTCACAAAAATACGACTTAGAATTCAACTATTAGATGTTGGAAGAGATATAAGTTTAGTAGTTAAGGTGCCACATCTTTACAGGGTTTACAAGTTTACCATTAAAAACAGTGCAATCTAAAGTTAAATTGAGCTTATAGATAGGGTCTGAAGGCTTTTTATAGGTATTTTAATATACAGTGGTGTGAAAAACTATTTGCCCCCTTCCTGACTTTTTATTCTTTTGCATGTTTGTCAAACAAAATGTTTCTGATCCTCGAACACATTTTAATATTAGTGAAAGATAACACAAGTAAACACAAAATGCAGTTTTTAAATGAATGTTTTTATTATTTAGGGAGAAAAAAAATCCAAACCCACATAGCCCTGTGTGAAAAAGTGATTGCCCCCCCTTGTTAAAAAATAAATTAATCATGAGGATGATATGCAAACTGCACTCTAAAAAGCCCAAGCACCACACTGCATTGACTATTTTAACTTATGAACCCTGGACGCTAAACAAAACAAGATAAACGTAAACCTCTGCAATACGATGCACACCGTTCCCTGAAAAAACAGCAAACTACTTATTACTTTTCTCCGTGAATAGGTGGCTTCCAGGTCCTGGAATCCTCACTAGGATAGATCATCTAGTACATTTCTCTACTGCCTGCCACTCACGCTACCGATACTATTGAATTATAAGCAAGAGTAATACGATAGAAGCAATAAGCATTTAAAACAGCATCAGATGTCTCCATCTGCCTTAAGGGGTTAGATACAGGTTCACTACAGTAACAGGAACACTTTCTGATTTATTTTTCTGATCACAAAATAAAATAAAAAAAAGACTTAAATCTTCTTCTCACATTATCGTGCCCTCAACATTTCTTCCTTAGGTTTACGCTTGCACTGCACATGAGGATCCTTGCCTTGCCTTACAAACCTCCATGATTATTGACAAAATATCTCAAAATGTGTTCAGAGAAGGAAAGAAGTCATAACACGCCTGGGACAACATGGGGAAGTGATTAATGACTACATTTTCTTTTTTTGGGGTGGAGGATTGCTTTAACATCATTTCCTCATGCATCTTATGTTGGTGGACTTATGTTGGTGGCAATAAATCATACATTTCTAATGAGTGACATATGAGATATACACAGAAGAAATGTATGGCCCTGCCTATAGGTTGTTGCCCTACATAGTTCCTAGAAGAGGGAGTTTTATATCTTGCACTTTTTCCTAAACATATATTCCTGTTTATGTAATCTCCAGCTTAACCATGATTCTGACTACTGCCTGTTTTTGAACTCACAACTAGTAAGATAGCATTTTTTGAAACAGTCAAAAAGCAAAAGCCTGGAACTTTGCATCCAAACACTGTCACTGTTAAACAAGTGACAGTTTTATAAGTAATGGATGAAAGGATCATCTGGTTCGGAGAAAAGTGAATAAACAGTCAGACTTTTTTGAAAAGAAATAATCGTTTGTTAAAGTAAAAAGTGAAAGTGACTAACTTTCCATCTCTCTATAATCTGATGCTGCGTTAATGTTCTGTCTTTCTGATTGTAGCAATGGCCCAATTTCCTCTGTGTACCTGTTCAATGACTCAACTTCAGTGGGAAAAGTGATCAATTATTCAGGGTTGTCAGAACAATCAAATGTGGCAAAGTGGACATGGTTTCAAATGAGCTTTAATTATTTTTCATTTTAAAACCTACCATCATGTTCATTTCTATCATTATATTATTGAAGACATTACAGCAAAGACACATACTGCTTTAGAATCGCTTCGAAATAAAAGTAAAATATCACAAAAATTGTTCTTCCTGTTCTTAACCCATGACAAGGTTTATGCAGGTTTCGTAAGGTCAAATTGACTTTTATGAAACATATGTAATACCTGTATCATAACATCAAAACACATACAAAACGTTTTTGTATAATAAACACTATTCTTCAAATACATGGTTAGACTTTCTTATGTTTTTGAGCATTTAAAAGTTTTTTTTATCATCTTTGGCAACCCTTACTATCACATTATTGTTGTTTCTTAACTTAATTTAGCTGTATGTCAATGTCTATCAACCATAACATTTTTTTTTTTTTACATTTTTGACCAGTCATGAGTGTTCATGAGCATTTTCTCAAACTCTGGCAACACTAACCATCACTTATATGATTTTTGGTGTATAAGAGGCTTTTCTCAAACTACGGCACCACTAAATGTCACTTTTATGTTTTTGAGGATTTACGAAAGTTTTCTCCAACTCTTGCTACACTAAACATGACTTTTATGTTTTGAGCATTTATGCACATTTTCTTAGGGTTTCTATGGAAACTCTAATCATCTTCTTTACATTTTGAACCTTTAGAAGCATTTTCTCAATCTCTGCCAACCCCAAGCAACAACAAAAACACACATCAAATGAGATTTACATGGATATCAGAAAAATAAGACCTGTGAAAAATTATCTAAGACCTAGAGCAGAGAATTTAAGACTTTTTAATACTCTGCGGAAACCCTGCATGAGAACCAGGTTCAAACGATTGCTTCTCTTACATCGAACAGCACTTTTGCTCCAAATTCTGATGATATAATAAACCTGTCTCAGATTTTATTAAATATCTTCATGATATGGTTTAAGAACTCATGAATGAGTGTAAATGTCTGAGCCAATTACAATTGTTGCAGGGAAGCCATTACATTATTTGATAGTGAGAAGTTGAGTGAAAGATTTCGAAGCGTCTTGTCTTTTTATTCCAGTCATCCATTCTCATTAGAGAAATCAGATATTAAAATTTACTTTGAGCTTCAGGAAACAGTTTATATTACAATTCTAGATATTAATGATGCAAGGCTGAACTTCTGGCAATACTTTCTATTTGATTTTGCATTATGATACAACAAGTAATCATACAAATTGATGAACACAATCAGAGCAGAGTATGGCATTCCTCTCAGCAAAGAAGTTATTTGTCCTAGCGAGGACACCTAAACACATGTACAATCCTCAGCATAGAAAGGTCTCAAACAGCCATTTCTTTTTCAAATGATAACATGCACTTTTTCTTTTAGAGTTAGAGATGTGGCTTTGCCTGAAAATATGCTTTTGATTTGTATCCCTATGAAAATTCTCAGACTTCATTTTGTGGTTTAGCCAAGATACAAAACGCAACATTTATTGCTAGAAGAACCCACATAGCTCATCATAATAGGCTCTATTTATCATTAAGAACCATTATTGGATGTTATTGTGAAATATTAGGGCAACAACCGTCAGCTTCACACATATTGCAATCTATATAGCCACTCATGCAATATTAATACTCTACATTTTCCACATCATGGACCGCTTGGAAAACTCATCACATAGGCATGATACTGTTGCAAAACTCGAAAACAATCCAACTGCCCATGAGTCTCCTGATTAAATTTCCTCATGAGTGCCTGGCACAATAGAGTCGGTTAGGCCGAGGATCGAATCTGCGATCAGAGGACCGAGACCCTTGATAATAGATTTCATCCATTTACCAATTTTAATTTTATTACAGCATCCAAAAAAAAAATGCAGTATATGCTAACTGACCTCTTACCTACCAAGACTAAGAGATGCATGCTCACAAAACAAAACATTACTCGATATTAGATCATTTTTAGCAAAAGGTCCTCTTTTGAGGACATCAAAATGGTTTAAATGTTTTTAAACACTTACGTTTTTCATGAAATGGAGCTAAAACGCAGTATGGCAAAGATCATTTCAAAAACATTCTAAAAAGGTAAAAAGTTATTGAAAACTTGTAAAAAAAAAAAAAAAAAAAAGTCCTACTGTAACTTTGTAGCCTTATAGTGCCAGTCATTGGCTCATCACACACCCACAGTAAATATACAATTTTGACAAACATCTGTTTTGAAAAAAAATAATAATAATAACGGTCCAATAATGATGGTCAAAACAACGTCTGTCTGCAATGAAAAGATTAAATTCAAGACAATGGATAGAATCATTTCGATTTAGTTTTTGCATTGCAGGTTGACAAATAGTATTAGTGTATGGTTAATGAAAAAGGTGATCATTTTTACAGAAATTGAAACTAATAATAAAAAAAAAACTATCAAAACCGGTTAGCTAAAAGAATATCTTAGAAAAATCACATCAGCCATTTCAGTTTAGGACAAGTTCACATGAGAGATGCTGTTAAAGGGCGACATACATTTTCATATACATATGATAAGCCTCCTGGTTTGGTTTTTACGCTGGTCTCAGTTTAGTCACAAGAGATTTTAATCTTGTTAAGCACTAACTGGTGAAATATTCTGTACTTTTTCCACCAGTAAGCAGGTACGTGTTGCAAAAGCACTTTGGCAACCAATAAAAGTCCTGTCTAAATATAGTAAATAAATGTTAATAATTATTTTTACTGTAATTAGTTTTGCTTGCATTTGGGCATTTGATATTCCTTAGTTTTATTTTAATAGACATGTAATTAACATCCCATATTTTTAAAGCAGTCAGCAAAATTTATTTCTGCAATGCACTCCTAAAATCATGAAAACCCATTGTTATGCTAAATGGAGGAGAAAAAAAACATTGCTGGTCTAACAGTTTTAACACCTGTTTCCTCAACTCTGTGACCTAAAACTTCCAGTGGGCTCAATGAGACAAAATAGCTTCTTCCAATAATGCAGTCGGGGGGAGCAGAGGGCATGCTAGGTATTAAAAGTATCAGGTAAAATCTGTTGTAGCTGCAACCTTTGGCACTGGAGGGCACTGTGAGATTCTCTGCAGTGTTGTGCAGAGTGTGTGAGTGACCTTTGTTATTAAAAACAATGCTGAGATCATCCAAGGTCCTCTGCTTATATGTTGTAGTTCGACCAACAAAGCAACTTTCAAGAAAAAGGCCAGCTGTATTAAATATCTCATGCTTTATAAATGTGGATGCTTAGCCATAGTGGAAAGCACTGTACAAGCTGAATGTTAAATGGGTGGATACATACACAAGCTGGAGGGTAGAAGGATCTGACAGAGAATGCATATTTGTATCAGCACAAAAGTATCTGGATTAAAAACTTCACACCGGTCATATGCCCTAATGCTGTGAAAACAGATCCTACCATCCTGTGTGGAGTCTGGAAGTTTGCATCATCCAGGACGTTCTGTATTATGGAGTTCCTGTACCACAGGAGCTGTGGGACTATAGTTTCCTTCCACTTTTCCCTGTAACAGTAGCCACAGCAGAGGAGCTTTAATGCAACCCAACATTGTAATCCAACCCTTGCATGTCTTATCAATTAATAATCATCCATTTTGCTCAAGGGGCGAGGAAAACAAGATCTGGGTAGGGCTCAATGCGACCCCTGTGGAACACCAGATTGTGAGGCTCAGAGAAAAGAAAGAAGGAAAAAGTATGTGAGTGGAAGTAAACCATAAATTAATGGCAGACCTAACTGTTTCTGACCATATCCACAATCCACATTTTTTTTTAAATATAACATTACATAGATATTAATACACTTACACAGGGTTTTCCCTATGTTTATATGATGTGGAGGGTGCTGGGTCCAGTAGGTGGGGGTAGGGGATAGGTCCGGGGAATGGGGTTGTTGAGTGCTAGTGCGACCATTATAGGAAAGATGAATGGTGTAAACATGTGTTACTTTGTTTATTTGCACAGAAACAAGCTGTAGACCAAGGAATATAACCATAACCATTTTTTTAAATGGGGCAAGTGATTACATTTTTATATAACTTTTCACTAATTAATGAAAGCTGAAACAGTTTTGGGAAACAGTTTGGCTGTACAATGTAAATAATCATTAAATTTGCAGTAAACTTTAACATAAACTCAACTGTTTTCTGAAAAAATAAAGTAAATTCTGAAAATTCAGTTGTTACCGTAAAAATTATATTTAAAAACCCCTTCAAATTAACATTCAACTTCAATAGTACCTACCTGCGTTCTGACAACAGTTTGTTGTCATAAAAAAAAAAACTTGAAATGTACAGTCAACTTTAACAGTACTGAACTGTTCTTTGAAGATGCAGTTTGTTACCATAAAAAAATAATTGCTTCTCTCCTATTGGAGGAGAGCAGTGGTGATGTCATCACTGCATGATTGTATTAGTTTACCTGTTTATTTGAATTAGTCTTTCTAATTTGTAATAATGGTGCATGTGTTCTCAGTGTTACTTCTACATAAAAGTGTAAGAAGTGTTTTTAGATGCCGTGCTTGGTACGGTAATGCATTGAAAGCCTTTTTGCGAGAAAGTTAATGTTATCTTATATGCAACATATTTTTTGCTGGCTTGACTTGATTATTTGCTGGTTGTTGAATAAAGAGCTTTATTACAGAAAAGCTGTATTTTTGGAAAATGGTGAAAAACTATGAAAAAAAAGCTAATCGCTAGAAACCCTGCTGCCAGCATTTTACAGTTTAATTTCAGATTATTGCTGGAAACCCTGCTACCGGTATTTTACCGTTAAATTACAGGATATTTTTTACAGTGTAGAGGTAGTAACTGAGACTTCAGTACATCAGTTCAATTGCTCAAGATCACTTTTTATTGAACACAACAGAGTAGCGATTGTATCTCACTAATGGTGAGCAGAGCTTCTGATGTGCTAGTCAGGTCTCTAGGCTCAAGTAAAATTAAGCATGTATGCTACTTTAGTGGACCTTGTCAACTTCTTCAACAATCTGTCTTAAGTGAGAGAAAGACACAGAGAGAGGTTGGGATGCTCCTCAGTGATAAATGTGTCTGAGCAGCGTGTGCAATATGAAACAAGTTCTGTATTTGCAATAAAATAATAGCGGACACTTGTCAACCCCCCCTATTATATGGTAAGGGAAAAGCTTAATACATGTTCATTGCTTGCTATTTTTTTGTAAAAAAAAAATCAATTTTCAAGTTGCTTTTGCATCAAAAGGGAAGACCTTGAAATAATTAACCGTGACTCAACGATACAAGTAATGAAATTCAGCATTTTGCCTGTCATCGGGATTTTTTATTTGTAAAAGGTTTAAATAATTTTTTTTTTTAAATCCAGAGGTCCCAAACTGATTTCAACATATATTTGTGTACTAATACTGTATTTGTATCTAAATACTTTACAAGTGGGGCACACAGAGAAATGTAAGTACATTTTCAGGTTAACTTCCTAAATATGTTACACTATAAGGGAAAGAATGTTGGAACTGGAACTACAAAGACAATTTGGGGGATTTTAATGTAAAAAGAATGCATTTTGTGGAACACTGTCTAAATCTAAAGTCTAAATTGCACATTTGAAACATATGAATAAAAGAATGCAAAAAGGAAAAAAAAGGGCGTTGAAGCCTTCTGAGAAATTTGTAAAATTCCAGGTTGCACATTTTAATGTATGTGCAGAATTGATAAAGCTTACAAGATGTTTACTAGTTTCATTCATTTAATATAATTCTATATTTCAAGGGATTAGTGGGAGCTGTGGTAGGGGATCCCTAAAAAGTTGAGTGACAGAGGCAGTCGTCTACCTTTACCTGGTGGCAAGTCCGCATCTTTGTAAACTCTAGGCATATGTCACTTGCTATTGTACCACAAGCATTTGACTCTTCAGTTAACAGTTTTTCCAAATACATTAAAAATAAATGAAAGTTTGCTTATGCAAGAAATGTTATTTGTCAATTGACAGAATAAAAAAAAGAAACCATATGATTAGAACTCCCGGGGGACTGGGAGCTGATAGGCCAATGAATCTGCCATCTCTTACCATGCAAGTCACATGCCAGACAGGCAATCCAGGTGAGACCGAGAGACGGCATAGAAAACAGAATGAGCTCTGGGCACACTGATCTAGCTGCTTGAGAACTGGCAGATTTAAATAATCTGGGATTTGATAAGACAGTAGCAACACTCTCTGCATCATCAGAGATGGTTACAAAAAGCCAAAAACTAAACTGACTGCATTCACTAGAGGATGGAGTTACACACAAACATTCTGCACTGTCACTGAATCCAAAAACAATTCCCTTTCGAAAAGAAAATATTATTACAACATAACAATATAACATTATTAAACGAGAGAGACATATTATAGATAACAATATCTTATATGCATCCCAGCTCCCAGTTTTCCATTGAAACATTATTTTTAATTTCATGTTTTGTGTTTATCAACTATTCCAAAATATTTAGTTATGGTATAGGGAAATAGTATTTATATTCATGTTTATTTTAACCTAAATACTTTTAATACAACACAAATTTCATTAAAAGGTGCCATATTATGAAAATGTAACTTCTGACATTACTGGCATCTTAAAGTATTGTTAACTCATCAAAAACATGCCTCAAGTTGCATTCAGATTAGTTCATGCATGTTTGAGCAATCATTTATTCCTTTTTTTTCTGAGCTGAAAACGGCTCGTGTTCTTAACCACGCCCAAGTTCTTAGCCCCACTCACTGACCAATCAGATTAGTCAGTAGTACAGTCCATCTCTGCGGCGAGCGGGAAACACAGATTGACCCAGAGGTGTGGGAGCAGTAGACCTGCGCTGAATAAATAATGCGAGAGAAGTGCATTTTCAGATGTCCGGAGCCTAAATTTTTGTTTGGATTACCAAATAATGAGTTTATTCTTCTGAAATGGCTTAATATTAGGTCTACCCATCAGCAAAAACATGGAAATATCCCTTTTGGTTGTGAACAGCACTTCACATTCAACTGGTTTTAAACAAAGGACTTAACAAGGCTGTAGGTTTAACTCTGCTTCTATCAAGCAGAATGCACACTACATTATTTTTATAAACTTATAAGGAAATCTGGTTTCAGCACACATGGAGGCTCTTTGCATATTATCTTCCCTCAAATCTTAAACATGCTCACAATACAAGGGTCAACAATTGCTGTGCATCAAGCACTACATGATGTTAACTTATTACACATTATTGTATCAGACTCGCACCTCAAAAAATAAAGTAAAGATTGTGACCAGATCTTCTATTGGCATTTTACTGCATTTGTCATAAGCATACGTATAACAAAATAAATAATTAATATAACAGTATGCCTACATTAGAAATCACACAGTGTAAAAGAGTAAGTAAATCGTAATTACCATAAAGACACGTCCTGATGAGCAGCTGTGGTTTCTGATTCTTCTGTGGACTCATATTCCTAGTCAGACTTTGGTTCACACATATACAGTACTGTTACATCAAGCAAAGTCGTTGTCTAATAATTATAGTATTTAAAAAAAAGAATACATTTTTAAAGTGCCGCTCATTGTGTTTGTTTTTGCTGAATTTGGGCAAACATGAGAGCACTGGACAGTAGGGGCATGCCGAAAGCATGTCTGTGGGAGGGACTCGTAAACAGCATGTTTTGCCAAGGCAAAAATACAAGGTTATTCAAATACGCTTTTTTTTTACAAAAAAAAATTATTTTTAAAAGTTATTAACAGTGCACTGCTAATATAGAAGACTCAACTATTTATTATAAATGCAATAAAAAGGACATAATATGGGCAATTCAAAGGGTCGATTCAAGGGGTTATGTGCAAACTATGCATTCTTCCTCGCTTCCTTAATCACTAAATGACCTTTCAAACTAAATATTGTCCCTGTAAGACTGCATCAGACAAATGAGGTGAAAGTAATGTCACTATTCTTGACTCCTTCTCAAAATGCTACCCAATATTTGCTCAGTGACCCAAACTGAGCAGACTGACCTTGACATCTAGCAGACAGATTCCCGAAGAGATGAAGACCACAGTGACCCGACTGCGGAGCTGTGATTGAAATGTCTGTTGAAACAGACTTTTATATGATAACTATATGATAACCATCTCAGAGTTTGTACACACAACAAATAAACAAGGTTTTTTTCCACCTCAGTCTTTGAAGATGCAAAAAAGTACGTGTCATACGTAGCATTTTTTCTTTCCTTCTTCATTTCCATTTTTTACTCCCCTCCTCCATTGTTTCATTTCCTTTCTCCCCTCCTTTCTGTGGCTTTCCATACCTCCTCTTTCTTTTCTTTCCTTCCTTTCCTTTTCTCCTCGTCTCCATCTCAATCATCCTCCTTTAATTTCTGCATTTCTTCCCTTTTTCTCTCTTTCCTTTCTTTGTCTCTTTCTTCATTTTCTTCCCTTCTCTCAATTTCCCTTTTTACCTCCTCCATCCTTTCCTTCCCTTCTTTCTCTATCCTTTTTTACTTCCCCTTGCTTCCTTTCCTTCTCTCCCTTTCTGTTTTTTGTCTCCTTCCTTTCCTTCCATAATCTTCCTTTTCTTTTTCATTCATTCATTGTCTCCCTTCCTCCTTTCTTTCTCTCTTCTTACCTCCTCCCTTGTTTCTCTCTCTTCTTCCATTCTCACTTATTTTTCTCTTTTACCCTCCTCCATTGATTATCTTTTCTTCCCTCCTCTTTTCTTTCTTTCCCATTTACTCTCATTCTCATCTTTTATTTCTCTATCACTTTTACCCTCTTTCCCTTTTACCTTTCCTTCTTTCTCCTTTCTTTTTTCCTTTCCTTCTTTCTGTCTTTCTCCCGTCCTCCTACCTTACAATTAAAGAACATTAGAAAAATAAGAATACTGAATCAATTGAGTCCATGTTTTACAAGTAAATATAACAGTGAACGAAACACATAAATCACCTCTTAGCTAAATGTCAGCACTTTTACCGTGTTTTGGCAGAAAACGGCATATTACTCCAGACTTAGGATTAGAGGTCTGAAATAGCACAGCAGATATGAATGTCCTGTCATTTCATGATGTCCTTCTCCTGGAAGTGCCTAGAGGATGAGGACTTGGTACACGGAAAAAGTGTTTAAGCATGACGGAGAACTGGGAATTGCTTAAAACGGCAAAAAACAGCACTGCAGAGCCCTTTTGGTACGCGTCTTTGCAGACCTAAGATGAATTCATAAATATTGCTAGGTTCAAAATGCACAAATTTACATTTAGACACTGTTCTTCCTCGAAGGAGACCTCCAGGATGGCTTAAATTACAAGGTATAGCTTTTTAATTATCTTGTATACATGGAACTTGTATGTGCAATGTTTCCTAATGAAATAGGGACCTGTGTACATTTAAACTATAGAAATTTCCTTTCTTTCAAGAATTGAGATTCTGAACTACCGCATCATTCTGTGCCTATAATGCATTTCTTTTCCTCTCCCTATTTTTTGCTCCATCATCCCATTTCCAGTGAATGAAATTTCAAATAGACAATTCAAGTGCTCACTGTCCCTCTGTGATTGCATCTTCGATACGCTTCTTTTCCAATTCAGGTGTCTGTGAATGTTTCGCCTCTCTCTATGACTTCAGCTTTTCCACTCTAACCACTGTATCTATTGAAAAAGTAAAGACCTTATCTAGGACTCAATGTCCTGTGATTTTCTTGCAAGGACAATTAAAGCAAAGTTTGAAAAAAAAAGTAACATTTTGGCATTAAAGGTTGTACTTTTAAAATAAACAGACTACACTTTTTACATGGCTACAATGTTTTGTGTGTGTGTGCCATAACCCAATGACTAGGTCTTTACATAAGATGCCACATCATTTAAATCACATATACATTGACCAATATGGCCAAACAGAAGTAATTTTTTGTCAAACTGTAGACTTGCATCTCATCTGCCTTTCCGGTCCAAGGTGCTAGAAAAGATAGTCGCAATTCAGCAGCACTCATTTATTGAAAGGAATCAACTATTTGATAAATTTCAGTCTAGTTCCAGAGCACATTACAGTACTGAATTTGCCCTGCTTAAAGTGCAAACTGAAAACCTGTGCTGGTGATAATGTTAGATCTTACAGCAGTTATTAACATCGTAGACAATGTTGTCCTTCTGACACATATGACCCAGCAAGTTGGCCACCAGGATCCTGTGCTCCTAATTTTTTTCCTATTACTCCTATTAATAATAATCAAAACAAATTTTGATTAAGGGAGCCAGTGAAGCTAATGGAGGACCGGTGTGATATCAGAGCATGGTGAATCTGTTGAGAGTCTAGCAGCGGCATTTTGGACTTGCTGTAACTTGTTTAAAGTCTTGCCATGAAACATTGAGTCAAAATGGGGGGTTACAAAGGCATGGACTAGTGTTACTGTAGCACTCCGTGTGAGAAATGGACAAATATTCATTTTCCTGATATAGAAGTAATCAATATGTATGGCAGAATTAATGTGTGACAAGTGAAAGAGTAGTGCATTTCATAAAAATACTACAGAGCGGAAGATGTAAATGAGAAAAAGCCGAGGCCTTTTACAGACCTCTAGAAGACACCAGACTTCACAGAAGAAGATTTAGAGTAATATGAGATGATTTGGATGAACCATCTGAGCAGGGTAGGAACTAAAAGAACAGTTACAGACAGGCCAATGCCCTCTAGTTGAGACAGAAGAATATGGTACAACTTAGTAGAGATGGTCTTTCACCTTTGCCTTCTTTTTAGTATAAACCCATTTGCCTTATAAATCTAAGCGTGATTAAAGTAAATATTTCAAGCAAAAACTGTAAAAACAAAAACAGAATAAAGATTGACCTCTGTTATTTCACAACATACAAAACCAACAAGCTTTCCCTCATGACTATAGATCTTGGCACTAATATAAAACGACTAGCTCAATCTGAACATCAGCCAGCTGGATTTGAACTGGCGTTTCTGGCATGTGGGATGACTGCGCTAACAAGAACACTAATGACAACGAGTAATTTTGTTGTTTATCATTTGCAATGTTTATTTATCAGTCCTGACTAGGTTGCTTTCATTTTTGCTTTTGACAGCACTGACTGACATGCTAAGTACTGACACGAAACAAACAATGCACCAATACTCAGTCACATTTACGTATCAGTTTCATATAACATCGGTCATTAATTTGGGCTGCCCTGAAAATTTCACTTTAAATATTCAAAGAAGCAAAGTAAAATATATATATATATATATTTTTACAGAATCTCCACCAAACTTCTGGTTCCCTACAAGCTCGAATTAAAGTAGACATGACCTTATCTCACCACACCTTGCGCTTGTTCCGCCCTAGCATTCTTATTCCTTATTCAATGTTCTGTATCACCTTTCCTACTTCTATAAACAGCATCAACCTTTCACAGAAAGTCTGGCAGAGCTTTGGGTGTCTTTGAAGTCCTTAGATCCTGAGAAATACGTTTTCGAAGAAACTTCCAAGGCCCCATCACACAACAAGTCCATTAGAGGCTGGGGATGATGGGAAAAGGGATCTCTTCTTTGGATGAACCTGTCTCCCTGGGGCTCTTTTAAAAGAACTTCCAAGAGTCTTCACACACCAGCGAGCTCTCAGAGTGCGTAGGGCTGTGGGTTTATGATCATTACATGGTGTTTGGCGCGTGGGAGGCCTTTTACTGGCATTCCCAGTTAGTAACAAATAGCTTTCCATTTATCTCACTTAGCTTGGACGTGTGATATGTGTCCAGCTGTGCCATCTACAAGGATTCAACAACATCGTCAAAAACCTACTTTAGCCCACAAACGGTCTTCAGAGGTCATCTGGCATCCATTGTTACAACAGTCTCTGGCCTTTTGTTGGACATATTAGCCAATTTACAGAGCCTTGGCAACAGACTTGCTGTTTAAGCAGTCTCTAAATATAGGAGTGGAAGTGGAGCAAAGCCTCCGGTCTGAGGGGTAGGAGGGCCGGAGCATGTCCAGCACCAAAGTGACAGGAGACTCTTAGTCTGACTAATGCCCATTCTCTTTAGATAGCTTATGCAGCATAATATCACCAACAATTAAACTGCAGAGTGAAGACCAGTCCAAAATCAGCAGGCTTATTTTAGGCTTCAATTGCTATGTTTTACAAATTCAAGAGCATTCACATTGCAAAAAACCCTAAGAAAATAAGACGTATTTTTAAAAATAAACCTACAACTTCTAAAACAATATTTTTCATGTTTTTTTTTTGTTATCAAATCTTTCAAAAGCAAACAAACAAGCTTTTGTTAAGCAGTGTGATGTGCTCAAATAGGGAACAGACACTACATGTTTAGACATGGTTTCAAAAATATGTACAAAGGCGCAGTGAAATCAACCATGCAAAATTAAACTGCTGTATAACAGTAGTAGGTAGCATCTGGTTTATGGAAGTCATTCTCAGATTATGAAATTAGGTCAATCGAAAGGGTGAGTATGAATCAATCATAGGATATAATGGATGGCAAAATGGAAAAAAAAAACACACTTGCAGAAGACTAGTAAAAATTGGTGCAATGCTGTTTTGACAACTTGTGGAATTCTAGTATTCCTTTTTAACTACTCTCAATCTTATGTGTGAATGTTGTGCTCGTCAAGTGCAAAAACACATTACTTATATACTTTATAAATTCCAAAATTTGATTTATTTTGGCAGCCATCATCAGGGGTCTCATTTTAAAAAGGTATAGAATCCTGACTAAAACTTAGCATAGAATTTGTGTGCACAACAAAAATCCAACAAAATCAGATTCATAAAGCTGATTGTACGCACACCTCCACTCAAACATACTTTTGCAAAACAGATGTGTACTCATTTGTGTGCACCTGGGTTTCCATCCCTTTCGCACCTCTTTTCCCCATAGTGAATGCAAATCAGTTCTTGAATAATCAATCATCTGTATTTAGTAAAAAGGAAAATAAAAGCTGAGAATTGGTGTAGTTGGACAGAACTAACTATTGCAGAGATAAAAAAAAGTAATTGTAAAATTAATGAGAATATGCGAGTATGTGTGAAAAGCAGACTAGTTTTGATTTGTAGTGACACTGAGCAGGCTTTCAGGAAAAGCAAAGAATCAAGATTGCTGCCAGATGTGACCGACAGTTTCCATCCTAAGCTCAAAGTAAAAATAATAATAATAATTTATATATTACACACGCACACACACACGCACACACAGTACAGACTAGAAGTTTGGACACACCTCATTCAAAAAGTTTTCTATGACAATTGAAAATGGTAGATTCACACTGAATGAACCAAAACTATGAATTAACATGTGAAGAATTGTATACATAAAAAAAGTGAGAAACAGCTGAAAATATGTCATTCTAGCTTCTTCAAAGTAGCCACATTTTGCTTTGATTACGCTTTGTACACTTTTGGGGTTCTCTTGTTCTTCAAGAGGTAGTCTCCCAAGTTGGTCTTCACTTCACAGTTGTGCCTGGTCAGGTTTAAGAAGTGGGATTTCTCGACTTATAAATGGGGTCGGGACAATCAGAGTTTCTAGTTTTTACTATTTGCTTAAATATATTTATATACATTTTACTTATTAATACTTAGGAAGAAACAAAAATTTAAATATGTGAGTAATAACATTAACATTTAAAAAATGTTAAAGTGTAAAGTATATAAACTATTTTAAAAACATCCCAATTTTTTTAGACCTTTATTATCCCAGCCCAACATGACCGAAAGTACCCCAAATGGGCAGAAAACCACCCAATCCGGAAACACTGCAAAGAATTCAGAAGTTGATCGTGACAGAAATCTCCTTCCTTCAACCAATCACCATGCTCAAGACTAGTGACAGGTTTCTGGGGGGGGAGGTCTCAACAAAAAAGTGGAGACAATTACAGTTGCAGTGTACGGACACCTGCTGATTCCGCACACAAGCTTTTTACTAACACGACAATCAAACAAATCTTGCTGAGTCTGCTGAGTTTTAAGTTTTCTACTCTCATTGGAAATTCCTTGCCCCTCCATTAGCTTTACCTGCTAAACTAACTGTCGAACTAACTGCTACCAAACGGACTGTATACTGCTGTATTTGGTGCTGAAGTGGGCTGAAAAAAGAGGGCGATAATGAGAGACTTATAAGAAGAAGAGAATGAATATTGAAGCCCCTCCTCCATGCTCCGCCTGTTTTGATACGAGATCTGGCAGGTTTTGTGGGCATCTCAGAGCAAGCCACATGGATTTCAGCGTGAGCAAAGCATTAGACCCACGATCAACCTCAATGTTCAACACTGCATGAGTAGAACTTTCAGTCTTTGAAATTCTGGAACAAAGCACCTCCTGACAACTTTTAAAAGTACTCAATTCACATATTCAAAACTAAACTCAAAACCTACCAGTTCAGGGCATGATATTTACTGTAACTGAACCACCCTGCATTTTGTTTATACTGTCAAGTAACATTGCCCTTTATTTGAAATGACACTAAATATAAAATACATTACTGTTGATCAACCCAATGGAAATTTAAATCTAGTCATCTTGATGTACATTAAATGTATTGTAAAATAATAGACTGATATTGGAAAACAGCAACAATTATTACTTTTGGAGGGATTCAAAATAGTTCTAAAAGACTATTTTGGAAGCTTCAGTTTCAGAATGCCAGCCTCACCAACAGTCCAGATGTCCTCTGAGAACACTTGCCAGAAAGTCGACTACTTATGCTGCAGATCTCAGCCCGAGTCTGACACTATAAGGAGGCATCTCTGCTGTGCTCTTCTCAGAGTCCTGCTTCTGCAGCTGTCTGTGCAGGAGTCCTCATTACCTCCTTTATTATCAACAAGATTGCACCTCCGAATTCTGCTCTCAGGAAATAAATAAAGAGAGCGGCACAATAGCGCTCTTAGCTGCCAAGCCTTACACAGGTGGCACGATACACTCTATCTGTAGATCTGTCTGTGTCTTCATGGCTTTAGCCAGTGTTGTCTCTCTCACTTTCTCTCCATCCATTCCGCCAACTCTATACAAGCTCCCACCATAATTTTTCTGCACTTATCTCTTGCTTTCAGGCAGGCAGAGACGACAGGGTGTCACAACACATATGGTTCTTTCTTCCCACTATCTTGCCATCTCCAGTCTGCATACACAGGCTAGCACATACATCAGTGAGCTGTTGAGATTATGAGGATGCAGACAGTAAAAGGTGTGTTTGTCAGATTTAATTTCATGCTGTGTGTTCTGTGCAAACAGAATTTAAAGGACACTTGGAATCATTTATCATTTTTCACCCATTAGAATACTGGAACAAATAATAATACGTTTGCATCAGAAACAATATGACAGTCTGTTATTTTCTTGCTAGACTATCTTCAGTTGAAGTAGCCTCACAAAACTAATTCAGTATAGGTTCTTGAGACTTCTTAAAATCATCAATCATCTTAGAACAAAATTATCATTTACATAAAAAAATGTCTCAGATGTTAATTTCATTGTGCCATTTTCATCCGTTGGCTATAAGTCCGTAAACACAACGTTTCAGATGTGATCTGCAGTGTGCATTTGTGCTATCTTGTGTGTGTATGTGTTTGAGATTACGTTAGATGTTCTATCTATCTATCTATCTATCTATCTATCTATCTATCTATCTATCTATCTATCTATCTATCTATCTATCTATCTATCTATCTATCTATCTATCTATCTATCTATCTATCTATCTAGATATAAATCTGGTAGCTCAGTTGTTTTTATCTTTAATTATATTTTATATTTCTGTGATCATATTCTGGAACCCTACTGCGGTCACATGATTTACTAGTTTCCTCAAATTTTCAAAGCATAAACAAAAAAGGAAATAACTCAAATGTTTCATAGCAACATAGAGGTCTAGATTATGTGTTTCACTTTACCGAGCATTTACAGTTGGAGCAGCGTTCAACACAGGACCGAATGAACCTGCTTACCTAGTTATAAGTGACAAAGTGAAAATTATCTTATTTTAGTAACATTACATGAAAATAATTGTTACAGGACTTAGGTGAGGCTCTCTCATGAAACAAAGCATTATTAATGCATTAAATAAAATATATTGTTAAGCCATTTAATTCCAAATCCCACATTCCTTCATTACTTTTTAAGTCCTAGTCATATACAAGCAATTGGATGAATCACCACAATATATGCATTGCTTCATCACCTCAACACCGACACCAACCATTTGAAATATATTGACATCAATCTGATTTGTCCCCTAAACTGTTGCTTAATTTAAGTGTCAGAAGATCATCCTTACCTCAACATAATGCCTAAATAAGCACTGAGTTGCTTGCTTGTGATTAGCTGAACCAAATTGTCCCATCAAGGAACTGAAAAGTTGTACTTAATAAAGTGGCCTAGAAAACAAGGTAAAAAGTGTTTGTTTGCATGAACTAGTTCTTTAATTCTGCCAAATGTTTTATACTCAAAGTAATCAAATTAGAGAGTAAATCTGGCTAGCCATCCATCAAAAGAAAAGCAGACTTAAAGATAAAAGTAAGCTGCTGTTGAGGCCTGTGGATGATAGCCAGACAGGAGCAGTGCCAAAGATAGAGGTCTTGTTTGGAGAGGAAATTCAGACAAGCACACATTCACAACCAGTCCACATTGAACATCGTGTTCACAAGATGAATTTCTGGAATGCGCTGTTCATTAACAAAAAAATGCACCCCATTAGTGCCCTCATTTGCTTGCATTTCATCTCTATTTGGCATTCATGAATGTTGAAAATGAACCCATCTGGACCAACATGACGAGTAACACACTACATGCACAAGCTCATTATACGTATGTTCCTTTAATGCAATAGGGTTGCGTGCATGACTCCTTGTTTATCTGCTGTACATTCTCCAGGGCATTTTCACACACTCAGTGATGCAGAGTGTTAACCTCCCATGTAGTCTGTAATTGGTGTGAAAGCAATCAGATATTATCTGTTAAAGTGCATCTTTGATGACTTGTGATTTATGGTCATAATAATGGCTCTTGGCCACAGCAGAATATGTTTCGGTAAGACAACATTAAGTTTATTCATTGAATTCAGTAATTTCTTTTTTTTATCTGGTGAAGTGCAAAATGCTTTTCTTATTAATCAATGTCTTATATTGATGATTTATCCATTAGATCAATGTAAAAAGGGCTACAACCAACAATTCACTCTACAGAAGTAGAAAGAGCCACACTAGAAGTCTTGTCTTGGAAGGTAACAAAATGAATGAATGTATTTTTATTTACACATGGAAGTTTGTAACTAAACTTAAAGGTCCCTTGTTATAGCACTTAGAATCAATATTTGAGCCCTCTATACTAGCTATGCACTTTTAATCACGTTCAAAATGCAATATCGTTAATTAACAACGTCTTTGAGTCATCTCGTATTTTTGGCCCGCCAAAACGCGCTGTTTACTAGTCTGGGAAAAATGCTCCTTAGCGGCGTGTTTACAGGTAAATCAGATGGGCTTTCTTTACACTGTATGTTTTCTAATATAGGCGTAGTGTTTTATTAATTATTTATTTTGTTTAGGTGTACTTGTGTAAAATGCCAATACAAGATCTGATCGCAACCTTTACTTTTTGATGCGCAAGCTTTGCACAATTGCGTGTAACATTAGTAACATCCCTGTAGTGTGAGTTCCACACGATTGACTGTTGTAGTGTGTGCATGTTTAGAATTTTAGATAAAATGCAAAGAGTCTCTGTGTGTGCTTAAAAGTCATGCAGTGTGTGGTGCTCAGCTTGATGTATGAAGAATTAAAATTGCGTATTTCATTGATGTAAAAAAAAAACCTTTACTCTGTAGACCTCCAAATCAATGAACACAGAACAGAGCCAGACTCGTCATAAACTCTTCATCAAACTGTTATTTGTTGATGAACCAGGTAAATGGGAAGTGCAAAAGTTGAAGCAAAAGTGATCTTTCCAAGTTTTCTCTGATGGGCAGACACAAAATCTAGCCATTTCTGACGAATAAACTCATTTAAAAGTTTAAGTTTGTGAAATATTTGGACAAATGTTTATTAATCAAGCTTGCATTGCATTGTCAATTGTTGTACATTTTAAAATGTATTAAGCAGGGCCATGCAGACAACTTTTAATGTACAGGTGCTCTCTTCTGACAGAATAGCTTAATCCAAAATAAATCTACAAATAAATAGAATACCAAGTTAGATACTTGTACTTTTTAGGAAGTAATGATGACAACTTTCGTGTGTACATTTATTCATTACAAACTCATTACAAATGTCCCAGCAAGCTCTGCATCAGGTGACAAAAAAGCTTTGCTGGGACTACTTAGTAAATTACTGAGAGTAAAATTAACTCTATCCAGAAAAGGGACAAATAACACTAACATTTAATTAAAATATACTAAAGACTCTGGGATCAGTTCTTATACACCAAAAAAGATTCTCAATATTAACCACAAAACTTGTGCTTTTATTTTTTATTGTTAGATTTTGATGATATAAGTCAAGAGGATCAGTATTAATTCAACTCTACATAGGAAAGAACCAAATAGACTTGAAAGAGGTCAATTTAACACTTTACTTTGTATGACATCCCAGAACCCCCCTATCAGCACTTCTTAATAGTATCAAACCCCGGCATAATAATTTTTCACACATTATAACAGTTTAACCCCTTCAGACCTGAATTGTCTAGATGTTTTATGTTTTTTTTTTCAACGGACATGATAACTATGCACAATAAATGTGGTTGTATATGATGTTAGCTTTAGAGTTAAACTGAAATTCTAACATTAAATCCCACAGAAAACAGGTTGTCACCCTTTTCAGACCTGCGCTGTTGACCTTAAAAAAAGTGTGCACATATATATATATATATATATATATATATATATATATATATATATATATATATATATATATATATATATATATATATATATGTATATATTTACACTCTTTAGTTGGTATTGTTTTATGTTGTCTGCATATTAGAAGATACATTTGGAGAAAATCTGACCTAAAATAAAATAGAAAAAAAAAACAGTGGTTTAAAACAAAAACTTAAAATGGGTCATCTTGTTTTTGGAGAATAGTACAGTCTCGTTTTTCAGATTTAAACACACAGAGGTTTTATTTCCTGCCTTAATGAAGCAGAAACTTGAGGGAAAATTTGCCATAATATAAAACAAGTGCAGTAATGTGATGTCCATTTTAACGAATGCAGGGTCTGAAGGGGTTAAGTAGATTTTGCTCTTAAATTATATTTCATTATTGAACAAAGACAATTAAGGCATTAGGAGCCAACAAAGCTGTTGCCCCCCCATCCTCTTCACATTGCTGGCAACAAGTGTGCTGTTATAAGAATGTACAGTACTTAGGTTGGAATCAAGTAATTAAACCGAGTGTAACAACACCCTAAAAACCCTTAATTCTTTCTTCTTTAGGGTCAATAGCAAAAGCTGCATTACTTAGAACTGATTAATCACAGTCCGCTCTAACCTGCTTTTGCCATGCTTGACATTTCACAAAGTGCAGCCCTCCATCCCAATGTAATTTATTATGAATGCCAATTTTAAACACTCAACAGCATATTGGATTTTACTCACCTTTGTTCCAATTTTCCTTTTAGTAATATTTTTTTCCATAATAGAAATCATGCAAAACATAATTACAATTCTATCATCTAACATCTAAAAAGCAAGCTGTAAATTGTGGACCGTCGACTAACTTAAGTTGAATTTAACACATTTGTAAATATTTAAACATCAGACTTATCAAGTGCTATAAGTACTAGACCACTAGTGAGCACTAAACCTCAGACTAAACCTGATTGGTGTTAAAACAGCAGAGCATTAGTCAAACTGCTGAGCAATAAAGCATCAGCCTCTCGCAGGAACTAAAATATTAGCACTCTAATGAACTTTTAAACATAAGATCTCCAGCCAGCACTAAAGTATCGAACCCTTGTGAGCTGTAAAGCATGGATCCCTGACCATTGATGGGTGTTATTAAATGCAGGGGCTATACAGGACATCTGGGCCTGCTGCGTTTGCTATGAAGGAGACAGAAAATTGTGGCTGGATAACACTAGGCTCAAGAGCTTGTAGATTTATTAAATGTGGAAGGGCATTGCCCCCATCAAGGGCAAAAGACCTTCCAACACACCGACATAATGCCAGCAGGACTTCTCAGAACAATCTGTAAGTAAGCACACAACCTTGTCTCTGCTAACCTCAGGTCGAATGGTGTTTTTCATAACACACTCACATCTTGTTCATCTAGCAGGAAAAAACAATGTGTAATGTGTGTTAATTTGTTGATAGAGACTGCAAATTAACAAAGAACATGCAAATGGAAGTACAAATGAGAAAAATTACTCCTAATTCCAACAACAGACATGCCGGAAACCCTCAAAGAACAACTAAAAAAGAAACTCACTAAGTGTTCAGACAATACAATGGAGCATGGAAATAAACAGTACCCCCCACAAGTCAGGAATGAGTTGTATACACTCAATTTAAACAGAACTGGGTTGTATAAACTCAACACTAGAAGAGCTGCAAAAATACCGAAACACACCAGAAATGTTGGGTTTGACTCTCGTTCTTTGAAGGCAGAACCAAGGGAAGCATTGCTAAATGACCAACTGTAAAAAGTCTTTGGAACTCTTCTTTTTGCTATTTAAGCCAGTGTTTAAAACAAACTTGGTAAAAGTAGAATGTTCTGATTTAACTTAAATTTAATTTTATAATAAAATAAAAAAATATGGTCCCATGTGCATTTGTTTGCCTTGGGCTCCAAAATAACAAAATTCACCACTGGGAGGAGTGAAAATTTTGTAAGTAATAAAAATAGTAATAATTATTATTATATTGTCATTACTTATTATTTAATTTAATTTACATATGAATTAATATACATTTAGCACAATTGTGTTTTCTACAGTTTTGTGTTGACCGGTCAAATCTTAAATTAGACAAATCTTAAATTAGTCTATAGCGTTTAGTGATATGTTATATGTACATACAAGCTGTCGTTAAACCAACTGTTCTTTTTTTGTTTGCATGTGACAGTGTTTTTTTTTTCTTATTAAGTTCAATGCTTTTGAAAGTCCTTTACATTCACAATATTAACCAGGGTTTATACAATTTTCTCACCTCTTGTCTGTTCTCAAAAAGCCTCTTTGCATTTCTTTTTGGGTCACACTGATGTGTGGTTACAAGATGCGTTACGCAATAATGAACTAATTTCAGTTACATCTAAATCCGTTTCAACACCCCAGCATCCTCAGTGTCCTCAGACCACCAAATGGCTCCACACATGCTCTTTAGGTGAGGGGGGAGAAGAAGGCGCAGCAAGAGTCCTAAAGAGACACTGGAGGGACAGACAGCCACCAGGCAGCTGTTAGACCCTGCCAGCCTGCAGCCAGTTATTTATTGCAGGCTTGGCTGGGATCTCAGCATGGTGTCTGTAAACTGGGTCACCCTCTCTCTCTTCCTCTCTTTCGCTCCTCTGCCTCGCTTTTTTCACTCTATCGTCTTTCCATTTAGTCTCCTTTGGCATACCAGCTATGGATCTATCCAAGTTCTGCATCTGTTCTTGATGATCAATGCATATTTCTGTATAATTCTATCTGAAAACTGCATGTTGGTCTATAGCGTCAATTTAACTTTTTTTTACAAATTCAGAATAATAAAGTGACGAAAAAATATTGACTGCAGTTATAAACACTATTCTGGTGTGCTTCTGTAACCTAGGCACCCCGTGTGCTTCATTAGCAGCTATTCACAGTGATACAAGACTTACATTTAGCATGATAAACATACCAAGCCTCTCCAGAGGCCTCATAGACTCTTGATGTAGACGGCTTCCTGCTGAGAACTCAAATTTTCATTCTCCAGGCTCCCTGGAAGGTGCTCAAAGGGAAGACTCCAGAGAGAGCAATGCGACACAGGAACCATTGTGGCTTGAGAGAATCAAGGTTTTGTAGCTAAGCTCAGAGAACACTGGTTGCTCTCTGGCACATCTATGATTTCCACAGATGACTGGTCTGTACGGAGTCCAGCTATGACTTTAAATGAGGCAGCACAATCGTTTGATTCAAATCGCAGTGCAGCAGACCACTTTCACATCTCTGGCATAAAAAATTTCCAAGAATTGCTTGATTGCAGTCGTATCGAGGACCATTTTTTTAATTAATGTTAGTCCCTTTCATTTTTACATTCACTTGGAGCATTCACTTGTAAGTAATCGTAAAAAAGTTGTAAACTCTCACATTCCCTGGAAACGTTGATGTTAAAGTGGTTACTTCACTACATTCTTGAGGTTTGCTACATACGGATGGTGCTCATTAACATCGCCCCTTGTGGCACCACAGGAAAAATCCTTGACAATATGGTAATACTCAGTTCCTTGCATCATCACTGGGTGGCGTTTCTGTCTTAAAAATGAAGAAAAGGGTAAAACTACACAGGGCTGAAGCACTGACCAGTTTAGCTCCAACCTGAACCTGAACACACCCTGACAATAATTAAACTCTTATAGGCTTGTTTGTCTTTCATTTGTGGGTGTGTCTCTTGAAACAGAGTTGGAACAAAAACCAGCAGGAGGCCTCAAGGAATTGGTTTGCCGATCTACATGAAGTTGAACCTAAATGGCAAATACAATGAAACTAAATATTAAAACAAACTCAACACTACTGCTTTATGTGACTTAAATTAATACAACATTGTTTAGTAATATGATTGTGACTACAAACAGCAGAAAAGCATGTTTGTATCATTGCACCAAATATGGTAATTTTTCCTCTCATGGCAACTTTTTGGGGGTTAATTTATCATGCCTTATTAGGCAAGGCAAGGCAAGTTTATTTGTATAGCACATATCGTACACAGGGTAATTCAAAGCGCTTCACATTTGAAATAAAGAATAAAAAGAAAGTACATTTATTAAAATCAAGCATAAAAAAAGACATATAAAATCATAGTGATTAAAAACTGAAAATTTAAAAACATCAATTAAAACAGATTAAGATGGTGAAGTGGTAAAATAGTTGTTCTGACGTTGGTGCTCAGTCGACAAAAGCGCAACTAAACAGGTGAGTCTTTAGCCTGGATTTAAACCTGACTAAAGTGTTGGCACCCTTGAACTCCTCTTAAAGCTGATTATATCTGTGGGCTGCAGGGTAACTAAAAGAGTATTTACCCTATTTGGAATTTACCCGGGGTAAATCTAATTTATTTGATCTATTTTATAAATTAGTGTTAGGTAGGCATGGAGTTAAGCCCACAAGTTTACCCACATCTCTTGTTTCTGCAATATTTTGACTTGGCGAAGGCTGAATAGGCAAACCTTTTAGCATCAAATAAGCTCTTTATAAATCTACTGTCAAAATCATTGACACCAAGGTGAAATGTGTAATTTGTGTATACATGGCTTTAAAAAAAGAAATGCCTGCACATTTCTAACCTTCATTTGTTTTACTCACACAATGCTTTGTTCCCTTAAACTCAACACGTGTGTCCCTAATTTATACATTTATTTACATACTTTTTGTTTTTTATTTTGAGTTTTCTGAGAAGTGGTAATGCTCAGGACAATATCCTGAAAACACTTCACCTTTCTAGCTGACTAAACTGATGGCTTTACTGCTATTTTGATAAATGAGATTTGCTTATATGTCGTCATGTTCCTCATTCAGCTGCAGATAGTGCTCCCACTACATCCACATCATACTTGAACTCATCGAGGCATACCACCTCTACCTAGGCCAGGCCCGAAGAAACAGGCTGACAACAGATGCATCATGAAGTACTCACTAGTCAGTCTATAAGAGAATTCATGGATAAATGCGTATATGCATGGCTCTGATTGGCCAGAGTGACTACTCCCTTGGCTAGCATCAGGGGCATCACCTGGTCTTTCTTTAATCTGTGCAACGTATGCAACGAGCTACAAATCTATTTAAATCAAAATATCCCTGCCTTGGTGTTCGCCACAATACATTGCTCGCTGTCTGTGTGCAAGTGAAAGAAAAGAGAGAGGGAATAAAACATGCATGTGATTTTCGTTGCACCTGTGTAGGTCTTTATGGAGAGAAAAAACAAAAGTGCCCAAAACGACCGACATTGGCAGCTAAATACGTGACTCATAATAGTGACTAAAACAAGCCCAAGCATTCTCAGAAATCATAGGGAATATATATATATATATATATATATATATATATATATATATATATATATATATATATATATATATAATATATATATATATATATATATATATATATATATATATATATAATTGATTTTTTACTAGTAACCGTTTACGTGTAGTCCGTATGTTGGTTGTTACTTAAACACTGAAATTAATTCTACATAAAGCATAGTATAGTTGCACAACATACATTAACAGAATGCCTACGCACACTCTAACAATTGCTATTTCAGTGATGTATTTTATCTTACTTTTGTTGTGATAGCATATAGTCCTCATTTTTAATAAAATGCAATTCATCCTTAATGTAATCCCTAATGTTAGTCCCCAATGTTTTCTCAGTCCCAAGCTACACACCTGGCTAGCACTTGCCAAAGTATTCTATCCATTAACCTTTAAAAAAAGTTTTATTTTCCTTTTGCGATTTGTTTCCAAAATGTAAAAACAAAGCATTTTGTTTTACAAATCATTGTTTTGTTCTTACAAGAATCTTGTAATTTACAAGAATCTCTCTCTGCATTATTGAAAAGTGTTTTCTACCTTCCCACGCTATGGTAAGCTTGTCTATACGTAGTATTAAACCTGAACTGTTGCTTTAAGGTTGCTTGGATACATGTCAGGTCTATTTTATACTCATACATTTTGATGAAGGACTTGGCCTTCAGGACATTCATAACACTGTCTAGTTTGTATAACCTTTTATTATAAGAACATGCTGCAAACCTTATCCTCAGTCTCAATTACAATCACACATGCCTGGCTCCAGTGTTTGCAGTCTCGATCAAAGCTTTGAAAACTAACCATCATATATATGCAAAACACATTATATTAATTGTATAAATATATAAGATAACTGATTTGTAGTATGCAGATCTTAAAGCATGTGATGTAAATAGGGGGGGTGTTACCCTGTGACCCACAAAGCTGATAAAGAGATTCAAATGTGCATTTCTATTGAAAACTGCACGTGTATAAGACTATTATCTGAGTGAATAGATATAAATATGACTTGAGGTAGCTAAGCTTGTCTCTAAGAGACAGTTTTAAGCAATTTCATTCAATTAGTATTCAGCTTGGTATTCAAATTAGCAACAACTGACAGCACATTTCTAGGTATGTGTTTTTCTGTCTCCTGTTCCTGTTTGACATTTAGATATGCTAAACGTGCTTCATTCATCCTGTTAACATTGACAAATTCATGCAGTTACATGCAGAGATGTTCCCTCTTGCTCTCAGCACACATAGACTCACACAATTCCACTGCCTCCCTCCATTTCTTGAGCACGGTTAAGAAGCAAGGAAAGTTAAAGTGAACCACACACCTGGTGACTCTCTATGGGGGACTGCTACCAATTAATGCAAGCCCTCCGTGTTTCGAGGAGCTGTGATGCACAAAGACAAAGTGCAGTGTTTGTAATCTGGCGCTGTGTCTGGTGGCCAGACCCCTCTCATCAATCCTAGCTGCAGTAGGAGTCCAGGGAGCACATGGTGAGGCAGGCACGAGCAGGGTCAGCCGTTCTCAGCACCTGTACAAGTCCTCCTCCTCAACACACTCTTTTTTTTTCTAAATGCCACAACAGAGATGACTAATTCTGATCTTTAAGTGCACACTGATCTCACTTGGTGGAGTAACTACCATAAAATCATGGACTTGTGGTTTTATAGCCATTGTTGCAGCAAATAATGTAGGAACTGAACATCTTATGAATGTTTTTACTGAAGCTGCCACTCTGAATTTAGTCAGTCAGTTTCACCGTTCAAATACTTGGGTTAGAAAGAGGGTGATGGAGCATGTTCTGGTTGTCGAAAAAATGTTGCTTTTCAGAGAAAAGTGTGCACCTATTTCATGCAGCATACTTATAAAGGCATACGGCAAAGCACCACAATTCTTCATTCAAGTACTCTAAAGGTACACAGAACAAAACCTTATCCTACATAGAATTTTTAAACATATTTTTATAGGAATAACTTATAGGAGCCTCTTTTGGTATGGAAAAAAGCTATCCCCTTTACAAATAAAACTGTTGACTTTTTAACACTTCGGTCAAATAAACAGTGCATCAGATCTAAAGGTACTTGGACACTGAACTCAGAAGCTTGCGTTATGTATTCACGCTGCGGTTTTTGAAAATTTGTCATACGCTCAAACCTCTCACACTGAGCATTATTAAATGTGTTGTGTGTAATTCACAAAAAATACAAAAACAAACAAAGAAGTAAAATTATCATTGATGATTTTGGTCTATTTAATCACAGTTAGCCATCTAGCATTAGTGTATCTGTGTATGTTTAGAATTAAAACCCAATCATCATGTTTGCCAAGCTTTTCCTCAATCAATCTTAGTTTTGAATTTTTTATATAAGAACTGTGTTCATCATACAGAGCTTTGTATTGTGACAAGATCAGATCTGATGCCAATATTTGGGAAAACTAAACAAAAAACTAACAAAGGCAGTCTGTGCAAAAAACACAAGATGCATTTAATTTTTTGTTTTAAATTGTGCAAAGATTTCTGACGACCATTTCATGCAAAATGTTCAATGACCTCAGGTGGATACGTATGTCTTATTTCCAAGTAGAGCTTGATATCCCATTGCAATTTTTACATTTATATAGAGAGATGATAGAAAACTGCTTTACTAAAAGCAAACCTGCATTTTTTTTCAACAACGGGATGAATTTTCAAAACAATAGACAGCAACATGATGGGAATAATCATTTTTACATCCTTTGGTGTTTGATTGGATATAGATAGTTAATTAAAAAAATCTGTCTCTGTGTTTTTATTTTTCAATTTAAGTTTATTAAGCCAAGAATGTAAATTTGGTTACAATAATCACAGTCAAATGTTAAAGTATTATTATTGAATATGGCCTTTAAAAAAGGCCTCAAATTACAACAAGAGAGGGCTGATGATAAAATAGTATGTAAGTTATCTCTAAATTGATTCATCATCGTAATCTATTTAATGCAAAAACTATTCCAAAATAGTTGAGAAAATCTAAATATTGGAAATGAGTTTACGTTTGAAGATGATTTTCAAATTTCATTCCATCAATATTTGTTTCTTTAAAATAATATTTCAGCCTGACACTGAAGTTCAGCACAGGAAAAAATAACTTGACTGTTTTATTAATATTTTGTCACTTTGGACATCCTACTGACATTTACATCTACAGACGCTTGCTTTTCTCTGCGGCGAATGAAATTGGAGATGCAAAGCTTGCAACAAATGCTCAGCAGAGACTATGTATTCCGAGATAAGCAGAAGCGAAAAATGTCTTACAACCACCAAGTGCAAACAAAGAAACAAGTTGTCACCATAATAGCTTACCTTTTTTTGTCTCTGGCATTTAAAAAGATTCATTTTTATTGGGTCTCCACAGGACTTCAACCAAGAATATAGAATTACTTGCCTTGCTGTTGTGGCCCTGTCTAAACTTCTAAATAAACAGTTTTAAAAAGATGGCTCACCCAAATAGTGAACTTGGCTTGATTGATTATCGCTGTCACTTTTTAGCGCTTGTATACTTCTTCCATCCCCTGCTGCTACGCTGACGGTTCCAACCAGTTTTATTGTGCTACACCAAGAACCATTAGCATAAGATTTTATGTCTGAATCTATTTTTATCACACCAGTCCCTATGCTCTCCATGCATGTAGCTGACTGGGGAAATGGAAGCAGGATGGTGGGATTTGGAACTTGGGAGTAGTAATTAGATACATGAGGTGAGGGAGATCAGTGATGACTAGTGGACTCTGGTCCTTTCCTATTCATCAGCTTGTAAATCTCTCCTCAGCATCTCTTTACCGGACTCCTCGGTGACACTTTCTCTCTTTCTTCCCTCTTTTGTTCATTTATCGGTTAGAGTTAACACTCACAAAGAGAACTGGAGGTCAACTACTGGAGGTCAACTACAGAAAAGATTATTTATTTGATCAAACCTTTAAAAAATTGACATCTTTTTGAGCTCAACTACAACCTTGCCAGATTAGGCTTGTTCTTTTCATTCGCACTTCGATCATGACTGTAATAAGCCTCAACTCCTTTTCATTATTTTTTCATAAAGAAAATTGATTGTTTTGCCTTTGCGCCATAATAGGAACACGGCTCATTCATTATTCAGAATTTCTATCCCTTTAGTTAGATTAAACATCTGATGCAGATAATGCAAGATTTACAAACACCAATCATTAACTTCGAAACAGAAAAATTAACATTGCTGGGGGGTACGTAAGCTGCGACATTTACCATCTACAATACTAAACTTCTAGGTATCTTTCTATCACACATGCTAGAATTCTGCAAAAATTCTGAATTAAAAGTAAAAAAAGTGACTATATCGACTTACGCTGAGTGAGTTAGGTTTATATTTGGTAAACAATGAAACAAAAAAAGAAGAGAAACACAAAAGACTTTTTCTTCAAATAACCTGCCTTCAGTTATTGTCTATAAAACAACAACAACATCAGTATTTTTATGCATTATGATCAGTGATGTATGTGGCACATAGCAAGCATAATACATTACAGTAACTTTTTTCTTTATGGAGTAACGCAGTTGTGCAACTTATTTCTTAGATTGTTTTCAGCGTTATTAACTAGTTATACACTGAAAATGTATAGATAAAAAAAAAAATAAACAGACTGAAATAGTTATATGCTCATTACCGCACATTGCATTGCAATTTTTGATGAAAACCTCAAACATTTTTAATAAAAGCATTGTTTGAAAAAAAAAAAGAAAAAAGCTGTGCTATTTCCTGTTTGTGCCTAATCACAATCGGTGAGGTCATTCTCAAGACATATTTTTTTTAGTTAATCACATTTTTTTAAGTTCAATTTTTTTTTTAATAAAAAAAAAACACTCACGCAGAACACCGCTGACAAAGACAACAGAGGAGGAGATGGAGAAGACAAATAAACAAAAAGTATTTCGTTTTGTATTAAATTCTTGAATAAAAAAAATGTGTATCAAGTCATTGCATATATATATATATAACCAATAATATTCTATGCGTCAGTTTTTCTTTGCAAATTAATGCTTTATTATTCATTTGTTGACAAAAATATACAAAAATAAGTATTTTATTACAAATAACCTCTACCACTAATGCTATGCCAAGTCATTAAAATGTCAAAAATTATTGTCAAAATAATAGCACGCAATTAATTCTGTATTGATTTCTTGAAAGAAATGTAAAAATAAATATACAATCAAGTAAATAGTTACAGTTCTAAGAGAGTAATACTTTAGTGTAAAGGATTACTTTTAAATTGCATTAATAAGTAGTATATTACAGTTTTGCAGGTAACCTGCACAACACTGATGATGATAGACAACTAAAATGAACAAAATAATTTATATAACAATTATAAAAACAATAATAATAATAATAATAAATTATACAATGGTAAAATACATATAAATTGTGGAATAAAATGTGTTTACATGAGTCATTGCATTACTTAAAGATACTTTAATACTGTATATTAATTATACGATATGTTCAAATGCAAATTTGCCTACACAAACAGGGTACAACACAAAATTGGAAGCTGCCAATCCCTGAATCACAGACACCTCCAGCTGTTAAGTTGGCAGTCATTTTGATAAGAAAAGTGACTTCGTTTGTCCATTGATTTGATCTCATCATGCCGAAGTGTGCTACCCCAAAGCTTGCTTTTATTGAAACTGACAGGTACTGTTGGAGGAATATTGGTGAAAGTGACTGAGAGCTGTGTTATCAATGTCCCCATCAGAAGCTTCTTGCAAAAGATGCCACCTCACTACGACGGAATACTGCCCACTAACAGGCAACACTCAGCTTTCATCTGTGTCAGCTGCATGGACAGCTCCCTGCGTGCTACAGGTAAAAGCATGCCTGTCAAGAGTTTTCCAGGCAGCTGTGTTCTCTGATGCACAGAAACCAGCTAAATCAACCCCATAGCAGCATGCATTTGATCTCCATTTTATGAAGTCCTGTTTATACCGTTCATATCAACTCTAATGGTGGTCAGGTAATCCGTAGGCTGATGGGTGGGAGATGTGTTAAGGCTCTTGTTTTTCTCTCTCTGATTCCTCAGTAGTCCAAACAAACAGTCTGGAAGCCATTACAAATGTCAGTCGAGGCATAACAACTGAATGTGTCTGCGTGACTTGTAGCCATTTATATGGATAATACCAGATGCTTTGCTCCTGTAACCCTTCCTGTCACATTTGCAGTTAAATTATCTTTATTCTGTAGTCATAGTCCAACCCTCAGCTCCCTACAGAGCTGCTCTGAGAGACATTTTATAGCCTGCCTCAGAAATATATATTTTCCTCTAATGGTTTTACTTCACAGTGTTGATTCCATTTTGACAGCTGCAGTACTTTACAGCCTGTATCTATCTTCCCTGTTTGCACAACATTTTGCAAGAGATGAAAAAAAATATATATTTGTGATTGCTTTTATTTGGCCAATTTTTATTTTTTATTTTTTATTATTGGATCAGGCTGATAAGATAATAAAATAAAAATTACTGGAAGAGTACTCATTAACACTCAGTGTTTCATGACTACATGTGTATTCTCTTGGCAATAGTGCAGGTGTTAAGAGGACTTGAATGAATAACAAACATGCAATTATCACAGTGGTGATGTCAGTTGTATTCAGTTCCTTAGTAAGAGTGAAGTTTCTCCCCTAATTTCAAGGTGTGAGACCAGTGGGTGATCAAATCTCTGTTTTTAGTTTGCATGATCAGAGATAAAGAGTGTTAGCAAATCAGCATTGTAGAAAATGACAGCAGAATTGGAGCAATGGAGCTACAATGCTTTCAATAGAAAGAAGTTACTAAGTTAGGCACACTCTGTTCTAAAACTTGTTTGCTTCCTACACCGCCATCTGCAAGTCTCAATTGTTTTCCATTTCACTCAATTAAATCAGGCAGAGATTTTTTAACTTGGCTGCTTAAAAATCTTTAATTGTGTGATTTTGCTAACTTTAACTATGTTATTCCCTGGTTATTGCTTCCTTGTTATTTTTGCTTAACTAGAAATGCTGAGACTAAACTACCAATACACTAAAAATGTCAAGAATAGCTTTTTCCTTATTATTTTTCTATTATAGCTTTTTCTATTATTTCTGTCTGTTTGACACATATGAATCTCACTTTTTATATAAATACCATGAAATTGAAAAACACAATTATTCATCTTCCAAATAGTCATTTTCAGTAAGCACAGTCCCTGAATCAGGATGCATTCCTCACTGCTCTGCTTGATCAACAGTTTTTAATATGTAGAGTCAGAAAAATCTATAATCACAAATCTGATAAGAGACAAAAAATTAACTAAGATAGAGTCGGAGTCTTTCCAACAATTGAAAGAAAATGTAGTCTGATTAAAACATAAATACCTTTGTCAATTATTAATTACCAGTACAAAACCGTCTAGCTAACTCTGAAAATCTCCTGATTATCCTCTGGGGCATCTTCAGAAGCCAATTCTTATTATCTTCTATTCAATATAAGTCACGTGGAAATACTGCTTTGACTTTTTTTTCCACTTTTTAAACCAATCAAGACCCTCCATCCACATGACGAACATTTATTTCTTATGTTATTTACTCCTGTTTTTTTTTTTTTTTTTTAATTTCTGTGTAGATGATTGAGTTTAAATTATGGTCATATCATATGGCCTTTACTGTTCCATCAGTTTGTTTATAACGACACAATAAACCATGTCTGCTTTCTCTGTTTACAACCAAATCTTTGCATATACATCTTTTCCAGAAGTGGATCTGCTATGAACCAATGAAGTATACTTTTTAATGAATTGAATCGTATTGGATGAATTAATGCATTACAGCATGCTAAATTGCATTATTAGGTGTTGGACTTACATTAGTTGGCTTGTTTCACTTGGTGGTAGACTGTGCAAAGGTGATTGTATGTCAGAAGATTTCACGTTGAGTTAATTTGCAGTTTTGCATGAATCTCTGCAGGGAAACCACTTTATCCCTTAATGATCAGAACTGATTCATCAACAGGAGTCTTGATTAGTTCGGTGGATTAATCATTTAGGTCCAAAAGAAAGCAATTTACACTATCACTTAGTTTCAGACCATGAAAATGCACATTGCTGGTTTGTGCTGCGAGGTGAAAACAACCATTAACATGCAGTTCACATGCTCATGTAATCCTTGAGCTAGACGAAGGTAAACAAATTTAGCTTGCCGCCTGTGTTGTGGGTCTTGCCTTGAGTCCAGTTCTAAATCCCAGACTGTTTAATTAAATAAAGATCTTCTCAAATCTAACAGCCTCCGTTATTTGGAAGCTGTGACTAACTTCTAAAGTTGCATTTAGATCTGGAAGAAGACAGTGCCATAATATAATTTTGTACACTTTTATATAACGGAATTGTACAAGACCATATTATATAACACGTATACATACTTGATTACTGTTCAAATGCCTCTCTTCTGACAGAAATTAATGAACATGGTTCTGAACTTTAAAAAGATATTATCAGTTATTGTGAGTTAATCAAATGAGTTGAGCGAATGTTCACAGAGTGTTTGTATGAAGTATGATTTTATATTGTTAGAGGTACCATTTCATTAAAGATTGTTAGTCATAAAGAAACTAGCAAGCCCTTTGAAGTTCAACCATTAAAAAGGAAATTACATTTAAAAAATTTCTCTACGAACTGAACCAAACTGAAGCATACAAATTTAACAAAGGAGAGAAAATTCTCGTGTTCCACTTACACAGCAATTTTGAAAAAGCTCAATCCTGAAGTTATGAAGTTGTTATTCGACTCAATGGCCTTAGTTAATAAAAAGACTAAATTAAACATGAATACAGTGTTCTCTTAGAATGTCATTCTTAGCTTTATTCACATTTTTCTAAAAAGTGTTTTTGCATCACTATTGTGAATTATCTAACATTTTATTATTGAAGAGTATGATGTTAAGGTACATAATTTTATTTGTGAGCCATAACCTGAAAGATCTTGCAATATAAAAAATAAAATAAAAATGAAACTTCCCCACTATGACATTTCCCTGACACAAATCGAATCCCAAAGCAACGACGCCAACAGTGGTTAACAACACTTGAGATGCATTCGAAATGCAGTGGTTTAAGCTATATAGGATATTGACACAGGCTAGAAGACACAAGTGAATGCTCTATTGAGTGGAAATGATTTGACCAATCATAGGTTAGACCAGCCAAAGGCTCATCGGGATTGGCAGAGCAAAGATTGGGAGACTGAAAGCAGATGAAGAAAGAAACTGGAGGATGTTTGAGGTGAGTACTGGTATAGTAGTGACAGGCTCTCAAAGCCTGTCATACACTCGGCCTCAGTGAAAACCAGAGCAGTCTCCCTTGCAAGAAGGAACGAAGCTGGACAGGTGAAGAGTACACACACTCCACATTGTAGAAAAGAGACAAGCTAAGTGCAGCACCATAAAAATGATGAAAAGTCAATCACAAAAAGGATGAGCATAAATCATGCAAGGCTTTTATGAGGATAAAAATAAATTATATATATATATATATATATATATATATATATATATAATATATATATATATATATATATATATATATATATATATATATATATATATATATATATATATATATATATATACTACAACAAAATAATATGTAAAGTGCAACACAAACTAACAAATAACAATTACTATAAGGTATGGAGGTAAAAAATTGTCTGTCTTATGTTAATTGTTAGTTGTTAGTGATTGTTAGTTGTTAGTGCAAATTGCAATCAATTAAACTAAATAAGTAAATAGTCATTTCAAAGTCATCAAATTATCATTTATTTTGTCCTGACTAACTTGAATCCTTATGATTACATAATGAATGGATCTCTGAGAGGATTTTCTGATACTTTTAAGGTCTTTTCTCATAGAAAAACTAAACCTTGCTTGACAGCAGACAGTAGGAATGTACTTCATTCAACTCCTATATTCACTGCAGCCACTGGTTCGTTCCAGGCTTCTCTATTTAGACTTTGATGAAGACAACAAGCAAGCCAAAAATGTGAACCTAAATTATATGCATTTTATAAATTACAAAACAACCTAACTCAATTCATTACCATGAATGATAGATTATAATTAGCTGTCTAGTAGCATGCATTGACAGGTTTGTTGGATACAATTCAAATAGTCTTTCAATCACAACGACACTTTTCAGCTGTTTCACACCTTCATGAAGCCAAAAAGCAGTGCTCGGACTCAAAAACCCTTATTTCACAGTTTGATCATAATGTCAAAGGAGTAGTGCACAATACTGAAGTTCCCAGCTGTATTGGAAACACATAGGAAAGGAGAAGATACAGAAAAACCAGAATTATTAATGTCACAGAGGAAGATTTCAGAGGGTGCCTGCTATCAAAGAAAAACTTTAAGACTTGGTGAGTCACTGTAAATGAGTAAATTAATTACATTCATAATTTGACAAAGACAGTGTCTGCAGTCTTACAGTATATGCAGCTGCAACCTTGTTAGCACTTTTGCTTTTAATTGAGTGTTAAACACATTTACCCTAACTGCCTAATGTAAATAAACTATTTAATCTCTAATTCATTCTGTTTCCATGCTTGTGGTGTTCATGCTACATCTTCTTCAGTCTCCTATGGAACTCATGTATTTTAGTATTATAGAATCAGCAGCCAGGTAGAACTTTTTTTACTTCTCTCTCTTCCGAATTTTTATTCTTGAACCAAAGATGCTTTCAAGGGGCTTTCAAAGTCTTGATTTGAGTGAGTTTTATCAAAACAAAGTATTCTTTATTCAACTTCACCAGTCAGACTCATGGCTATTTTTGTAGATTCTGTACTATTTTATCAGCTCTATATTATTCATTATATTTTATATTTTATCATAGAAAAATAACTTGCTACTAAAACTTGCTACACATCACTGGTTTGATATTATAATTTATTGTATCTGCACTATTCTACCGCTATTTCTCTTATTTTACCATGGGTTTGTCTTTTTTTCTGTGTGCTTTATTAAAATTGTGTACAAATCATGTTTTCATTTCTTGCAATGTTTATCTGCGACTTTACGATATTATACCACACTTGTGAGTTTTAATTCACTATTACATTCCTTCATTATTTATATCACATTTTCTCACTTGAATTTGTTTTTGTTGCTCCTTTCTCAGGAATGAGACTTGTCACAGTGTCTGCCAGTGTTACAGGGCTCACAATAGGGATGCATTTCCATCTTCCAGCTGTATTCCTTTAGTGAATTTCTAGTTGAATTCGAAAAACTGAATACCTCATTGCATACATGACTATTATTTATCAATTCATATCTTTGTTAAAGCTAAGCATGATTTTCAGTTGAGATGTATAGACTTTAATACTCATTCGAGAGTTGAACTTGGTGCAAGATTACACAACTGGGCTAAGGCAGGAAACAAGAAAAGGACAGAGTGAAAAGTAAAAAAATGGACACAATTGCTGTGTAAAGCATTCACTTTGATGCCCGAGAGCTAAAGGTTAATGTGAAAAGTTCTCCCCTCCTTTTTTCTCTCCGTTGCTCCTCTCTCTCTCTCTCTCTCTCTCTCTCTCTCTCTCTCTTTCATGCTGCTGAGCCATGCATCTTGCTTTCATAACACACCGGACATGCACTTAATAAAGCCTAGGCTTTTCCTCATGGGTGAAAGCCTTCATTAACTTCTGAGATATACGAGGAATAATGATGGACCTCTTCAGTTACAGCCGTTTCAGGGTAAAGATTTCTAAAGCAGCACCAAAAGGCTTTCTTTAAAGTGATTTTTAATCCAGTGCTAGAAAAAAACTGATTTGTTTCATAAGATCATCAATATCAGTTTCATATCTGTAAACCCAAATGTTGTAACTAATTAATCAATTTGATTTTTATAATTTTTATTTATTTATACTTTTGAAGTAAGCTGTGCAATGTTTCTGTTTTAAGTTAATAAAAATATATTGTTTAAGTGTAGCTAAATTAAAATATTGGACTTTCACAAGATTGCACTGCATAATGGGTAATCAGCAAGTTCTTGTTAAAAAGCTGTTTATTTGGCGTTTTTTGCATATTAATCAATGCAAATAGTTAATGCAGTGTATCTGATGTTTGACCATTTATATAATACTTTTTGTTAATGGTTGTGCTTATGTGGGCGGAAATTGCTCCCGGCAGATTGTGTCTATAAAAGTAAGTGAAGTGACAGTGAAGGGTTTCATCACTCCTTCAACTTGGTGCATTCTGATCACAAGTCGATCTACTCACTCACCAGACCACAATTGACCATAAAGCTAGATTAGTTAACTTAGATTATTAGTTAAAAAGCTACTATAACTATTTTTTACTTGGATGACTTAACTGAAAATGTGTACAAATTACAATTTCAGTTATTATCATATTAAAGTTGCATTAAGTATTTAGAGTTAGAACAAATTCATTATTTTAAATGCAGTGAACTATGTAAAAATACTATATTTCTGCATACTTTAAATGAAAACCCTCATTATTCAAAAAATTGTATGTAGCTAATTGCGTAACATTTTTTGAGTAAGCTCAACTTAACCAGGATCCCACTTAGTGCGGAAACTGATTTGTAGTTTTATAACATAGTAGTATGCAATTAATCTGATTAAAGAAATCAGAGTAAGCATAACCACATTTACATGACAGAAACTGTTTGCACTATAATAAATAAGCAGATTTCTCAGACAAGATTGTGCTCTTTCTTTCCGTAATTTTAAGTAATATTTATGTCTATTTATCTAATCAAGTTGATCATTAAAAACACATACAGTAACTCATTTAACTCAATGCTCCAAAAATATTTGATGTACATTTGCTGATGCTAAATAGTTCTGGGTAAGGTTTTCACCAGCATGAAGTTAAACGCTTATTTTGTTCAATTCCATTCCAGATATTTCAAGCCTCAGAAAGGTTGAAATGGACATATGTGGATTTTTTTTATCAGATGGCGGTACTGTAGTCCTATGATCTCACATTTCTTTGGATTATAAACTGGTTGGTCATTTAATGGTCATTAGTCTACCACTGTCCCACCCCTACTATAAGAGTCTCCAGGGCCGCAGGTGCAGTCAAACATTGGGAGATGTGTGAAAGAGAGAGCAAAGTAGGTTACTGTAAGTCATGTGTACACTGTCAGGACTGTCGCCGTTTAAATGCATTCACCCTTTGCTCCTTAAATTGCTTGAATCGACTTTTCTGACCCCTACGACGGGCTCTGTGAGAGTGGGGAGAGCAATTACTGTTGTCTAAGTGGTAGTGCAAAAACTGAGTCACGTACAAATGCCAGATCTAAACCTCAAGCTGCATGATCATGAGCCCGTAATCAGTTTGGATTCATCATAACATCTGTGCCTGTTGTGCACATGTGACAAGGATGTTTGTTAATGGCATATTCAGGACTGTGAAGCATTCCTATTTAGCTCTGTTTGCATTGTTTTATTCCAGATCACTCAAGCACACAATCAGTTCATCCCAGTTCTCTTACCCTCCACTGGAGTGACAAACATGCTATGTGTAGTTTTTCGCCGTCTGTTTAAAATGAATCCTGCTTGCCATGGCTAACGTGCTTAGGCTGCAAAACAAATTGACTAAACCTTGGACTTGTTGCATCATGCATGCCTGTGAGTGTAGAAAGATCTGTCTGCGAATGTAAATAGCGCTGGCTGTAATGGAGCATCTTGCTAACTGTTGTTGTTTCTTGTTTCTTTCACGTCTAATTAGTCATAAAATGTCAGTACATCCCTAACCTGCCGTGCACCGTATCTCGAGGCAATTACCATAAGTGATTTCAAGAGCCTGAATGCAGTGATTATGTAGCTGGAAGCCTTAAAACATCTCAGAGTCATTAAGTATGGTGGTGTTACATGATCTGTGACAGCATCAATACCATGATTAGCATTTAAGCCTAGCAGCAAGCTCCAGTTCTCCCTTGTTAAACAAAAACATACTATTTGTCAACAGTACTATTGAGGCATTCCACAAAAGTGATTTGGTCTCATAGATTTCACATGCTAAAAAGCCGGGGCCCTGTGTTGTGTTAAGGTTAGCATCCAAGTATAAACATCGACTAGACCGTCAGTTATGTGCTATGGCATCCATTCTTACTTCTTAAAGTGTACCTACAGCCTGAGCAAGTCACCTGTCCATATCAAGGCTGTGCTATTATACAGTGTGATATGTTGGCGAGAATAGTCAAATGTGTCAATGTAATGATAAATGTCAGTCATCCCTCTAAAAAAAATGCTATTGAAGTGTATAGCTATGCTCTGAATAAATTTTTTTAAATTGAGTTCTGAATATATTTCAAAGGAAAGATAGCTGCATTGCCTAAAGGTGCCGTATTATGCCACTTTTAAATAATGTATATATTTGCCACCTCTAGACTATCACTGCACCCTTAATAACATTCAAAATGCAGTATTTATTATAAACAATATATTTGAATTCCCTCAAACAGAATCAGTGTGACAACTGTTTCTCTCACTGCCATGCATCTGCCATGGTCCTTTTGCTCGTTGGCACAAAGAAAATCTACCCATTTCCGACAAGTATATTAATCTTTTGGTAAGCCAAAAACTAACTTGGTCCTGGACATACATTATTGTTTATCCGACACTTTCATTGACATGTAATGGCGGGTAATATGATTGGTTATTGGGGCACATTTCATGACAAGGCCAGTGTAATCTACCATTGAAATCCTCCCTCAATGCCCCAGAAGCCTTTCACCTCTGGCTCTTAGTAGAAGACAATAGCAGAACCCAGTGAAAGTAAAATTACTGGCCACAAATTGTCAGCGCTCTGTCAGTTCTGTCTCTGCTGGTGTGCCGACAGGCAGTCACCTGTGTCTGGGCTTATCGTCACAATGAATGGAGATGATGGGATCAGAGCCAGTGGTGGAATATCAACAGCAGACAGTCCAAACTGTCAGCACTGTTAATCTGCTAAAGGTCAGACAAAGCCTTCAGGCAGATCACACTGAGTGGTTGGCTCTCTGATCAGCTTCACCACCAGAGAGGGATAAAGAGAAAGAGAGAGAGACCCTATGCTCAAGAACGCTATCAGACCCTGGGGCTTTGCATTGTGTGCTGGGGCTTTTAGTTTAACTTAGAGTAGCAGGCATTGAGATATGTATTCTCGCTGGGCAGAATGACGAACATTGTGGAGGATGGAGAGGTCTTCATAGATAGATTGTAAGGAGTAATTCAGTAAATGAGCCAACTCCCATGGGTCTTGCTTGAAGTGCCAGCAGCTGAACCATATACTGCAAACCCTCCATAGTTAAAAGATTGCAAACTCATGAGAGAAAGGACTATAGGTGCTAGACAACTATGCAGTTTTGCAATTACAAATGTGTTTAATTACTTTCTTTTGATATGCATTTAAAAAATCCAACAGAATTCCCCTTCAAAGAACATACTTAGATAGTGCATTAGAATATATTTTGTGCATTAAATGTTAATGAGCACTACAAACAAATAGACCAGTTTTTTTAAGAACCTATTGTGCCATGTGAGAGTTTTGAAATAACCTTACAGCTGTTAAATCAAGGTACAGATGGGCCATGTTTGCCCTGATGACCATAGTTCAGGCAGCTATAGCACACAAATATGTGCGTGCAGTCATAGATAACGCTCTTTCCACCTTGACAAACTACTACACTTTCCTTCAAAACAAATAAACATGCCTGAAATATATATTTCAGATTTTAGAAAGATGTATCCTTTGCTAGTCTCAAGGGCAAAAACAGAGCTTTTAGGTGCAGAGATATTGGCTATCCAGAATTAAATCTGTGTACTTAGTTTCTGAGACTATGCTACAAGTGCTTAGGTTTGAAATAACACAAGCTCTTGATCTTAAAGTAAATAAGTGGAAAAGAAAAATGGGATTTAAACTTTGTATACTGTTCTGCAACTCATTTTCGAGGATGCATGCAGTCAAGGAAATGTGCAGGATGTGATGGTGTTTAAAAATAACCTTTTACATTTATATTTCAGAATTTCTATTTACAGCATGACAGCAATGCACTAGAGATTGCATTGCGAAAATTCAAGTGTACCTGTAGACAGGATCACCTTGAGATGGTAATTGCCCTGCAACTCACGCCTGTTCTGTCCCCGCAAGTGGTTTGGGGTTCAGTGTACTCCACTGTGCCCACATATATTACCTTTGTGTGATGAACTGAATAAAAGTAATTTGATTTAAAAAAAAGTAATTGCCCAGACCAGTTATTTTTCTTAAATTATTTTGCATTTAGATGCCAATATTCCACAAATGTTTTTCTTCCAAGCAGGAATCAGTATACTTTTCTAAAAATTAAAAATAAAAAGAGAGAAAGAGAGAGAGAGAGAGAGATAGAGCGAGAGAGAGAGAGAGAGGGGGAAGGGGGATGATCTGCCTGAAAGTAAATACAGCAGCATTTACTGAAACAGAGCAGAGTTAGCTACTAAAACAAAACAAAAGCCAATGCAGACTCTTGAGCTGCAGTTCCTGTCACATTTTTGCTTCTCACTGAAAATGAAACAATGACGAGAATAACTTTTAATGAATTGAAATAAGATTTTGTGTGCACTCATGCTGAACGAAGCAGCTTGATCACCCAGACTCCAATCTGGGCACATTTATAACTGTGCGAGTTAAACCTTTTAAGCATTAATACATTAAAACTGAAATGATCTGAACTGCAAAAAAAAAAGTTAACAGGGGTTTATGAACATTTTGAAACTTGCTGCATAAGTGGCATGCTTATATTCCGAACGCCTGTCACTAATTTTATCTATATCATTTAATACAGGTTCTGTATTAAATGATATTTAGAGATAATTAGAGATATATCCATCAAATTGAAAACAACATGACAATTTTCTGCTGTTGCCTTTAACAAATCATTTGCCTTTTCAACTTAACTTTTATTAAAACAGTCATGCAACAAAAACATCAAAGTTGAAGTTGAAGCCTCTTCTTAGTTTGCTAACTATGCTTTCCATATCCATCATATTTCATCTAACATTTTGGTTCTCATTTAGTACTTGGACAGTTTTTTTTCTTGCTCATCATTTTCAGCATTGCTTTCAAAGGGCAGTTGACTCTTCCCAGTACATATATTGTATATTTGTATAGAGAAAACACTTTCAGTAACACAAATATAGCATGCTTTAACCATAATCAAAACAAATGAAACATTCAAAATATAAAATAAATATAGAAGACAGTGGCCAACTCTGAGATGGTTTTTAGACCAAGTGTAACAAGCCACAGAATGCTCCGCCATTCCAAAGTTTAGAGTCTACCTGGCTTGAGGAGCTTAACGAATGTGGAGGGGCACACACAGCAAGTAGATTAATACAACATTGACAGATTTTAATCAGATTGATATTAAATTCAAAGCAATAAGTGTTGTCAGTAAAAAATGTAATGTTTTACATTTTTCTCTTACATAGATGTGAAATCAGTATTTGGAGGACTGCTCCATTACATTTCACCAAGGATGAATTAGGTAATCCTTTTAACTTCAATTGCAAAAAAAAAAAACGATTTGAACTGCAGATAGATTTGAGACTACAGATAGGTTGTCAGTCATGGCCACATTCTTTAATCATTAAAATACCCATTCCCTTCAGACAATTTACACATTTAAAAATCACCAAATCCTTCCACATTGATTTTCTTTCTATTCCTAGGAGGATATGAGAGCACCTGGAGTAAAACTTCTTGCGGATCTTACACAGTAAAATGCGGAGAACAAAACTGTGTTTGGTCCTCCTCTGGTTGAAAAAAAACCCCTCAAATAAATCAATATTGGATATAAAAATATCTAAAACAACCAATTTTTAACTGAATCTTTGAAAGAAAAGTTTATATTTTGTTATACAAACATCACAAAAGGTGTTTTATCTTTTCTTACTCAATGTAGCAAAAATGTTTAACTTAACAATGTTTAAAAAATGTTTAACTCTACATAGAAAGGGACCAAATACACTGAGTAAATTCAACATTTATTGTGTACAAATATGAAGGAACATTTGATCATAAAAGTCCTTCAGTTCTCCTTGATTTTGGAGAACTTAATCAACCTGACAGAAAGTGTCTGATGTTAGAGTTAAGCAGCAGAACAGAGTAACTTACTTCGTCAAATCTTCTGGCTGGAGATGAAATGTTCAATGAAACATTTGTTTTCTAACATAAGCTAATCCCACTCTTCCATATTGTTGTTCTACCTCCCAGGTAACATTTGAGAATCCTCCACCTGGTGTCATAGGCACAACAAGTCCCGTAACCCCTTTGATGATGTGTGGAGCAATCATGGTGTTGATGGAGAGGAGATCAGATCAAACCATCCCAGCACTGCCACTGTTATTAATAGTCTGCAAGCTGACATTCAGCCAAACAAAGGGCATGGGGAGAATAGACTGCTGATGGAGTGGATATAGAGACGAGCTGGTGTCAGTTGCCTTGGTATTCGTGTTTGAACAAGGTTTGTGTGCATGTGTGATGCATGTTAATTCACTCCAAAGTAAAGTGATTCTCATTGTCTTTGAAGATGTCAGGGCGAGATGAAAGAGATCGCTCCCTCTCTCTCTCTTCCCCTTTCTATTCTCACATATCTCCACACTGACACATGTTGGCTGCAGTGTTCTCTATCCCTGGTTTTGCACAAGGAAGTGACTGTAATGGGTGCAGTCAGGTGGAGATAAGCACTATGTTATTTTTGGATCTCTCATTACTATTGATATTTAAATGCACTCATTACATGCACATTTTGTAATGAAGATCTGAGCCAGTTCTTGGTAGGGATTATTTATTACAGGGATTTATCAGGGAAAATTCAGACAAAAGTCTCCAAGAGCAAAACTGATACAAATCCCTTAGTTTGACAAACCCTGTGTATATCATGTGTTTGTTAATTTTAAAATAAAAAAAATGTATTTTCAAATTTAAAAAAATAATGTTTTCATTGAAATCTGTACGGGAACTATTAGCCATTAGCTATGTTTCTTTATTGCGAGACTTTTCTTCTGCGTAACAAAAGACATTTTGAAGAACGTTTTAGGCGTTCATGTGGCGCATTATGAACAATGTTTGAGAATGAAACAGTGAAGTGCAAAGCCTTTTTTTGGCAAGCTATTAGAAGCTGCGTGAGCTTGTCTTACTGCCCTTCAGTCTATAAGAAAAAGAAAAGAAAAGAAAAAAATATAGGAAAGCTATTACAGGAGCTCTTAAAGCTTTATAAGTTTTGCAGTTACCTTTAGTGATACCTGTAGCAAAGGGACAAGAAAAGTATAGTAACACATTTTCCGGCTGAAAATACCTTTTTTAGTACCCTCAAGTCTTTCCTTTTTTCTGTGCCATCTATCTTGTTGGTAATTACTGTTTGAATGACCCTGATGGGGAAAGATTTGAAATTCTCAATTCTCACTAGATACTTGCTGTAAGTGATTTGGTAAATAAACCTCGCCCTCCTTGCCTAAAGAAATTAATCAATGTAAAAACAAAGCTAAGCTATTTGACATTCTTGTTAGTTAGTAAACTATACTTTCCATATAAATTACATTTATTCTTTAACATTTTGGTTCTCAGGTAATTCTTGACCAGATTTTATTTAATTTTTTCTATCTTAAAATTGTCAGCATTGCTTCCAAAAGGCTGTTGGCTCTTTCCAGTAAAGGGAAAACAAGCATATTTTTATATTTTTCAGTAACAGAAAACAGTGATAAAGAGATAAGAGTATTTACAACAATTAAAACATTCAAATAAATAAATCAATACATAAAAGTTAATTTTCAAAAAGTGTTTGTAAATACTCTTCTACTACTATCTGACTAAAAGTTCTGTCAAAAAAAAGTATATATATATATATATATATATATATATATATATATATATATATATATATATATATATATATTTATTTATTTAAACAAGTGTTTTAGTTTTAGTTTGATTATGTGTCTAGTGTTGTGCCCAAGGGCAGCGTAGTAACTGAAAGCAGATTTTCCTTGTTAGCAGTGAACCAGTGGTAGAAATAACTAGTTTATTCATGATATGAGTTCTGTTTGATTTCTATTCAGTTTAGAATGAAGATAAATCTTGATAGAAGATTTATAAGTTTTGAAGGGGATGATTTTATATCTCCAGGGATCACACTAACTTATCATACGCATTTTGAGGGGAAAAAAAGCTGATGTTACAATAAACCGGTTCTTCTACTGAAACTGTTGCCTGAGTCAAACTGGTGTTCTTTGTCACTTTCTCTCCAGCACAGTCTCTCTTGGGGGCCAAATCTTAATGGGGAGAAAAAACTGGTCTTGGCATGCTGTACTCAACTAATGCTGGGCCAGACATTTGAATTCAGAAGCAGTGCCAGCCAGAATGTTGCAATGGAGAGCAATAGTGGAATCAAATTCGAGTGTTTTCCGCTTGCCCAACAAACTGTCAGGCCATACGGTATTGTGTGCTTGCAGAATCCAATTGTCCATCTTGGATACGGCATATTCTCATTACCAAGTTACTTTAAGAAAAGGGAGTCTTGATGCATTGCACAGACAGAGCCTGGAGAGAGGGTTTAATTCGCTTTGCAGTAGTGCTGGTCAATATGCTGGTATCACTTTCTCTATTCCTCACTCACTCCCTTTATTTATCTTACATACAGGGAAAAGAAATATTATGTGGCAGCATTAGCTGCAATAATACTTTAGCTCCAGGACTGAGGTCCCAACAATATCACCAATCCTTGGGTGAAATGAAGAAAAATATTATTTTAGCCTTTTAGCATTATTTGAACCAAGGACGTTGTTTTACAAACCATGTCCTTGTGTACTCTTTGGTGAAAGAAACACTACAAAGCACAATACTGCCAGCATAGTATTCAGGAGTATCTGAATGACACTACACATTTAGACCAAACACATTCAAAGATTATTAGCTTAGCCCAGGTGCTTTAGGGATTTATTTTGTTCATGCCTGCAGCTCATTGGCATCTTTGAGAAGTGATTTATAACCCTTTTGTGTTGCCAAAGATTAAACAATAAGAGACGGGAATGTCAAAATGGACATCAGTCTTTTTGAAGTAAAAAAAATGGCTCGAGGTTTTAGTCTGCAATTGATTTCTATTTTATTTTTCCAGAAAGGTTAATCACTAATGCAGCGCTAGTAGATAGAGGGGTTGCTATGACCAGAAGGAATATTGTAATAACTCAAATTGAGATGTGCTATGCTGTTGCGCAACCAGGATACTTGCCAACTCTTGTAAAAGCAATAGCATGTAATTTTTGCTCACAGGGTCAACTAAAAGTCAAGAAACTGTATGGTCTGTAACAATGGTCATATAATCTGTGCATCTGTAATGGTTGGGCTTGGTAAAATACCATTGAATGTGGCAAACTTCTTGAAGCAAGACATTGAGTGTGTTTACATGCTCTTCAATAAACGATTTGTAAATAAATCAATTAATTAATACAATGCTTTTGTGCGTTTACATGCCAACCAATAAAATGACTTCACGAAAACAGAGTTTACAATACACTCAGCCTTTCCCTGATTTTCATTGAAAGAGACAAACAAAATACAGTAACATCTGGCGGTGAACACTTTGCCAGTGGCTGTATTGTTTAACCTAAACCTTTGCCTACAATGCTTACAATTGTATCATTCTTTCTTTTGAAGACTGAGTTTATATTTTAACAGAGCTCCTATTTCTTATTTCTGGACTCTTATTTCTGTTTGTGATGAATACTTCCTGACCACTTTGAGCATGCTCAACCCAGACCACAAACGTGCGGAGACAAAACAAATGAGGGTTATTGCTCAATTAGGGTCTGGGGAACACTGCAAGAGACCTCTGTTAAGAATGTGCAGTTGTATAGTTACATAACTATGAAAAATTTGTACCGCATTCTAGGTTAAAAGAAACAGCCTGGGGGGAGGTGGAGTAGGCTGAGCTCGGGTACAGAATGATACAATCAAGTGTTTTCAGAATCAGTTTCAAAAGCAAAAGGTTGTTTTCATATTTGGAAATATCAAATGTAGCAAATATCAACAGACTACCGTATTAAAGGACCCGCTCTATAAGATAATATAAATTATAATATTAGATATAAAGATATAATAAATTATCAACTCGACTATTAAACAATTAGTGTTAGTCTTGTATCTGTCCGGTCTTTGGCTTTAATGATGCCGCCCTAGTCCAGGCCAGGTTTTGGTTCTCCTTTGTTATTATTTTGATTATATTTCCATGCTCTTCTGTGGTTGTAACATTGTTTTCCATGCCTTTCTTTAACACTCCTCATGCCTTTTAATCTCCTTGACATAGTGTTATCTTATCACAGTGTGGTTTAAGTCTGTTTCAAGTTACCTTGCTCATTTACTCAGCATGTGGCGTCTGTTATGTTATCTGTTTTTATGTTACTTTTTTGCAGTAAGTTTGCAGTCAGTGCATATCCAATCTGTGTTTCATTCTTATAAATGTTCAAATTCTTCCTGACTCTTGCAAATACATTCCTGACATAACCATAGTGAAATTGTTAAGTTGGGTTTTTTGAAAAAAGTTTAAATTAGTGCCTATATTTTAGGTGTGGCAATCCAAAATAAGAAAATATCAAGAAAAGGATTTAAGAGAATCGCAAGTGACCCACCGGCTTCATTTAGCAGCCATTAAAAATGAATGAATAACATACAGGAAGTTTGTAAAGAGCAATAATAGGTTTCAAATGCAAACAAGGCTTTTCAACATCTAATTTCTGACTGCCTGGCTTGTTCTCCATCCTACCTTGGGCTTAAATTATTCATTCTGCGACCTACAGGATACAGCTACTCTCTGCATCTGAAACATACCGGTGTTCTACTGCAGGGTTCCTAATGCAGGTCTGGCTTGAAAACTCATCCAAGGTCAATTAAAACTCAGCTCCTTCTCAGCAGACAAGTGCTAGCTAGTATTAATCATCATATTGCTTTTCTTGCATTTCTGCCCCTGTTCACAGAGCAATGAGTAAAAAGAGATACCCAGGGAAATCAGGTTGTGGATACAAAACAGAATAAGATAGCCTTGCTGGACCTTATAGCAAAAATATGGAGTCATTAAAAAACAAACCGATTGTCAGCTCTCTCCATCAAGCTTCATATTTGTATTGCCTCATTTCTCAATGCTACATCAGTAGCATTAAAAGGCATTCTCTGCCTGTTCTGAATGAGTGCACACAACCTTGGGGCAGTGGTCCGAAAGCTGACAGTGTACTGTAGCATTTTTGTTAAGCATCACACCTGTCACTAGATCGCAGATTCACAGCGAGCTCTCTGAGGGCCCAAGGGTTCACAGCAGGAAATTGTGTTGTTGTGGTTTCGCAGACCTAGCGGGAAGCTTCAGGAGGGGAGGAAGCACAGAGGCTACTATGGTTTTATGAAGCAATGCGCCTCTCCCCAGAGGTCTTGTGGTGTGATCAGCTAAAACAGAGATAATTGAGAGGGAACACAGATCGCTGTTGTTCAGCAGGTGGGATTGGACAGTTGGCATTTTCCTTTTAAGTAAATGATGACAAACCTGGAGAAAACTGTTAATGCTAAACTGGAAACCAAATGGTTGATATTTATAGAGATTGTGCTAAGTTTGTAAAGGCAGTTGCTTTCAGTGTTTTTTTAGTGGATCAGTAATAAGTCAGGCTTTAAAACAAAACAAAAGTTCACCAGGTTGCCACATACCCCCGACGATGTGGGTTGATTACCACATTACATTACAAAGAGAACATTGAACCTCAAATTCATTCATTTTAATTAAATGTAGCATGAAGTTCAGGTGCCTGAAGTTCAAACAAGAGGCCATTACTAGTTCATAATAGGAATTATTTATGTCTTTAGCTGGTGTTGCTTGCTCATATTTAGGTTAAATATGTAGAGTTTATATTAAAAGCTGTGCCACTGATTTCATAGAATGGCACCATGGCTTCAAATTGTGTCAGAAAGCAGTAGTTTTGAAAAATGTATTTGTGTTTTTGGAGCATGAAGAGAGTAGTGCTGAGACACAGAGTGGATCCACCACTGTTCATAGGCCTGTTCCAACGCATGCAAACCATGCACTTGTAGAGAAAGAGGGAGATGCTTTTACACCTGCCACTTTTACCCTTGATGCCCAAAGTTACCTTATATATCATCTAAAATTTCAGTCTCCTTTTCCCAAGCTTGATGGGAAATGTAGCTCTTGCATGCGAGTCTGCCCACAGTGGAGCTGTGACCATATAAATCTGAACAGATACAAAGGTTGAGCCATGCTGTAGAATGATAACCACTTTAAAGAGCCAAGCGGTGGAAACAGGCCCCTATTGGAAGTGTAATTTTGTCCAAAAAAACAGAGCTGCTTTAAGTAGTGGCGATAATTTGCACATAAGGTCACAAGATTTCTTTGCTCGTCATGCTAAAATTTAAACATGTAGATTTTTTGTTCCTATCGCTCGCTTGAAGGAACTAAACAGTTAATTCAGTTACAAATTCATAATTGCTTTTAGATTTTCAGCTCGCAGTACATTGTTAGCAGCTTGCTCACATTTACAATTTCTTCTTATTTATGCAGTTATTTCTTCTTCTTTTTCTTCTTCTTTCGGCTGTTCCCAGTTTAGGGGTCGCAACAGCAAATCATCTGTTTCCACCTAACTCTGGCCTCAGTATCCTCTACTCTTGCACCAATTACCTTCATGTCCACCTTCAGCACCCCATATAACTTGTCTTTGGCCTTCCTCTCGCCCTCTTGCCTGGCAGCTCCATCTCCAACATCCTTCTACCAATATAACTACTATCCCTTCTCTGCACATGTCCAAACCATCTCAATCTGGCTTCTCTGACTTTGTCTTCAAAACAACCAGCCTGAGCTGTTCCTCTGATGTGCTCGTTCCTAATCTTGTCCATCCTTGTCACTCCTAAACTGAACCTCAACATCCTCATCTCTGCTACTTCCATCTCTGCCTCGTGTCTCTTCCTCACTGCTACAGTCTCTAACCCATACATCATAGCTGGTCTCTGTTCTGTTCTGTACACATTTCCTTAGATTCTTGCTGACACTCTTCTGTCACACAACACCCCTGACACTTTTCTCCACCCACTCCAACCTGCCTGCACTCGCCTCTTCACCTCTTTTCCACACTCCCCGTCGCACTGGACTGTTGACCCCAAATACCTAAACTCCTCCACCTTCTTGACCCCCTGTAACCTCACTGTTCTTCTTCTCTCCCTCTCGTTCAAACACATGTATTCTGTCTTACTACGACTGACTTTCATTCCTCTTCTTTCTAGAGCAGACCTCCAACTTTCCAGGTGTCCCTCCACCTGCTCTCTACTCTCACTACAGATTACAATGTCATCTGCAAACATCATTGTCCATGGAGATTCCTGTCTGACCTCATCTGTCAACCTGTCCATCACCATAGCAAACAAGAAGGGACGATCCTTGATGTAGCCTCACCTCCACCTTGAACTCCTCCGTCTGACCTGCAGCACATCTCACTGTTGTCATACTCCTCTCATACATATCCTGAACTACTCTGACGTACTTCTCTGCCACTCCTGACATCCTCATACAGGACCATAGCTCCTCTCTCTGCACCCTGTCATACGCTTTCTCTAAGTCCACAAAGACGCAGTGCAGCTCCTTCTGAGCATCTCTGTACTTCTCCATTAGCATTCTCAGAGCAAAAATTGCATCAGTAGTGCTCTTCCTGGGCATGAAGCCATACTGCTGCTCGCAAATATCCACTTCCCTTCTTAGCCTAGCTTCCACTACTCTTTCCCAGAGTTTCATTGTGTGGCTCATCAACTTTATACCTCTGTAGATGTTACAACTCGGCACATCACCCTTGTTCTTAAAGATTGGCACTAGGACACTTCTCCTCCATTCCTCAGGCATCTTCTCACTCTCTAGAATCCTGTTGAATAACCTAGATAGGAACTCCACTGCTGTCTCTCCAAGACACTTCCACACCTCCACAGGGATGTCATCTGGACCAACAGCCTTTACACTCTTCATTCTCCTCAGAGCCTTCCTCACCTCATCCTTTTTAATCTTTTCAACTTCCTGCTCTACAATGTTCACCTCTTCCCCCCTTCTTTCCCTCTCATTTTCCTCATTCATCAACTCCTCAAAATACTCCTTCCACCTTCTCTGCACACTCTCCTCACTCGTTAGAACCCTTCCATCTCTATCTTTTCTGTTGCACATCCTTCTCTGTCTCTCTGTCTCGCTAATCTGTACAATTCCTTCTCACCTTCCCTCGTGTCTAACCTGGCATACAACTCATCATATGCCTTCTGTTTGGCCTTTGCCACCTCCCTCTTCACTCTGCGCTGTGATTCCTTGTAGTCCCGTCTACGTTCTTCAGTCCTTTCGATGTCCCACTTCTTTTTAGCTAGCCTCTTCCTCTGGATGATGTCCTGTACTTCCTCATTCCACCACCATGTTTCCTTATCTTCTTTCCTTCTTCCTGCTGACTCACCTAGCACCTTCCTACCTGTCTCCCTGATCACTTCTGCTGTAGTTTCCCAGTCCTCTGGAAGCTCATCCTGACCACCCAAAGCCTGTCGATTTAATGCACCTTTATTAGGGCTCTGAACCAGAAAAAAAAATCAAAAGAATGTTATTTATTACTCTCTTCACTATTGGCAACAGCTAATAATTTACTGGAAATGGCACATGTGATGCTGATGCAGTAATTTTGAAATGGCGTGCTGTCAATTTTCTCAGGAAACAAAAGTTTTAACTGTAGAAGAGAGGGAAAGAGTCCCCACTTATGAATACTCAGAAGAAAACAACATACCACCTGATAAACTTGGTTCATAAAACAACTAGTCCCAGACGCTGACTTCACACACAAGGAACATTGGCTAAAGGTCTGATGGGTTTGGTGCTTTTCTATGACAGGCACTGCAAGAATCCAGAAGTGGTGTTCTTACTGGACTATTCTGTCCAGAATTCCGGGAGAAGCCGGTGTCATATTTGTTTTAGTTTTGGAATCAAAGTTCAGTCATACAACGAAGAAAAGATCATTATTCTAGCTGTGTGCCCCCTCAATTCCATTATAGGATTTTGTTTGTTCTATTCCTTTAACTTCTCTTTATCTCTTATCTTCTGTTACTTCTATGGGATGTTTTCACACTACAACACATGATGTGAAACATTGGGATTGGTTGCTTGTCAAGTCAGTCAAATGGCTTCTTTAGGGGGTCTTGACCACAAAAAGCAGTCAAAACCCCCCAAACCTTTCCTGAAGCTCTGGCTATGTGAGACTATAAACCAATCACAAAGTGAATGCTCATAGAATGTTTTTGATCTCTGCAATGCTCTAAGCAAAACAACACATTAGATGTTTATTGAGGAACCATAAATACAAAGTGTATCTTGAAATGGCATGAAAATAAGTTCTCAGTACTCTGACAAATACCCAAAAGATATAAAATAATCGACCCAAGAGCTACACAAGGAGCTTCTGTGTTTCACCTAAGTATAGTTTGCTAGGACCTCTAAAAGCCCTGGTAATTAAATGGGATACAGCTCCTATAAGGTGCTCCAACTCTAATCCCTTACTAAATCAACTGTTAAATACGATCAAAGACTACTAAATCAATTTCCAAACTTCGAGTTCACAAATGCACTTTCATTAAGCTGCTCGCTTCTGTAATAAGGTAGACATATCTGTGTGTGAAATCAGATAATTACTGCAGAATGGAGCGGTCTCACTTTAATTAAGGCGCAGTGAGAAGACGCCCTGGCTGATGGAGGGGGAGGCTGCTGAGGTCACGTTGTGCTGCCTTAGCGGTTAAACGTCTGTCTTGCTTCACGCTGCTCACAGCACAGGTGACATTATAAGCAGCTTAATTGGAATCAAGTTTTGATTTCATTTCTGCATTAATTCAGGACAGCTTGTCAAACAACAAGCCATATTCAACTAATGCAAAAACAATCTTTGATGCTGCTGCTGCCATGATTTTTTTGTTTATTTAAATTTTTTATGCATGTCACTTTTTGATGTCCTATTTGTATTGTGCATTAGAAGGATGCTTGTAATTATTGCACTAAAGCAGTTCCCCAAAGAGAGGGAGAGAAAATAAATATAATAATGCACTGAAGCGTAGAGTTTAGGGTGTAGATAAAGCTTCAGCAGTGACATTATTCGACGTTGCAGAGTGGGGGTGGGGGGTGATCACATTTAAGTCACATTGAGCAGAGTCTCGATCCATTGAGCCTTTTGTGACTGAAAACAAGCCTCCCGGCTTCAATTATTATACATGTTTTAATAAAGTGTTGAGGATGGAGCTGGTGGTAGATTTTTGCGCTATGATAATGTTTCCGTAGAAGGGATTATCTTCCATCAACACTGTTGCAGAGGGAAGCTGGGAGCACGCATAGAGGTAGATGACCTTGGACTAGCAGGGTCTGACCTGGTCCAGCTGGGGCATCAGTGGAGGGTGGAAGGCCACAATGAAGGCACAACTTAGATAATTATATCCACATTGAATTACAAAGTGATTCTAATGGATACAATTGCATTTTTTGCCAATAAAAACTACCACACAGCAGTGTGCCTTTAACAAGAAGAATTTTCCGATTCATCAACTAAAATATGAAATATTTTATTAAAAATAAAACACAAAGAGAGTTTCATAACCTAAATAGGTTTTTAAATATCCAAGGGGTATTTCTAGTAGTCAGTAAAGCCACTGGTGCAAATTATTTGGGGTATAAAAGCTTGTTCAAATTAAAACACAAAAATTTTCTATACTTTGTTTTCAACTGTCATTGAAGTTCAGGTAATATAAATGCTACACATCAGTCAATAAAAAAAGCCAAGTAAAAAAACATAAGGCCAATTAAAAAAACTATGAAACCTCACAGATATGCAACATGACATGCTACTGTAAGTTATGTGTTTGTTATGTTTGTATATTGTGGATGAACAACTCAAAATTTATTGTATTTTAGGAAAGTGAAAACCATTAAAAGTGAAAATGTGTTCTAAATTCAAATAATTTTGTGTTGCTTAATTTTTATCTTTTATCCCTAACCGTTATCCAAGAGTTAAAATTAGTTTTAAGAGGATCCATTTTAACAAGGGGAGGCCAAATCTCGATCGTGCCACAGCAAAATGCCTTGACTCCTCTAGAGTATTGAACTATTTATACATTTTAAAATCAGAATTAAAAGAGACACCAAGTTTCGCCACTTTAGGTGAAACATATTGTCCAAAAGACCCCGGATCTTTTTGGGTACCTTTTGGACCAAACAATATAATCTAAGTTTGAATAACAGACTGCTGTGCAACCTAACCAAATGTACCAGCTATTTAGACCCATTTGTGATTATGCTGTTCATGTGTCCAACATGTGTGTAGTAGAACCTTGCTTAATACAATAGCCTTTTTTTGAACACCTCAATATTTCGCTTTTTTTCTGTTCCCTGTAGCTCCACGAGAGCCTGTGTGGGTTATTAATAGAAGGCAGTGCAGAGAAACAGGCCCAGCTGAGCGAGGCTCTGGAGCAGACAGTGTGAAGCTTATTATGGTATAGTCCTACACAGTTCAAGAATCTTAGATTCCTCAGAACTGAACCTTGTTGTGAACTTAGAGGGTGTCAATATATCTTTCCAACATTTTAAACAATAATCTCTTAAATCACGTACATACAGATCTGCACTCCCTAGACTACATTAGATTAAAAAAATGTTATGTGGTCATTTGATAATTTTCAGATAAAGTCTTGTCTCCAGTAAATATGTTGTATGTGAAACACTCTGAGATCAATGGTTGAGCAGTTGCATTCAGTGTAAGACTGCTTCAGCAAGCGATTAGTTGGTAATTGCCTGTGTTAAGAGGTTATCAAGTCAGAGCAGGCATTGCCTAGTTTGTGCAGGGATACATAAAGAGGGGGTTTACATAAAGTACGTGTCAAGTCCGAAAAAGAGAGGCACTCTGAATGGAGCCTGTTGGTGCCCTGGGATCAGCCCACTGTCTGGAGCATGTGGTGGCTCAGCTTGCGTTTATGATTTGGTAATTTGGGGAAAGGATCAAGTGCTCTGAGTGCCTGAATGCTGCAGCTTAAAATTAATTGGTTTCTTCTCATCTATACCCCACAACCTCTTTAGAATTGTCAGAACAGGAAAGAAACGGGAGTAGCACGAGGATGTAATTTTTCTTCCACTTAGCGTCACAGGTGAAGAGGAGAATGCTTGGTGGAATAATGATGCCCGGTGGGCTGAGTTAAAAAAAACAGAGGATAATTTCTTGCAGTTTTTTTTTTCCATTATAGAACTACAGCTGGGGTTATAGAGCTCTGCACAGTGATATAAGTAAGCAAATGAGCTGGGAAAATGAACACTATATCTGTGCATTTTTAGATGTACTAGCCATACTATAGTTAGAAAATACTTATGGTTAAGATATGAATATATAATATGTATAGTTCAGATCTACAACTGACATTGTGCATGAGGCCAGCTGTGACAGGACACTAGTCGATCCCAATAATATATTAGTCGACGTAAATAATTGAATTAAGCTCTCGTTTCATTGGATACTTGGTATTACCCAACGATACTTCCTCTACATATTTGGCAGTAGGATAATACAATTGGGAATGTTTGTTAGCAGGGTCGCTGATATTTATAGAACTTTATCATGGCAGCAGACATGAATTTAAGCATGCTGAAAACACAATTATTGGAGTACATTTGAGTATTGAATTTTGGATACAAAAAGAAAAAACAATGACAAAATCAAGGTAAAAGTATTGTTGTTGGAATAGTTTTTATATTAAGTAGTTGAAAGAGTCACCATTTGTTGCTGTTAGCTAGCCTACTTTGTGCCTTAAACAAGCACAGAATGTGACAGCATTAAAACATTTTTTCAGATCTTCTCTCTATCTCCATCTCTGCCTTCCCTTTCTTGGCCACCCGAGCCAAAACATACTCCCAAAACATTAAATCCCTCTATCAGGGAAAAGAGGAAACATTTATTAGAAATGTCCTCTGATTAAAAGACAACATTGAGGTGAGATCAAACAAAGAAAGGCCAAGTTGTTTTGCTGTGTTTCTCTTGTAAAGTTTCATTTATTGGGAGACAGTTTATGATACTGAAGCACATTTTCTAATAATTTTTGTTTATTTTACTTTATACAAACTCACTTATTCCACTCACAGCAGAAATATGTAACATTATCATTTTAAGAGACAGACTTAAAAAACATTGCGCATGTAACCTCCTTGACGAAGTCAGGATCCAAACCACAAATGCTAAAAAGGGTATAAACTGTTCACTGCACACATTAAATAAAATGATCTTTAATAATCTATAAGGTTAAACTGTTCAATATTCCTCAATGTACTATCAAAGTTGACCACAATGAAATATTCTAGAGAGCCTCTAAATCATGTCTCTGTGTTTAACTTGTTATGCTATTAAAACAGACTTGAATTGAATACATGTCTATAAGCCTGGAGGGTCGTCTGGTACAAGACACAGAGCACTCGGTCATTGATAAAAAGGGCTGGCAGATTAACACACGAACACTTGGCTGATTAAAAGCCAGCAGCACTCCCTTCTCCCTCATCCGTCTGTCTCTTAAATTGTTTCTTTCACACATTTCCACATTCTCACTCCATCCCAGCAATTCACAAACACCGATACTGTCAAACACACATCTTCGTTTTACCTGCCAGTGCCCACACTTCTCTGTGAGGAGGTAAACAACAACTGACATCCTGAATGTTGCTGATATTTGATCTAACATTTGTTGAGGGACCATAATTAAAATGTCATACAACGATAGCTTGTATTGTTTGTTGATTGCTGCTGATTATAGAAGTAATAGCTGCTGCCAATCAAGGACTACGATGAGGGCCTTGCCCGCACATTAAACCTTGACCTAGCTACTCCCTGAGGCCACTCCAAAGGCCACTCCACGCTTTCTCAGTCAACAAAAATGAAAGGGTGTGTTTTAAGAATTGCTTTTTGTGATTGAGCCAGTTGATTTTTAATACTCACCAAGTCACTAAAAACAAAATCACAAATAATTATAATGGTGTAGGCTTGTTGAAATTGTGTGCTTTGATTACCTGTGATTGTGCTTTGTTCAGTTACCTTTGTTTTCTTCCTCGCTACTCTTTCAGTCCTGTCCCACTCTGTCAAATTCCACCCAAAGACTCAGATTTTCACTTGTGTTCATACCCTACACCTCTGTAACTACGCTTGTGTTTTCCCCCCTCAGTCTTTTTTTATTCTCAGCTGAAAGCAGCGTGCTTAAAAAATCCATTTCAGCGGATCACGAACCAGAGGTCTGTGCATTCAGGCCTAGTGCCCAAGAGCATATACAGAGATGGGGAGTGAATAGAGTTTCTCTGCATACGCTGGTGCCTCTGGACGTCTACAAGCTTACATGTAATATGCAACGAGCTAAAATACTTTATCATCTGGTGGCAGCATCTGTGATTTGGTTCAGTACAGGGAGTAACCATGACGTGTACGTTTGAGATGTTTCTCTCTCTTGCGCTCACCATCACGTAGCAGATGATCAAGGAAGCAAGTGGATTACAGAGAGAGAAAGAGATGTTTGAAGCGTTCCACATAGACCTTATTAGATAACATAACCACACACTCAAGCTGTGCATCTCACTCCTGGAATATATAACATCTAGTCTCTGTTTTCCTTAAATGTACCCTGCAGAGGGTGAGCAAAGCCTGGCTGTGTCAAGCATTCATTGGTGAATCAATCATTCTGTCACTCTGAATACTGTTTCACTAGATTTAAATCAATTTGATCCTGATTCCTTTAGATATCCATTTAGCTTTCCCTTGGAACACACAAGTGCTACAATTTGTACTGGATAGTGCATTGAAGTAAAGCCCATCACACTCCAGTGTACACTGGCATTTAATTGCATTCAAATGCAAAAGTGGTGAACTTAAAAGTCAAACCAAGACAATGTATTTTAGATTCTAAATTGACAAATAATAACGCTCCCTGCTCCCGACCCTGCTCTCTGTAATCCAGGGGAAATAGATGACATGTTGTGAACTCCTTTTACCCCTTCAAACCCTCCATTTATTCCAATCTGTGCAACATAAACACGTTTATGAGTGAGGAATTAGAATTAGTGTATCCCAAAACCCTAGTATACATAAAGAAGCATCAGAGGGGTGCCCAAATGTGTACTTTTCCCAGACATATTTTGAAGTGCAGCCTGGCTGATACTGTCTGCTATTACCCACAACCCACTGCACTCAGGCAGGAGGAGTTTTCTCTTGGACCCACGTCCATGTAATGGGACTAATTTTTTAAAAAGAAGAACAGGAATAAAAAATAGCAACATTTAGAGTGTTATATTTATTATTAGAATATTTTTTGTTATGAATGAATGGGAAAGAAGTCAAGTTCGTTCTTGCACACATTGTGTTTAATGACGTAGTCAAAACTATTTACACGTGACATTTTAGTGTGCCTCCCTCAGAGCATGAACATTCTTGTTTTACACACTAAAAGTATGTACATTTTCTTCTGAAAACGTATCTCCTTTAAGAGTATATTAAAAGTATTTGCATTGGGAGGTGGCACCTGGATCTTATCCCATAGACACAACATTTCATCAGTTTGTTCCTTTAGGAAAAATTTGCTAAAATTAAACTCACCATTCCTCACTTTAGGCAAAAAAAATGTCAGGAGCAAAAGATTGCAATGGCTACAATATTATCTAAACACAATAATATTTAATATTTTATAATTCATATTTTTCAAACGTTAATATTTTTCAAAATAGATAACTATTTTTATTTTTAACATATTTTTTCTATTTTCTGAGAATTCTATCTAGTTATAGCTGATGTTCACTCAAACTGAGAATTTGATGTCATAATTGATTCCAAGTCTTTCTTGACTTAAGAATTTGCTTAACAAGTTTTTTTTTTAGATCTATGGAAAAAAAATCACTTCTAAATGGCTTTACCAAAAAAGACCAAACTCATTGCCTTTAACATCCACTGGAAACCAGTTCAATGTAGAGAAAGCGAGTACTGGGCAAATATTAAAGATCCTGGTATACTGGTGACAGACCAATTAAAAAAGGGAACCAGAAGAGAAATCATCCAGTACAGTTCTGTAAAACAGGGTGAGATACATTGATTTCATTTTTTGCTTTGCTTAATTGTGCGTAATTTAGAGAGAGGACTGTTGATTCTGCAGATTCGTGCAAATGTTAACTTGCTTTTAGTTATAGATAAGCAATTTTACACCAACATACGACTGAAATAAGCTCATCTAAATGTCTTATATTATGTTTTTCATATTCAATTAACTGGAGTGTCATTCAATTAAATGAAATAGGCTTAAATAAAGCATCAGATACATGTTGTCTACAAAAACATGACAGGGGCCTGTAACCACTGGAGATTATTCAACTTACAGGCCATGAACTAGCAGTAGGTTAATGCAGGTTCTCAAATCAAATACACAAACTAAACAAACAATGTGCTTGGTTTTTAACCACATTTAACTTACTACATTATGAAAAACATTGATGTCTCAAACCAAAACCATGGTTCTTAATTCCAATAGAAGCCATAGTCTATGCAGTACAGGAAGTGCTTATAATAGTCAACGATCAATTGTGGATTCGAACTTTCAGCAGTCACTCCTTCTACAAGTCATTTCCTGTAACCTCAGATACTGTCATTATCACCCAAGAGGGGAAATGGGCCCCTTAAAATCGCTTAATATCAATAGGTCTCCTCCTGGCACAAGATTAGAGATTAAGGGGTTCAGAATGATTCTCTGCCCAGACTTGTTGACATAATTTCACACACAAGCACACATGGAGTGCATGTCCTCTTGTTTTTCCTCAAACGGAGGCAGGGAGGACACCAAATTGGCAGACCAATTGCGCCATCTGCTCTTTCTCTATAGTTCTCCTTTCTATGTACTCGCCCATTTCATCGCCCATCGTCTCTTCTCTCGGTGTTGTTCTTGCTCTTGGATAGTGTCATCTATCTATAAACAAAGCTGTTTGTAAAAGGCTTCTGGTCATATTCACAGCCTAACCTTTATAAGAGAGGAAAAAGACTTGCTTGATTGGAACTGTGAACTGGAAGTTAGGCTAGTGGTCCTTAATCCCGAGCCACACACAGAGACAGTGTTTGAGTTTTGATCCTATAAAAACATTGAAAAAGCTTAGAAATGAAAAGAAAACCAGCCAGAAAGCTCATTTACAGCCCATTGTCCTGGCTGTCACGGATACAATGTGTGTTTTGGTTTTTCTAGTCCTAACATTTTGAATCTGCTCGACACAGCGCCAGGCTGGAGCATTTCAATAAAGAAAGCAATGTTTTACATGGTTTCTCTGTCACAACATGCAACACAACAAACTGAAGTTTAGACAAAAGCTCTGCTCCAGCATTGCTCAGTAATTCATCTTTTAAGCCAAAATTTAAACAGGGTTAGTTTTATATGTTGAAGATTGAAATTAAAAGCAGTTCTGTGAGGATGATTAAAAAATCATTGATTCAATAAAAAAAGAAATGTAGAATTAAAGTTGAGGTTAATATGTCAAAACTAGCAGTTAGTTAAAATATGCATGGATTTATAGAGGTGAAATTCCCTCTCAAATAACTGTTGTGAAACTATTATTTTGTTTGTTTGTTTTGTTTTAATGATTAATACTGGCATCTAAAAGAAAAAAAAGCGAAAACTTGAAGTGTAATAGTTATAGTTCATTCCAGCCAGTTCTTTCAATTCGGCTTCTTTTCAATTTGGCTCAGGCTATACCCCTTCTTCTGGCCCCCAAAAGGGCATTTTGTGTAACTACTCTCCAGGAAAAAAATATATTCAAAACACAGTTTGCTATTAATTTGACATATAATTATTTGTTACTTGGAATGACGTGGGTGGTTATTTTTAAAATTAGATTTTTAACTAACTTTGTTGTCTATTTATATCATTACAATGAATAACCCAGAAAACACAAGCATTCTCTTAATCTAAAATAGCATTCTAGACAATTCCCTAGTGATGTTTATATATATATATATATATTATATATATATATATATATATATATATATATATATATATATAATTTTGTTTTGATTTTTGCAATGTTAATTATGACTAAAATAAAATGTCCATTATTATCAGGTCACAGAGAATATTTGCGGAGCCTGATATCTGTTCAGTATGATATTGTTCATGGTACAATCAGTTTATTTAATTGAAAACTTGGCTTTTACTCACTATCCTCACCTTTTGTCACTTTTCAATAAAATCATCATATTCACACTTTTCCTCCTGTAAGCTTCACTCCAGAATACAGTCTTGTTTGAGTTTCATGGGGGTTGAACCCTGTCTAATCAGCTTGCAATATACAAGATTTCAAATCCTTAAATCAAGTCGTAAATAAAGTAATCAGACCCAGAGATTGAGTCCTTGTAAGAGAGACAGTCATTCACTTCAAAGAGCTGTTTTGTTTGTGACACCACCTCACTAAAGTGCAATGCTGCACTTATACTGCACTTATACCGCAACCTAAAAGTAGATATTCATTTTCAGGAGAGAATGTGGATACTATTGAGTGTATAAGATGAGAGTGTGCACAATCTGGGACACACTTAAACATTACGTGATGAAAGTAAGTAGTTGTGACCATGTCATTATGCATAGCGTCAGCAAAAAACTTGCTTTTTTCCATTTCTTAATAAAAAAAAAACATTCTAATAAAAAAAATAAAACACTATATTGATATTCTTTATTTATGTGCATCTTCTTTGAAAAATTAGAAAAGCTTGTTTCTTTGGTCCAAGAAAAAACTCTTTCGCTTGAGCACAGTGGATTGTGGTAAATGTCAGCCGGTTGAGCATTCCTCAATATGCAATTTAGAGTCGATGTAAAAAAGTGTGGCTTTTACGGCGATTGGGATGCAGAACAAGTTTCGGTACAGAAAGTGTCAGGCGCTTACGTACTAGTTCAATTAGCAGCACCCTGGTAAGTGATTGTGCACCCTGGTAAGATCTTAAGGCCCATAAATGAGCTTTCCAATAGAGGACAGCAGAGTTTACTCTAGGCTGGCCACTCCATGAGAGCTGCTGGAGAGACAGTGTCAGCATTCTGCCATCAAGGACCCAGTTTTCTTTGGTTGGACACTGTTCTTCAGCAATCCTACAGCCATAGAGGCCACTTTTTAAATGTGTTTTTCAGCTTATTCGTATTTTCATTAAAGAGTCAATACTATACAAACCCAACTTTTGGAAGGTGCTAATAAATATAATAATAAATATGTGCAATAATGCCGTGTGCACAAACTATGTAAGAGTGGCTTCATTTCAATGAGTATTTACTTCAAATGTATTAAAAGCTAAATGGGTTGCAAATCATGAGCTTTTTTCAACATTATTGCGCCAGAATGTAATGAAGGTGCCAGGAAGGTTCCAACAGGAGACGTAACATCACTTGGAATCTACAACTTCAGCAACACGCCCTAAAACAGAATGAATTGATGATGCTCCCAAATTGGAAGTTTTTAACTTGTGCATATGACAAATCTGGATCATGTTTTGTATTAAACATATTGCTTGGCATGTTCAGGAGCACCAGAAGATCAATATCCCCTTTTTTTTACTTTTAAAATAATCCATAAATATTGGCCCTTTAATAAAGTCACCCTCCAGGAATGTATGTTAAACTTTGTGTTTGACGCTGTATCCATGATTCCTTTTTACTGTAGACAATAATGTGTCCAAATTTAAATATTTTTCTGTATGCTAAACAGGTGTTGGCCAATTACACAAGGGACTATACTTTCAACAGACAGTGACAATTCTCCATCTTATTTCTCCTCTTCTTTTTCAGACCAAGTCAATATGCCTCCTTCTCTCATGATTTGCATAACTTAGATTTTTCTCATATTCCAGAACCGCTCCACATTAAACAAATGACTCATTCACTTTGAAGAGCTACAGTCCGCATTACCATTTAGCAATTTCTGTTTCGTTTACTATGTTTACTTTTTTTAAATACTAAATGTTACTTGTTCATTAGCATGCAGTGACATGCAACTGATTTTTATGCCAGGTGACCCCCTTAAAAGAGATTTCTCTCTGGGTTACACCTGTTTAAACCACGAAGGTCACAAATAAAATTGTAAGGAGACGAAACATTCTGATTTAGGTGAGTGAAGCATTCTCGATCAGCTCTTGATTGCTTCAAGGGAAGGGTACACACCAACACAACATGCATGACAACTTATTTCTTAACTCCGGTACTCCATCCCCACGTCTACTTAGATTTTTTTCTAGGACATTTCATTAATAATCAGGACTATAGGCTTCAGCATGTGCTGTTCAACACTTACAATACCTGCATTGTACCTAGAGGGTCGATCGTCTTTGTATAACCTTCAGATTTGTGAGATGAAAGAAAGGACCTTGTGCTCTGCTTTGAATCTGAAAAGTGTTGTCTTCTTGGCTTTGTTTTGGCATTACATATATCCGTTTTTTTTCTGGTGACAGCTGCTCTAGTTTTAAACATTGATCCAGAATGACTAAAGAGGTATGGAAAGCAGTGAGAAGCCAAGGCTGTGTTCCTGAATCTGAAATGGGGCCACGTTGGATAACAAAGAAGAAATGATTCAAATGAGCACCAGTACAGAAAGAAATCATCTCAGGGTGTGTTGTGTGGATTGAGGGAGTGAGTAGAGTTGATTAGAATAATTCATTATTAAACACTGGAAGGAGACGTCATCGATACTACTTCTCTCCTGAGCGAGAGAGAGAGAGAGAGAGAGAGAGAGATGAGAGAGAGAGAGGAGAGAGAGAGAGAGAGAGAGAGAGAGCGCGAGCGAAGGAGAGAGAGAGAGAGAGGGAGAGAGAGAGAGAGAGAGAGAGAGAGAGGAGAGCGAGAGAGAGCGAGAAGAGAGCGAGAGAGAGAGAGAGAGATAGAGAAGAGAGAGGAGATGATGAGATCTCTCTCTCTCTCTCTCTCTCTCTCTCTTCTCTTCCCTCTCTCTTCTCTTTTTCTCTCTCCTCTTCTCTTCTCTATCTTCTCTCTCTTCTCTCTCTCTCCTGCCATGCAGCACCTTTTTATGTCATTGGTGAAAGGTCAACAATGGCACCTGAAATAATTGGTTTATTTCAATGACAAATCCAAGTGCACGTTTAAAGCACAACTTCTGTGAGTAACACAACTACTAAACATCAGTACCAGAGGACTGACCCTCCATCTTAAAGATGCACCTACTTGACCATCTTGACACAGCACTGGGGTCAGGACTCACAAAAAACCTTTACTTGCTCCATCTAGATAAGATGAATAAAGCACACCACCACTGAACGCAACACTAGAGCCACTCAGAACCTCTGAATGAATGGTGAATAGAGGCACAAGTCTATTTTAACAAACTCAAGAGTAAAGGCTTGTTGTGTTTAAAGGTGATTTTCATTAAGTGTAGAGGTGTTACCTGAAAAGACAAACTAGATTACTAAATGGCACTTTTGATGGGTCACACAAGTTCCAAGAGAAAGGATTTAAATTGACTTAGCAAATCAGAATCACTGACCTCTATTCCTCTGAGAGTTTCATTAGAAAATGGAACTCAATTGCTTCTAAAAACAACTTTTGACTAACTAGATATTTTTAAGATCACTAGATAGAGTTCTCACTTTTGCAAGTACATTACTAATATTTGTTGATGTCAAATAGATCCATCGTAGCCTATAATCTTTTTAATGACCAACACTAAACCAGCAATTGGCAGTAGATGCATGTTTACATTTATATTTACATTTATGCATTTGGCAGATGCTTTTGTCCAAAGCGGCTTACATTAGGGAGAGACAATATGCAATTTGTTACACCGTCAAAGTCTAACTCAACTTCTCACAATAGAAATTGTTTATATAATAGACAATGTTTATAAGGCTGTACAATAAGAACTGTTAAAACAAGGTACAACTTTATGATGAAGAAATTTGCAAAATGACATGTGTCATCATCATACAAACACAAAGAAGTCAAACAACTCCGTTTCTCTGCCACAAGGGATCTCCTCTGCTATAAAACAACCCTTACACTCATGCAGAAGAACATGCCTCAGGCCTTGTTCAGGAAAAAATATCTCCCAACAACATTGTCACCAGTCTTCTTGTTGAACAGCACTTGTGATTAAATACTGGTTTTTCCTTCTCTTTACAAGACAGACGCCTTTAATTTGGTCAGTAAATGCAATACACCATCAGCCTGTCAAACAAGCTGCTTTACTGCATGATGCAGTGAACAAGCAGCTGTGAGTAACAGCATCCAAATGTCTCTGTTTAATGCTAGCAATGCAAGTGGCTATGGGAGTCTTGTTTTATTCCCCCTTCTGATGTGAATACAGAATAAGCACAGAGAGCAGCACGTGCAACACGATCTAATGTCTGCACAGCTTTGATCAAGCATGAGGCAGCATTCTGGATTAGCTCAGAGAAGATCACAGAGTCTCATTAAGACCTGGGACCAAATATCAAAATATGCCAAGTTGTGCCAATTTTGTGTCTCCAAAATATGCATGATTATTCTACTACAAATTGTAATATGCAATGTATGTAAATACTTGTTGTTAAGGTTGTTTAACTAAAACTATTTTGCCTTCAACATTTTTATTCATTATTCTAAGATTAGATTAAGTCTTGTATGTTAAGCATGTAGTTGATTAATACTTGGTCAGAAGACTCCTTTGTCGTCTGTTCTCTCAAAGCTTTTGTATCTCAAAGTCTTAAACTGTTAAATAAAAAACTAGATAGTCTATAATTGAAATCAATTAAACATATTTGAATCAATAGCTTTTTAAATATATAACAAAACATCATATTTATCATAAAGCAAAACAGTACTTTATCAATGTAGAATAAAGTTTGCTATTGGTTCTCAAAGCATAAGTCTTTTCTCCACCAAAGTCGAGCAGCTGCATCTCCCTTTATCTTAATTTAAACTGTGTGTCTTCATCCTTTATACCCTTTAAGAACCATTCTGAGCTCAAGAGTTTATTGGCTTCAGCTTCAAGTACTGTACATGTTTTAGGTGCACTCACAGGGTGTGCCAAGCTCATGGGTTGCTCACTTGCACCCCCCTCTGTCTAACAGGCAGTCTCACAGATGTCCATAGCTGACTTTTACTGTACATATCTGACCTTTAATCCACACCTCTTTTGAATGCAGTTTCTTGCAAGATCAACTTTGACTCACTTTGGATTAGTATATGTAATATCCTTAAAATAAGTTGTGAAAAAAAGGAAAGATAATTGCAATTTTTTTACAGCATTGCACAAAAAATATAAATATCTAAATATATGTGTGTGTGAGTGTGTGTGTGTGTGCATGTGTTTCTTGGGGTTATAATTCTTAAGTATTTTCTGTTATCTCTATCATTTCGCTTTTTGTTTTTATTTCATTTAAGGTTCTATTTTCAATCCTTTGTTCATGTTGTCACTAATTTATTTCAAACCGTGTCTACTTATTCACTGTTAAGTTGTTGAATTAACAAACCGGTTTTAGATATTGTTTAGTTTGATTATCCACCATTTAAAATGCTCTTTCTTCTTTAGCTCAGTGTTGCTGCAGTATCAATACTGCTTCATTGCATTAGTATTGGCTTGCAAGTTCTTCCGTGTTGCATTAAGTTTTTTCTTTTCTTTTTCATAGATGTTTGTTCCTTTTAACCCTATTACCTCATATACTGTTTTTGTTTATCAGTTTACATGTAGCGCTTCAGTTACTGTGGGTTTTCCCCCTTGCGGGTCATGTTTATCTTTTCATATTTAATAAAAGCGCTGACTGAGACCTCTGTCTGCTGTACGATTGGGTTCTGTTCATACTGATCTCTTATGAGATCATGGCAGATTATTTTACATGTTTTGCAAAACGAGGTCAAATATTAGAACTATTAGTAAAAACATAGTTTAGAAAAAAAAACTTTGAAAAACAAGGTGACATGGTTTATCATTAGTTGACAGATACTGTAAATTAACCATTCATTTATGTGAGTTAAAAATTGTTTTCATCACAAACTAATCAAACACACACAGGTTATATGAAACAACAGATCAATTACTGCCTTAATTAATGTTTCATTTCTGATTGTTAATTGACACTAGGATAAAAAAAAAAAACTTTTGTAGAAATGCAATCGTTCATTGACCGTCCTCTTGGGTTACACTAGTTGTCTTATTTCTCATGTTAATTAGTTGATTTTGACTTCGTAATACTCCTCGGTGTCTGCAAGTCAAATTGCCACTCAAAGGAGTGAAATAATTTTCTTTTGTGTAGGTACCCTGAAAAACCATGCAAACAGAAAAACACCAATATTAGGACAGGAGTTGGCTGTCAGTCTGTGAGCTGACAGTGCACTCACATTTTTGCTTTATAATCGTGTTATTATAACTGGGTCAAAACTGACCATAGCAACACATAGGTCATAACTTCAAACAGAGCAATTTCAAACAGATGTTGTCGAAATAGAGATTTCTGACAAAGTAAAATGTAGTAAAGAAATAAATGTATGCGATTATTTTATGCACATAAAAATGTATGGTTAAATAATAATGAGTTAACAAATATGTGCCGCTAAAGTAAAGTCAACACATAATAATAACAATGAACTAATTATAAAGTAAATATTATTGATAAGTTAATGATGACCCCTAAGCAATGGTAATAATAAAATACAAAACAACAAATTTGAAAGCCGATGGTTAGTCATGTTAGTGCATATCATCAAGTGTTTAATACATTGACACTTTGAGTGAAAATAAATTAATCAACAATAAGGAACTAACTATTATTATTATTACTATTCAGCCAGCAATTGGTGTATTCTTTTGGGTGACTTTTGTGCAATGTGATTAAGATTTATATTAATTCACTTTACAAAAATTTGTCTCATCATTATCTAATGCATAAATTAAGAATTAATGTATGATGTTCGAGAAATCTTTACGGTGTATTCTTTCTTTGTTCAGGGAAGAAATTTTACCCCCAGAGAACATACCCCAGCACTCCCTTTTGGATTAGTTCTCTCTGCAATCTATGAATGAACAGACCTCTCTCTTTCAATGTGTACTTTTATTTATTGATTTATTTGAGACTATACCCTGACCTGAATGCAGATGTAGAGACATGTCTCACCATGCAAGCAGGGGGTAGACATCATTGTACTTTTTGGATGGAAAACACCTTCTCTGATCGACAGGTAGACGTTCACTAATAAAAGAGGCTGAGGCTGAGTCGTGACTACACAGAATGCAGAAAGCTGGGAAAAGCATGAGAACAAAAAAAAAAAACAAGCAATGCGACTGCACTGCTAAAGATGCAGCTCCAGCTTCAAAATCATTCAGTGAATCAAAACATGTTTTAATAATTCAACATGAAGAGCGTAGAGGAGAGAGAATCCTGCACCAAAGCAACAGGCTTTGAGTAAGGTTGAAAACAGTGTTTGAGAAACTTAACGCCATTGAACAATCCCTATAGTGGAGTGGCCCTAAACAAACCAAAACACTTAAACCAACTCCCAGGGATCCATTATCATGCTGCATAATGTAAAAAATTGTGCTTTCATTGAGAAAGACGTAATCTGAAATCTATTGAAAGGACCAGGCTGTTATCAAGTGCACAATTGCTCATGCAATCATTTGATGTCTTTATATTGGAAATTTCTTTCAATACAAAATTGATCAATTACATAGAAATAGCCAAAAAAATAGGCATTCAACTCCTCAAAAAATTCCACATCCCCTGTACTTTTATCTAGTTTGTCAAAACCTTAAGCCATATCATCCTCTAGTCTCTGTCATGCCCCCCTAGGAAGAAGAAAACATCTCGCCCACCCTGCGCGACTATAAATAGTATAATTTGTCTATAAAATTGTTACAAGTAAATCTATGCATACCACTGACTACTGCATCCTTTTTAAGATATAAATATTTTAAATATGTTCAATATTTTTTCATGATGTCTGCTACACTTCGTGTCTACACTTCATACTCATACTCTGTACTGTGTGCAAAGCGCGCATGCTCAGTGCAAACAAAACCCCTGATCAGCACCTGGAAGAGGAACCACATGGGAAAACCGTGTTGCTGTGAAAATAGTTGCCAGTGAGGCTGGTAGTGGTGCTCACACTGTTGTTTGTATGTGTCCTAGTGACCCAGTGCAATAACGGGGGCACTGTAATCAGTCCCACAGCTATGAGATCCTGACTCAAAGGTTTTAGTTAAAAATGGTGACCATAATCATAAAAGCCCTCAAGACAGAATGTATTCTGCAACAAATGTTATCAATTTTCAAATCATCAAACCTACTTCCATTTGAAGCTCTGCTGATGTAAACAATGAACATAGGAAGCCATTGTGAACGGCTGAGTCAACTTTTGTTTCAAGGAACATTGAGACTGGAGCTTGGTAATTGATTGGTAATTAAAAAAAAAAATCAGGACAGCTACAGATAGGTTGAATAAAACAAAGCCAACACAAGAAACAAAACTCAAAGATAAGGTGAGACAACATATGCATTTAGCCTACTTTTAAAGGTGTCAGCATTCCCAATGTTGCATATTTCATCAGGAAGAGGCTACGTTATACCTACTATGTGCTACGTTCAAACTGCAGGCCTTAATGCTCAATTAAGAGTTTTTTTATTTACTTATTTAAATTTGTTTTAATTAAATATTTTTGTGTGCTCGTTAAAATTACACACAATATATGACATATCCATCCTGTGTATGAATGCAATCCAGCTTGCTTTTGAGGCGCTGACTGGAAGAGGTGGTGCAAAAAAAGTGGAAGGAATTTTATGCGAGAGTGCATGTGTGAGTGAACTGAGAGTTAGTTAGATATTGTTGGAGCAGCACTATTGAGAACTTTGTAGGTGAATTGAAGAATGCAGTAGATATAAAAAAAAGAAGAAAACGAAAAAATAGTTTTCCAATTTTTCTTTTGGACCACCCGGTGAACAACAGAATGAAGAAATTGTTCTCAAGATAGGCAAAGTTTATTCAGTTGTCTCGAAATGGTTCAAGTTTGCATCTTCACTAGACAAAAAACAACCAAGCCCCTGCTTTAAATAGGTTTTAAGATTGTGCTGACTTAAAAAACAGAACAGTAAATGTGTTCCAGCACCTAAAAAACAATCTTTTTATCCACTTGAGGGCTTCTAGTGTATGTTTTCTTTTACCAATGTCAATCAAAATTAATAAAATAAAAATAAAACAGTAGAGATTCTATTTTTTATATTATGAGTCGGGAGGTATTTAACACTTTGTCTTACATTTTCCCATTTATTTAAAGACAATTGGGACTTCATCTCTGGTGATGCCAGAAAACAAAAAGAAAGTATAAAGAGCTAGGGCTAAGGAGTAAAAATGAACTATTTTACTCCAATCGTTTGAACCCAAGTGAGCTCATTTTATTACTTTTACCTCAATTCTAAACTAACTTCAAGAAGAGATTTTAGAGAACTTAGAGCTTTGTACTTTACAAACCCCTCGGTCAAGGTTTTTTTTTTTTCAACCAGTGCTGGCAAAAAGCAAAAAACCTCTCTCCAATTATCCAGAGCCACTGTGATTTTGCTGCTCCTGCTAACAATTCCCTTTTTGTTAATTATTTATTCCAAGGACGTGTGTGCTCTTACTCAATCACTAACACAGCAATGCTGCCAGAGGCCTTGAAAGCAGGAAATACACAACGGAAGATGACACTGTGTGTTTTCGGTTCTACTCTACATTTCTTCTCTGATCAGTGTGAGAGGAAACTGAAGTGAAGGACACATGTAAATGGATGGGTCAAGGGAGAAAAATATTTGAGTTTTTTCCACATCTCCAGAGCTCTGGCACGACTGGTGCCCTTTACATGTTTGCTTGTTGGCCAGATTGCACTATGCTTTCTCCATAAGAGGTTGCAAACGTTTATAGCAGTTAAGCCTGTTTACAAAGGTTAACAGTGTTTACTTACGGTATAATGTGCATAAAGCTTTTTGTGTGGGAGGTGTTCCCTTAAGGTTTAAAGTACACTGATGACTTCTCTTGAGGGGTGCTTCACAATCCGACCCCACACAGAGACTCAGCCACCCCTGACAGCCTCTGCATCAGAGGATGATGAAGACATCCGGTTTAAGACAGGAGTCCTTCGCTGGAGCCAGAAATCCTGTTAGTCATGGATAATATATGATATTACTCTTTCAGAGCTTGGCTTTGGTCTCATTACTACTCAAGACATAAGGGACTCTGGTAATATTGACACTGCCATAAAGACTTCAGCTTTAATGGCCTGAATGCTGTCCATCTGGTTCCATCCTAGTTCTGATCTGATGCAGAGGCATCAAGGTTGGATCAATGGCCAATTCTTCTCTTAGACTGATGTGCCTGTACTGAGCTGATTAATGCATCAGTCGCATCTCTGTTCCATTTTTTTTCTGCTCCAGGCCATTCATCATTTTGAATTGAAATGTGTTTACTTGGTGGATGACTGCGAGTATGTTGGTAGAGACCTGCTGACAATCATTTACTAAGATAAGACTGAGATTCTGACACACCCTTAGGGATGTTAACAATAATTTGTTTTACACTGTGATCGATGCTTTGAGGATTATATCAGACATTGCATCTAAAGGCTCAGTGAATGTCATCTTGCCAGTGGTGTAAAGTACTGCAAATACTTAAATTACTGTAAGAAGTTGTAATTTAGTGAGCAGGTTAAACATTGTGTACTTTTACTTTTAATTGAGTGCATTATTACTACAGCAATGGTTCTTTTACTGGATTCTTTTTCTTCACCCTGAAGTCGCTACTTTATTTTCACATTTGGTAAAGGTGAGAGTATTGTGATTCCTGTCCAAACAAGTTATGCATTTTTTGGGGGCATTTGTAACTGTGACTGGATTGCTGGTTCATTGTTGTTGTTGTTTTGTTTGTTTCACACAACAGTTCCTGCAGTCAAAAAGAAAACTGATTTTTAATTTTTACTCAGTCATGGAATGCCTCTGTGATTTTTATTGGAAATTTGTTTTTGGAATTTTACAAATAAATCGTATCTTACTAAAAGCTACTTTATTATGCTTAGCCTTTCTAAACATCAATAGCATATAGTGGAGAAAGACCTTTAGTTTGACATTTTGAAATTGTTTAAGTTTTGAATCAAAATCAACATCTCTCTGAAAGCCTAGTTATAGTTAAGGGCTTGACAAAAACAACCTTTAAAAGGTTTGGGACAGATGAAAGCAGGTTTTTCCTTTATCTACATGCTAACACCTTATTAAAATGGCCATTTTCCCATTTGCATAGTCTGCTTTGTGATGCTGGCATGTTCGGACAGATTCGGCCCACAGAAAATTCATACCAGGGCAGTTGTGCACATTGTCATCCAGATAACAAACTTGCTACCGCACAGCTGGGTCTGGGCAGAGCTAGCAGTTTTGCCAATCAACACGATAATAGCAGCAGCATTTGGGAAACTTCAAGTGGACCACAGCTTTCTTCTGGGGTTTGTTCTTGGTTGTTATTGTGTTTGCTCATGTGCTGTTAGATGGAAGTATGGGATGTGGGGATTTTGGGGGCTGTGTGAGTTTATTAGCATGACAATGTTGCAGGATTTGAATCATATCTCTGAAAAAGATTAGAGCTAGTTTTGTTTTCAGACATAAAGCCCACTAAAGTCCAAATCCAGCTGAGCACTTTTCTTTTAAAATTTCACCATTGATCTGTGTTTCAGGTTTGATCATTTCGTTTTACAATAATTATAATGTTAATTTTAATAACAGCACCAAAAAAAAAATCCCTGTATTCATCTCTAGAGTCATTTATCTAAATTTTGATAAGTAGTATTTTGGTTTGAATTAAAATCAGCTTGATTTAGACAATGGCTAATTGTTTTAGGATGCTCGATCTATCAACACGTGTTCTGTTGGGCTAGAGCAGTAGGGACGGTGAAGTTTGATCTCTGTACAATCTCTGTGTGATGGGAACAGAAGCTTGATTCCCATCCATTCATCCATTTTCATGTTGGCTTTCTTCCCTTTTGGGGTCGCCACAGCGGAATGAACCACCAACTTCTCTGGCACATGTTTTATGTGACGGATGCCCTTCCAGCCGCAACCCATCGCTGGGAAACCGGAGCACCCGGGGAAAACCCACATGATCACGGGGAGAACATGCAAACTCCACACAGAAATGCCAACCGACCCAGCCGAGGCTCGAACCAGCGACCTTCTTGCTGTGAGACGACCGTGCTACCCACTGCGCCACCGTGACGCTACAGCTTGTTTCCCACTGCCAGTAATTAGTTAGTGCCTTCCTTTGAGAGCCAGTTATCCAACTGTTAGAAAAGGGTATGTTTTATATTTAAAAAGGTACCGTATCATGTAAAGTCTACTTTTCAGACAGTTTTAGTATAAAAAAACTCATCATTATTTAAAGCTAATATTACAGTCGTTTACAAAAGTTTGCAGCAATAAATAAATATATATATATATATATATATATATATATATATATATATATATATATATATATACGCACACACAGTACAGACCAAACGTTTGGACATACCTTCTCATTCAAAAGTTTCCTTTATTTTCATGACTATGAAAATTGAAAATGGTAGATTCACACTGAAGGCATCAAAACTATCAATTAACACATGTAGAACTGCATACATAACAAAAAAAGTGTGAAACAGCTGAAAATATGTCATTCTAGCTTCAAGTAGCCACCTTTTGCTTTAATTTCGTTTCTTACACTTTTGGCGTTATCTTGATGATCTTCAAGAGATAGTCTCCTGAAATGGTCTTCACTTCACTGGTGTGCCCTGTCAGGTTTAATAAGTGGGATTTCTTGTCGGGACCATCAGTTGTGTTGTGCAGAAGTCAGGTGGATACACAGCTGATAGCCCCACTGAATATAGTTGGTTAGAATTTGTATTATGGCAAGAAAAACATAGCTAAAGTAGAACAGGTGGTCATTATTACTGAAGGTCAGTCCGAAAAACAATAAAGATAAAGATAAATATAGATAGATATCTTATAAAGTGTGCTTTATTACACTTTATATTGCTAGTAAATTTTCAGAAACTGAAATTATGCGTATACACAAAGATGTGTTATTAGGGAAATAAGTTGACTATATATTTTCTGACCATAAAAGCTTACACAACCTTTATTCGACGTCTCAAGCCTGGTGTAAATAATGGATGGCAGCTGGTTTCTGTGTATGCATAAGGTAGTGTTTCTTTTACTAAAGGCTGGCACTCTTTCTTGAATCCTACAGGTATAAAGCAAAGAGGAGAAGCTTAAATAATGAAACTGTAGTGAATAATGTGACCTGAAAAGTACTAGAGGAGAGAAAACAGTACGTCTCTTATCTGGGAAAAACTGCTCAATTCATTGGATACATGTTGTATTTGATAAAGTTGTGCTCGAAGCAAGACAATGCAATGTGAATTATCCAAGTCACTAAAGCAAATTCTACACATATAAATTGTGGTTTTTAAGCATTGTTACATCTCTACAACATTATACGATCCTTCAGCAGTCAAGTCTTTCCTGAATTGGTGCTCAAGAAGCATTTGTAAACCTTTTTTTGAAAGTTCTGCTTAAACCAATTATGTTTCTCAGAATTTTTGCTCATTTTTTTTAATGTCACCTCAAATCAAACTACAAAACTTGAGCAGATACAGTGTTTTAGCTGTCCCTCTCTTCCAATCAACCACTGCTCGCTGTAATCACTTCAGATTTTACCAGCACTATCCAACCTTTAAATTGTCCCTTGCTGGAAGATCCTTCAATGAATCACATAATTTCTTTGTGCTGCTCTGTGAAGGCTTTAAAAATCCAAATTAAGAAAAGTAAAATGCAAATATAATCAGTGATTGAAATCAAGTTTCTAGCTTTCTTGCTAATGGGACAGATGCACCTCCTGATTGGCTGAACAAGGTTGATTGCCATGTTTTGGACACTCTAATTCTAAGACATCCCTCACCTCAAAAAGCACGGCGCAAAACAGAAACAATGCAAACCATTTCCCTCCACAAATATCCTGGTAGCTGTGGCTGGTGCCCTTTTAAGCTGCAAACTTTGCATTATTGTAATATCAATTCATTTGCATCGTGTACATTCTCAGTCTCTTCTAAAATATGCACCTCCATGCCATCTTTTCTGTGTTATTTTTGCATTCATTGCAGTACACTGCTCCTTTTCTCTAGCTCAGTGGAGAGTCACTTTTGGGAGTTTCAATGGAGACACATATGAGGATAAAACAGGATTTTGTGCCATCCAAAAGCACCACATTCACAGGGGAGTATAGAACTGTAAATGAACTGCTTGGAACAAAGTGTCGACTTGCTTTTCTGTTGTTTGTATGGATGAATTCCTTATTTTATAGTTGTATATTTGATGTCTTGACAGAAATGGCTTCAATGTGGTTAAAAGAAACACTTTAGAGACAGGAAAAAAATAAATTGACATGCAATTTACAAAGCTACATACTCCTTGAGGAGCCTCAGCAAATTATTCATACAAAAAAAAACTTTTGCACCTACAAAATAAGTTACATTTCCATAGTAAATGTGAGGTTACCGTTATAAATAGTTTCATGTCCCGCTGTTTTATTTGTTTCAGATATATTGTTGTGGTGCCACACAGATTATAAGTCGTTCATTAGCTTAGAATGTTTGCTATGGGGCTGGCATTTTTTGTTTGCATTCAGAAAAATGTGTTAACTTAATTTCTCAAATAGGAACTACTTCAATATCTGAGTTATTAAAAACAGGGCTTAATTTGTGCCTGAGCAAAAAGGAGCATTTCACACTACCTCTTAGATTGGGACAGGTAACAATTTCACTCAATCCTAGACCTTCCGGTCATTCAAAATCTAAAATTCTTTAAAATATCTATTTTATTTGGTTTTTATCCTTGTTTTATTTCTATTTCTCTTTTTGATATGCTTTAATCGAAGACTACTCCTCTCTTCTCTCTCCCTCCTCTCAGTGGGGTTTTAAGTAAAAAGTCAGCAAGTAAAATTTTTTTTGGTCATTTTTAACATTGCAAATTATATTTATTTTGGATGTTTTAGAATTAAATTGAAAATGTTATGGTTGCAAAAAAAAACCCCGGAAAAAGTAGGGAACATTTTAGGTTCCTATAAAAATAACTAAGAAACTGCATGGGGGATTAAGACTGAGGCTTAGTTCAAAGCCAAAAAAAGCCCTGTTTGAGCTGTAAAATATGTTAAAAAGTCATTGGGTGGTAATTGCCTAACTGCATAATTTTCAATATTCTGAGTATTGTAATGAAGTGTGTAGATGGTTTCATTTTCTTGAATAACAAAGGGTTAAGAGCAAGTGCAGGCAGTTGTATTATTCCGGCCCTTGATCTCTGAACATATGTACAGTTTGTGATTTTGCTTAGCATGAAATCAGCTCGAAAATCAGTCATATCAGTCACATTTCATTCAGCTTTAAAAATGAGACATGCCGTGTTAGCCAAGAAAGTTTGACTGCTGATTCAGATCGTAATTTTGTTTTCCTTAAAAGGGGTTGATGAGAATTAATAAACATATCTCCATACATTTGCTCCTACACAAATTCCTCACTCCACAATATGAGTGGTCGATTTGTTTAATATATTAACATTAAAAATGTGTCTAATCTTTGAAACTGCATGTGCATGTGCATGAAATGCATGTGGTGATTAGAATGTTGGTGAAGGAAAAGAAATCTGAGTATCCTAGAACATAGTGTCTCTGGCCAATCAAAAACCATAGCCTACACATTTTTTTTAAATAAAAGCTGGTCATGTCAACTGTGATGTTTCTACATATTGGTATTAGTTTTATGCGTAAGTTATTCCCATTTAGGTTAGCAAGTGTAGATGTTGGGGTGGCAACCTAGCTCCAACAACCCAAGTTTTTACCTAATAAGGGTTTCTCAACACATCAGCTTCTCGATTGTTAGTGGCATGTTTGTCATTTGTTACTTGAATACTCTTCCAAAATTTGAAATGAAAAAAATAATAATACATTAATAATATATTGAATTGTTAGACACCAACAGATATATAACTATCATCAACAAATGTTATTATCACAAAGTTGTGACTATGAATCCTAAAGAACAGCAAGACCTCACCATTCAGTTGCAGAGGCGGTAGTTATTAACAACGCATGCTTTTTTGTATATATAACTTTTAGTGTAGATTTACTTTTACTCAAGAAAATAGTTTTTGATAAGTTTGTACTTTTACTTTGTTTTGACTTAGTTTACTAGTCATTTGAGTCGCAACTAAGTTCCACCTTAGCTGCATTCATCAGCTACTATTTTTGACAAGTTAGGAAATCTCTCGAGATTTTAAAGAGGAGGATTCACAAGAGTTTGCCAGCTACTCTGACAACGGTGGCAGACCACCCAAAGACTCATATTCCAAGTTTATTTTATTTACTTTGCTGTTAGCGTAAACACAAACAATCCAGAAAGTTTATTTAACATACAAAAGCAACATGCTTTTTTATTATTAAACTACAATTGTATAAATTCTTGTTTTAAAAAAACTTGACAACTATGCACACATGAACAGATAAAAAAAAGTTAAATTTGAGCAGAGAAAACCAGATGCACTTCTAGTTTGACAGAGTTTTGCATTGTATCGTTTAGATCAGAAGCAACTGGCAACATTATTTGAGAGGTACATTTACTCCTACTTGTGAAAATATTTTCACACGTATTTTTTAAGATACTCTGTTAAGTTGGAACCGTCATTGATAACTTCATGTTAAGGCAGGAATCTTAAAAGATTGGCTGACTTTTAAGGGCAACTCACCATCTGGTTCAGGCTTTAATCATATGTGAAATGGATTAGTATTTCTGTGGTCATTAACAACAAAATACTATTGGATTTTGATTGGATATTGAAATTTGGAATTTAATAAAAAAAATGTATATGGGATTTTAATTATTATTGTTATTTTTAATCTGTCCAGCACATGTTTGTGTTCCTTATGTGTGGTTTGTTGGTTTACATTTTAAACTATTGTGTGTGGTCTTCCATTATGTGTGGATGCTTTCTTTTCTTGTATTAACTAAAAGTGGCCTTTGCTAATGTTAGAATAAATCCATCATTGTTTTTTTTTTTACCAATTACCAATTAATTCACAACCATGTCAATCTATGTCAATCCAAATAATACAAACAGAGCTGTATAACCATAAAGGACGCAGACAGTCCCAGGGTAGTTGATTTTGAGTGATACTATAACAAGAGGATTTGCATTAATCTTTCATTTGGACAGGAAACAATACCATTTGTAAAACCACCATTTTAGGACACAAGCATTCTGTGAATAAGTGATTGATTTTGAATTGGCAACAACATCGTTTAGTCTGTAGCCATTTTTGATGGAGCTAAAATGAATCATAAAAAATAAACCAATAAAACACGACTGAAAGGAGGAAACTCAACTGAAAAACTTCACTTGATTTTCACCATTTGAGAGAAACTAAACACACCAGTCGTGTTACACCCCTGAGGACTCATTTGAACTCAATTTATGGCATCTATTTCTCAGTAAAAAAAAACAACAACAACAACAACAGATAAGTTTAATAGATGTCCTTTTCCTTCCCCATTGTGATTTTCCTCTGTGTATAAGGTTAAATATCGCTATGGCTATATTAGCTCTAAATAGGAGATAACCAGACTCCTTCTGGCCCCGGGAGGACTGTGTCCCAGACTCCCCAGAGTTGAGTTATTGATGGAATCTCTTGGAGGGAATGCTGATCTTTGAAATGGCTTCAATCATACAACGAAGATCCTGCAGGCAAGAGAAGGCCTCATAACACAGAGGAATTGCTTCTTATTTGCTGCTTTTTCTCAGAGCTCCAATCACTCATGCACTGCTTCAATGTGAGAGGAAAGCAATATGTGAGAAGATGCTCAGCGATGATTGACATTCCCTATATGTGTCACCTCCAGAATCTACATCATAGCTGATCTTTACTTAAAGTAACCGTTCCCTCATCCACAGCTGCCAAGCAACCAAATTTGCCTATTGTAAATCTATTTTCACTAATCAGTGGCTATTAGCTGATGTGGCAAATGACAATGAAGTTCACTAATGTCTCATCAACTGATTTTAGTCCAAAGTGTTAATTTATACTGGAGAGAGAAATGATACAAGGAAATTGAACAGATAAAAACAAGCAGAATCTAAAAATATTGCAATAACATTTTTAATTTGTTTACAAAATCAGCTCCATGCTGGGTTGTCTAATTAAACAAACTCTGGAAAAGCAAGACTTCCATCATACGTAGAGATTTAACCAAAATGATCTGGACTCAAAAGCTGATGCTCCTTCTTATTTTCCATTAAGGTTGGCACAGTTGGAAAATAAAACCGGGATTATAGATCACAAAAAATGAACTGACTCTGAAGGTCACTTAGAGAGCCCAGTAAGTTTTTACAGAGACTAGCAGACCTATAAGTGTATAATGATGCAAATGTATCCATATAGACTGAAATATTAGGTGTAATCAAACAACTTTGCATAGCTGTTCCAGTTCACACATAATCTCAGTAGATTTTACGTACGTTTTCTCCCTGAAGATTGTTCTTTTCCTCACCCAGAGCAATCCACATGTCATGTGTTAGCAGGGCAGTGTGACAGATGCCAGCCAAAGCCTACAGGGAGGATGGCATCGCTGTCTGAGCACTGGCTGGTCATGCACCATACGAGAATGAAAGCATCTCTTGGGGCACGTCTGTCAGCCGAGTGTTAGACACTTGGGATGACTCTCAACAGGGATGAACTGTCATATCCTTTCAGGGCATCGTCCACTTGTTTATTTAAAAAGGGTACCAGTGGTAATTCAGCAATTCAGAAGGAAAGGCTGCTGACAGCTTAAAAGTGGAGTCCAAGAAACAGTTGGTAGTCAAAAACAACACAAGGAAATGAATGCCTGCCATCGGTGTGTTCAACAATGTAGAGTGGTCTGGAAGAGAGACCACCCTCTCCACATCAGTCTGGTTCTTCAAGTTCTTCTCTAATAAATCTACAACATAATGATACATGTGTATATTGTGTTTTTAAGTAAACATTTACATGTTTTTTTCAAATAGAAAATGGTTTAAAAAATTGTACATGGTCCTTATCAAACAAAATTGAAAATTGGCATTAGTTGCTGACCTGATGTTTTAGCCTAGCTTATTCCTATTTAAAGCTACATGCACATTTACAGTATGGAACAATATATACTAAAAATAAATACACTTTTATTACATTATTAAAGTAAGATAAAAAAAAACTAAAAAGAACTGACTATTGATATCAGATATAATTTAAATATATAATGGCAGTTGTGGTCCGGTGGATAAGTAGGTTCGATCCCCAGATCCACAGAGTTGAAGGTGGTGTGAGTGATGAAACACTTGATCTCCCATCTTCACAAACTATATCTGTGGTGCCCTTGAGCAAGGCAACAGTTTCCTGACTGCTCCCCGGGCGCCGTAACCATGGCTGCCCACTGCTCCAGATGTGTGTTCACGGTGTGTTTTGTTCACAGCTGTGTGTGTACACTGGATGGGTTAAATGTAGAGCACAAATTGCAGGTATGGGTCACTCCATATCTGGCCAACTGGTCACTTTCACTTTACTTCACTTTCATTAAACTAAAACACTTTTCTGCTTGTCAATGTGATTGTGTAACTGTAGAGTTTGCTATTTGAAAGTTGTGTTTAAGCATATTGTGGTTTAAATGCAAATGTAATAAATTGCTCAGCCCTACCCTGAAAGCATGCACAGCAGAATATGTGGTTAGGCTGTGGAGGGCAGATGTTTTTAATTAATTTATTTAAGCCATTTTAAACTGGATGCAAATACTATTTAAAATTTTTATGTAAATTGTTGAATTGCGAATATTTCATGAAGCATTTAAACAAATATATTTTTGTTGATATATTTCACTTTCTTTTGAGTTGTGAACTAGAAAATTTGGAATACTGGTTACTGTAGTTGGTCCATTTTTTCAGGAGTCATATGTTCATTTGCTAATCTGACATTTGATTTATTTTGTTAAATGTTTCAAGTTAAATACATCCCTTTTTGGTAAATATTCAGAAACAGTTAGCTAAAAGAACCAAATATTTAATTAAAACTTTAATTTCTCCATTGTAAAATTCACCTTTACCTTTCCTGAACTCCGTGAAATGTTTAGACAGGGTACACCAGAATAATAAAGATAACCATTCCTGTTGGATGCAAGTGTTGGTAGTCAAATATTCCACGGACAGAGCAACCAGAAAAAGATGGCACATTAACACGAAAAATTTAAATGTAACTGATGTGTGCCCATCTGCACTCCTTTTTGAAGCCAATCCTTGGTTCAGCCATGCACCATTACTCCCTAAATCAACTACTACGTCACTATATAAACATCTCAAAACTTGAAGATTCTCTTTGTTGACTATTAAAAGACAAAATAGTATTTTCTCAGATGTAAAAAAAAACACAATCACTATTAAAAAAAAAAAAAAGAAACATCAGTTTATTTACCTACTAATGGAATTTCTAATCTCAGTTGGATCTTTTGGCTCTATAGTGGTTGGTTGAACAACATTAAAAGAGAGTACAACACAATGAAAAAGTCACCAGAACACCAAAGAAAAATTATTTTAGAAGAAGTTGTGTCATCTTCTGCAGTACGCAAACTCCATCAAGGTTGAACAAAAACACATATACAAGATTCTCAAACTAGCAAAATATCAGATACCAACATATTTTTGAAAAGGAACGACACATTATTAGCAACCACCTTCCTTTCTACCCTACTCATCTCCTAAGATCAACGAACCGTATGTTGACATTGACCTTTCCACCGCAATTAGCCACTTAATCAGAAATTAATTATTAATATTAACAAAGCCAACAGGGCTTAGGGTTGTTTGTCTCTCTTTCCTCATTATCATCCACTAATGACCAAGCCAGCATCTCATTTCCACTCCAAAGACAGAGGAGAGATATTTGTGCTGAGATTTCAGGTGTTAGTAAAGGGCACCCACTGATGCCACATGTCACAAAGGAGACCTTCTCCCCTCTGGACACCAAAGCAGACAGGAAATTTCTATTTAATTACAGTTTGCATATGCAATTGGAGTTAATGAGAATGGTTATGCAAAATGAAATGTCAACTACAAGCATCTGGATTGCAAATGCCTTCCATCTTAACTATTATGATGTAAAACCATAACTCTTACACAAACACATGGAGATTAAATTAAAACTCGAGTTTATATACACATGCAGATATTTAACAAGCATATTAATTATGATTGAAACCTGGTCCAAGAAAACCTATTATGTGCCACTTTGAACAGGTCAAAAGTTCCACACAGATGAGGACATAGGTAGAGATTGATACTCATTAAAATATCGCTTCCTGAGTAACTAATTAGTTATAATTACCCGAAGCTGGAATGATGAGAATGTGTGTCTCATGGGATGGGGTAAGATGATAGACAATGACGCTTGGTGGCCTTTGCACTCATCCTTTTGTGATCCAGCGTATGTCCTTCAGGATATGAGCTGTTTGGCATGCAGCGAGGAATGAGGCATGTTTCAAAGCTGTGTGGTAATGGAACTCTAGTGATATGATCAGAGCACTTTATATATATTATAATGAGGAATTACAGATTAAACATGAGTGTGACATTTCCAAAAGACAACATTGAGCCTTTATAAGACAAAATATATACATACAATAATACATATACACATTGATATATACACTCACCTAAAGGATTATTAGGAACACCTGTCCAATTTCTCATAAATGCGATTATCTAATCAATGCATTTAATGGTGTGGTCCTAGTCAAGACAATCTCCTGAACTCCACACTGAATGTCAGAATGGGAAAGAAAGGTGATTTAGGCATTTTTGAGAATAGCATGGTTATTGGTGCGAGACGGGCCGGTCTGAGTATTTCACAATCTGCTCAGTTACTGGGACTTTCATGCGCAACCATTTCTAGGGTTTACAAAGAATGGTGTGAAAAAGGGAAAACATTCAGTATGCAGCAGTCCTGTGGGAGAAATGCCTTGTTGATGCTAGAGGTCAGAGGAGAATGGGCCGACAGAGTCAAGCTGATAGAAGAGCAACTTTGACTGAAATAACCACTAGTTACAAACGAGGTATTCAGCAAAGCATTTGTGAAGCCCCCACACGCACAACCTTGGGCTACAACAGCAGAAGACCCCACCGGTTACCACTCATCTCCACTACAAATAGGAAAAAGAGGCTACAATTTGCACAAGCTCACCAAAATTGGACAGTTGAAGATTGAAAAAATGTTGCCTGGTCTGATGAGTCTCGATTTCTGTTGAGACATTCAAATGGAATAGAGTCAGAATTTGGTGTAAACAGAATAAGAACATGGATCCATCATGGCTTGTTACCACTGTGGAGGCTGGTAGTGTGATGGTGTGGGGGATGTTTTCTTGGCACACTTTAGGTCCTTTAGTGCCAATTGGGCATCATATCAATGCCACAGCCTACCTGAGCATTGTTTCTGACCATGTCCATCCCTTTACTACCACCCTGTACCCATCCTCTGGTGGCTACTTCCTGCAGGATAATGCACCATGTCACAAAGCTCAAATAATTTCAAATTGGTTTCTTGAACATGACAATGAGTTCACTGTACTAAAATGGCCCCCACAGTCACCAGATCTCAACCCAATAGAGCATCTTTGGGATGTGGTGGAACGGGAGCTTCGTGCCCTGGATGTGCATCCCACAAATCTCCATCAACTGCAAGATGCTATCCTATCAATATGGGCCAACATTTCTAAAGAATACTTTCAGCACCTTGCTGAATCAATGCCACGTAGAAATAAGGCAGTTCTGAAGGTGAAAGGGGCTCAAACAATGTATTAGTATGGCATCCTATAATCCTGTAGGTGAGTATATATATATATATCACAATATAACATTATCGTACAAATATATACACAATCCTAGCTTAGGATGAACCTTGACTGTGAATAGATGTATTTATGTAACAATTTTGGAATTGGTTTAGCTTTTCTATCTGCCAATAGCCCTTTTAGCATATCGTAGCAAAGATCATTGAATGAGATTAGATGAAGAGGCAACCTCCTGCTTTCCTTGCTGAAAACTGAACAAAGCGAGCAGATTTCATTGATATCCAATGGGAAAAAAGCCACACTTTTAACAACTCAGCAGTGTATGAATATTTGAATTATTGTTTCAGTAAAATTAAAATCTTCACCTACTCGGGTATCTTCACTACAGCTCTACCTGATAGTGACCCCTACCCTCCATAAGAAACATTTAAGTGCCGTCATGAACACGGCATTAATTTTTCTTTACAGTCAAAGCATTTGACCAAAGAACTTAAGTTTTTTTTTTTTCTAATTTATACTTGATCCCTTGATGAAGTAAGACTAATGTGGGTGCAATGAAAATTATGTATTGGTTCAATTATGAAGGCTACTCTTGTCAAAAGAGCAAAATGACATTTTTACAAAAATACTAAAATGATAACTTAAACTTGAAGGGAGTTGGAGAATGAGACTAACCAATAAAAAATGTCCAAGTGCATCATCTGACCCTAGTAGAGCTGTAATGTCAAAAACAATACATCGGGAAATGTTTTTGGAGTTGGTTTACTGAGGCTGCTTTTTTCTGAATCATTCTTGCTGTGGTTTGTAGGTCAATTTTGATCACAAATTTAACCATGACATTTTGCATTTGCCTGCATATGCAGACCCAAAAAAAGCTTATTGGCTAGACATTGGCCAGTTGTGTTATTGGCAAGTTGTGTTCTTGACCACACCCACACTTGTCATGCAATAACAGATGCAGTTTATTTTGGAAATCCAATCTCTGCTGGCTAAATGTAAGTATATTGTATGTGTGCGACTAAGAAAAAACTAAGGTCATGCCATATAGCAAACTTTTTGAAAAACAATCATTATAATGTATTGTTTTAGACTCCAGGTATCAGGGATTTGTAAAAGTTAAGCACTACTTTGTTGCTCAGGAAGCAGTACTGAGCAGGTGCAGCCTGTAAATGCTGTAACTTTATATTTCAGTCTGAGGGAGTTTTTGTGATGAGTGAAAGTCTCAGAATTGAGGGATACGAGCAGCTGTGCAGGTGAGTGGTGTAAGGCCACAGGTGTTCTCGCTTTTGCTTACCAACTGCTGCTTCTCTCACACACATCCATCTGCCTATAACACCGCTGAGGATCATGTCAGAATCCTACTTTCTCCCTCGCAGCTGCATAATCATAGCTAATCCACCAAAGAGTTACTTCTCTCGTCTCATTGCAGAGGTGCAGCAGGGAAAATCCTCTGGGTTTAAAGGTGAGCAACAGATTGTTTATGTTGTGAGAAAAACTGCCAGATTCACTCGAGCAAAGAATGTTTGTTGCTGTGTGAAGTTTTGGACAGAGTGTGGACATGTTTTAAGCCAGAATTTTAAAGCAAGGCTATTCTCTGACAACAAAGCGGAAAGAAAAAATAACCTTAAAAAGATTTCAGATAGGAATACATGATCACCTCACAGCAAGAAGGTCGCTGGTTCAAGCTGGGTTAGTTGGCATTTCTGTGTGGAGTTTGCATGTTCTTTCTGTGGTCATGTGGGTTTCCTCTGGGTGCTTCGGTTTCTCCCACAAGTCCAAAGACATGTGGTACAGGTCAATTGGGCAAGCTAAAATTGGCCGTTGTGTGAATGAGTGTAATCACAATGAGGGGTTGCAGCTGGATTATTGCGTAAAACATATGCGGGATAAGTTGGAGGACCCCAGATAAAGGGACTAATAGGAAAAAAAATAGAAAGATGGACCATTACAGATGCTGTCGGAGGAATGGCGAGTAAAATATAATTACAACTGTACTAACACTTTCATCCAGCAATAGGATAATGACCCAACACATTTTAAAACATTAGAATTAACGAAGGCTGCAATAGCAGGCCGGTTTCTGGAACTAAAGCTCGGCTCTCGTGGGGAAATTTTCCCTGTACAATTACTACAGTTCAGAGGAAGGTTTAATCAAGTCATTCCTTCTTCCATCAAAAAGATAATAATAATAATGTTTTTCTTTTGTGTGTTTTTTTAAAGTAATTTTAGAATTGTTTCCTAGAAAAAAAATACATTTAAGTGTGTATGTGTAAGTGTACTTTTTCTACTGTACTATGCTCGTGGTATCAAAATAGTTACAGGAGAAAAAATTGACATTACAAATGTAAAATAGAGGAAATGGCGCTTACACAAGTAGGTACAGTGCAGCCCTGCTGAGACTTGCACAAACAATCACATAGACCAGACATCTGGTTCAAATGTCATACTTTGCATCCATCAAATTCAAGATTGTCTCACTCTTTTCTATTTGTCCACCACACAGAACTTTTCTTTTCTTTTCTTTTTTTCCAACTATGAAGCCCATAAACAAATACAACCAGCAGAGCAGACACCTAAAACTAAAAGCAACTTTTAAACAAGGCTTCCTACATCAAATCAAATCAAAGTTTATTAGCTGGCAGCACACTACAACATTTCAAAAGCATAACAATAAAAACTAACACACAGTCGGAATCAAAGGACTAGACAATAAATAAAAAAACAGATACAGAGACAGTTACATGTAGCCCACCTGACTCAAACAATATTATTTATATAATAAATAATGTTATTAATATTATATTGGGAGGTGGGAGGGTTCTGACAATCCCCTATTTTTTTTATACACGCAAGGAAAAAAACATGTTCAACCAATTAGTGATGTATGAATACCATAAACTATTTACATCAGTTGTATTTTATAAATTAGCATAGTGATGGAAAGCCTTTTAGGACCCTATTCTAAATTCACAAAAGATAACTAACAAGGGTTAAATGTCTGCTGAGAAGTATACTTTGGGATATTTAAATGTGATTTTCATTGATCTCAGAGTTCTTATATTTGTACCACAGGCTCCTCACAGCCATGTACAAGAGGTCTTTAGTGCACTGTTGAAGCTAGGTTTTGTTCCTTCTTCAAATGTTTTGTAATAACAATCATCACTGAATTCAGCTTTGAGCTTCCTCCAAGGAAATTCAGCTGCACTCGCTTCACTGCTAAAGTAGAACGCTCTGAGCTTAGGAATCTTTGATATTTTCATGGGATTCATTTTTTTAAAGATGCATTTGAACACTGGAGAATACAGCGTACAAATTCTGTTCAAAGAAAGGAGGTAATTTCTGCAGCTGCCATAGAATGTTTCTGACAACATTTGGACCGAATCTGACACACCCAGCTCAGGTCTTGAAGCTCACCACAGGACAGACAACCACACATCCAGAGACAAGTCTTCAGAGATCTGCAAAGCAAACCAATGACAGGATCTGCACAGAACAGCTAGTCAATTGATTTGAAAATTGCATCCTAATAATTTGATCATAAACAATGCCCTTAAATATTTGTGACTGACTACACAAGCCAAAACGGTGTGTGCCACAGAGAGTATATCCTAGCCAGACAGCACAATGCTTTCTGATGAAAAACTGATCATAAACTGCAGTGCGGCACCCAACACTAGCATCTTGAGAAAATTTTTTGATGATGAATATTTTAAACACAGCTGCTTTAAGCGTAGCATACCCAAAGGCAGGCAGACACACACAAATATCAAGATGAGAGCTGCAAGACCCGTTCAGGAAAACTTTCAAATGCAGCATGACCAAAATGTTGCAAGAATTTAATAATTTTAAGATTAGCTTCTTTAAAACATCATGAGGAGATTGTTCTATAACATATTTCATTCTTCAATGAAACAAACGGAGTTCAATGCAACTAAACCATGGATGTTTTTCTTATAATGAAATTATCTACTTTCATAAGCATTTTAAGGCAGATTTTGTAATAAAACTCTTGACAAGGAGTGACTTAAACAGCAGGAGTGAAGATAATGAAAAATGTCACTTACCCCGTTTAAACATGTTGGATGTTGTTACTTCTCGGTCTCTCCAATGAGGTTCATTTATTCTCGTATTCCAGACTTCACACAGTCAGTAAGATGCCAGGTGATCAATCAATGCTCATCAGAGTACATCAGTGTAGCACTCCTACAGCTCAGAAGAGGATCTCGTTGAATTTCAATTAGGTTAATTTATTACAATCCTGGTGTTGATTTCATCCAGTGTGTTACTTGTAAAAAATGTCACAACAAGCAGCTGAGAGCAGTCCGGAAGCAGAGGAACGCATTCTGCGGTGAATGTTTTCCAGAATTAATTAAGCAGGTGCACCTGGCGAGGAGTAGTTCGCGACTCTCACGGAAATACCAGCGGCTAGTTGATGTACGGTATCCCGATGTTTTCAAGAGGCTGAAGCCGAGGTTTTTCAGATGCGTTTATTCCTCTGAAACACAAACGTTGGGGGACTTCTGACTGTGCTCCTCGAGACGAGTTGTGATAACTCTCGGTTTCTCGCGCTCTTCGCGGAGACTCCACGCGAAACTATGGGGAGGTGTCCCGCTGCCTCCGTTTACAACCTCATGCTATCCATGTCTCTGCACCCATATCTTCCAGATAATTTAGGGTGAAGCATTTAAATTCGCGTTCACAAATATCAGCTTCACATACCGAGCGGTTAGAGAGTGTTTGTGGTGGAATGGACAGAGTCGCTCCCGCTGAGAGATGCGCGTGCCTGTGAAACCTTGTCAGTATCTCTCTCTCTCTCTCTCTCTCTCTCTCTCTCTCTCTCATTATATTACCATATGTTATTTTTTTAGAGCATCGTGTCCTTTCTTACATGATCTAACGCAGCGTTTTTTCCTCTTCAAAAATACAATCTGTTTTGATGTCGTTTAAAAAGCACAACTCTGGAAAATGAGTTTATCATGAAAACAAACTGATTTAATAGAGTATCTTGTGGAAAATGTATCTGAATAAATATACCTATACATGTTGTTTTTATATTGCCAGGTTGAATGAAAATGGCTGCTATTTATTTATTCATTCATTCATTTTTTATTTATGTTTTTAATTGAATTAACTTTTCATTTATAAATAAAATCCTTATTATGTATTTACGTGTCTATTTATGTAATGAAAGTTTCATTTCTAAATGAAAAATGCTGATATGTATTTATTCAGTTATTTAATTTTATGTATAAATTAATTGTGCTGGTATTTATTTATTTTTTAATGAATTTAATGAAGTTATTTATTTAATGAGTTTTCATTTATAAATAAAATGCTGTTATTTATTTATTTATTATCCGTGCATTAATAACTTCTTGCCCTTCGATCATGTGATCAGTCATCGCATGCCAGATAAATACGTGTAAAAACACTTATTCAGATTCATTCACTGTGAAGAAGTTCAACCTGATGACTCAAACCCAGCACTTCTGTTTGCGTTCACACTTCACAGCAGACGCACCAGGCGAGAGCTCACAGAAGGAGGTGACGAGTCATGAAAGACTCTTCATAAATTTGATTAATGAGGAGACTGCTCCACGAGCTGCGAGGATAACAGTGGTACCAGAGCTTTGACCTTGTTTGTGTTTGCAATAGCACGATTATGTAAAATTCTACTGACTAGACTGCTTCAGTCAAGTTTTTGTTTGTGTGAATTGTTGGCTAATGAGGGAAATGCTGTTATATACAGTCAACGGGGAAATTGCAAACTGTCCAAATAAAACCTCCCATTTATTTATTCTGGTTAAATGTTAACTCGTTTGGCAAGTAAAGGGTGTATCATAATTGCCATGTGTTTATCATCATCATCGTTATTATTGTTGTATGTTTTGTTGATTTTTTTAATGATAAACATTTACACACGTTTTAATATTTGTATTTTAAAAGCCCTTTTTTGGAAGATATTAATTCGCTTACATCGATGCTTTCGACAGTTGATTTGCTGAATCTTGCTTTGCTCGATGAGTACTGTCTGTTTCACTCCACGTGTAGTTGTTTGGGTAAAGATGGCGGCGCCTTCAACTGAGATAGATGCAGTGGCTGCCAAAAGATGTAATGGTGTGTATTATTCACGCGTTTAATATTTGAGAGTTAAGCGGTTTTTTTATATGAGGCTTTTCTATGTCTTAAGAGAGGGGAACGTTGTCACGCAGGGCATTATTGCTTTATTTGGCGTACATCGTTAATGACTTAAGTTAAACATCGATTTTAAATAATGGTAAATTAAGTCGCTAAATGTTGGAGCATTTGCTTCAATTGTGGTTATACTATTTTACTGTTCAATTTCTCTCATTTGTTTTCATTCAGCAAACTATGAGCTCAAAGGTGGACTATGGTTTCTCAAGCTTTGTTTATAGATATTGTCTTGTCAGGTTTTAAACTATTGTTTTTCACCTCAATATTTGTGTATATGACAACGTTTATATTCATACATATTAATGAGTCATATCTTTATGTGAAACTGTTCTTTTAAACGGCTAGGTGTTTGTATAGTAGGCTGGAATTATTATCATTTTTTACGTGCAGTTTACCTGTGTCTATAGAACATCTAAATCTAAATATGACGAGGAATGACGCATAATTCAAATTAAAACCTTTTATAAAACACAGCAGATAATCAATCACGTTAATTTTTCAGTATTGCTCGACACAGTGAGGTGGAATAAAGTAATCGTACTCATGTTACTACTGTCTAGAAAAATATATATATTATTAATATTAACTTAATAAAAAAAAGTATTTGTTTAAATCGTCAGTCAGAGCTTGTACATTGCAGATACTCTATCTTTCATAAGCTTCCTAAAATAAAGGCATGGCACTGACATTTTGTATCTGCTGAAATTAATTATATATTATATTTTTAATGTACTGAAGTAATTGCAAAGTACTGTCATGAAGTACACCTTTTATTAAACTCCCAGTAGCAAAACAGGCCTTGTAAATAATGGAAACAATTTTTAAGTATGTTTTAAGCCAAATAACTCTGTTGTTAACTCCCGATGTATAATCAAGTGTTTTGTGCATAACATCTGCGGAGGAAGAAGCTGGGGTCATTTGGAGGACATTTTGGGACCCCTTTTATGAGAGTTCTGTTGTGTTTGGTGTGTCTGGAGCATCACCGACTCACAGGCATGTTTGAGTTTGATCAAAGGTTCAACAAATGGATGAACGTTTCTGACTTGTGGCACTTCAAATGCCTCTGTACAGAAACAAGCAGGCTGAGGAACAGCTTTTTTCACCAGAGCTGTCTTGTTGTTTAATTCTGATCTTGTTGTTCTAATCTAATTAATTTTTTGGATTTTTTTCTTTTGAACAGTGAAAGGTCCAAGGCGGGTGGCCAATCAGATTCCTGATGAGATCTTAAAAGATGCAAAGCTCAACGAAGCCATTAAAACTTTGCCAGCAAATTACAATTTTGAAATCCATAAAACCATTTGGAGGGTGCGGCAAGCTAAAGCAAAAAGGGGTGAGTACATGAGAAACACAGTGGTAAAAAGAGATTATTGGCTGTTAATGCCTTTGTTGAATAGGATGATGCAGAGCGGAGACAGTAAGGGTTTTAGGTGAGATCAGAGATAAGATTGAGGAAAGGACAGAGGTCGTATTCGGCTTAGACGATTCTAGTATTTTAAGGAACTAAATGACTGGTACTAATTGTACTAATCTACAAAATAATACAGAGCTTTTAAATACAAGAGAAATACTTACTAGAGCTGAACAATTTTGGAAAATAATCTAATTTAAAATTTTTAACAAATATTGCATATGCTATTTACAATGAAATTCTTTAAATAAAATCTTTAACTCCTCCAAGAGTAATGAGTTATACATTTCTAAAGTATGAAAAACTCTATATTTGAATTGCACATAACTGTAACGCAAGAATGTAAACAACATATTTTCTTTATTACTAAGATTGTTGTGTACTTATACATTTGACAATAAAAATAAACGAACATAACCTTGCAGTAAACATTAATATCAAAGTCTGTAAGAAATCACACAAATGTGTAGATTGAAATATCAACATAAAGAGGACTGACGCTATCAGATCTGGTTAAATCATGGTCTTTGTTTACAGACTACAGGTCTTTCGTGATGAAATGTATCGAAACCAACATCAAATGACATTATAAGTGTCAATATACTACCCTCTCTCCTAATTGATTAATTCTACAACTTTAGCATTACTGAATTTTCAGTGTTCAGTATATAATCGTGATGTACTGTGAGACTTTGGTAGGGCTCCACTGGAGGTCTAACGTTGTCTATGGTAGAAGCTAAAAACTCTGCTGCTTCTACCTCAGTGAAGACTCTATACTCGTGCTCTCTATGTGATCTTCTCAAAGCAGTGGGCGAGGTTTGGTGACCATACTAAAGGGGTCATTCTATCTTTTGAAATTCCCTCCGTTACTTTGAGTTATGTGCTGCTTTGAAGTGTGCTCATACAGAATAACGCTTTTAAAAATTTCAGGAAGAGATCCATGGTGTTTGACTTGTTTGATACTTGAATTGGTGGTAATGCTATATATATATATATATATATATATATATATATATATATATATATATATATATATATATATATATATATATGCTATTTATATATATATAAACATATAAGGATGTACTGCCCTTCTTTAGCACCAAAGCATTTTCACCCAATGTCAGGTTCTGTAGGGTCAGAATGACTTTAATGTACAAAGATGTGGATTAACACACATTGCACAACTGTCTTTTACCATCTGTGGATTTTTCCAATACATGTCACTAGGACTGGGCGATATCGATTCAATAATGATAATCGTCAATATGTATTTTCCCGATAAGACTATATAAAGAGGTTGATCTAGTGCTCAATTACGTTGTGAAAACACGTTTCTAACGGCACTTCCAGGCTTCGCTCATGGGATCATTTTCCCTTGTTTATATTATCTCCAGAGTCGTGTGGGGTAAAACATGCCCACTAATCATGCTCGTAAATTAAAACAGCCACACTTTCATTTCTTTCATCCGTATTGACATGTTTCATGACACAGTCGCGTTACATGATGCAGAAGACCAATTAGAAGCCGGGCTTTGCATGAAAGCCTGCCAACTCTCACTTCTGATTGGTTTAGCTTGTTAACTGACATCTTATCTTAACTTGTGACGACACACGCTAACAGTGAAGAGTGGAGTGAAACATGTAGAGTGCTGTCGACTGCATTGTTTATTTGAAGGCATGTGTAAATTTACCACAGCAGTGTATTCTCTCCAGCTCAGATGCAGTTCCCTCACATGATGAAGATGCAGGGACAAGACAGGTAGACAAAAGATTGTTAGCTCATGTTTTGAGGAAGAAAAGTAGAGTTTAAAAATAGTTAAATACTTTTATGAATCTTATGGACTAATTTGATAAATACATATATAATTGGTACAGATAGTAATTGGTAAAGACTAAATACAAATAAATATTTACGCAATGTCTGATATTTGTGCTATTTTTACAGTTTTTTGCTATTTTTAAATGAATACATGTTTGATAACAATTTATCTGAAATTGGCTCCAAATCAAATAAAAGAATGATTACTAGGTAGTTAGTTAGGCAATTACCAAGTACTTGCAAGGGCTGGTTGGTATATCTTTTCATAAATAATATAGTATTCAAGTTGTATATAACTTGTTTCAAGTTGTAACAGTGTACATAATGTAATTTTTTTATTTACCTCAATAGTGCTGTATTTGTGGGTACAACACATTGAAAACACTGAGCAGTGAAATGTTCTGCTAAGGGGGATTGTTTCTGGTGGTACCAAACAAGCTGCTGCATTAAAGAGGTGTAGAAACACTGTCTATTATTTCAGGAAATGTCACAGAGAGACAGAGGAGTTTCTTCCAAAACCCAGAGCCATGTGGTGGAAATACTTTGGCTTAAAAAAAACTGACGCTGATCAAACAACCATCTCAATACATCGCTGGACAGCTCAAATAGTTTAGATTGTGTGTTTTTTTTTTAAGTTTACTGCGTTCAGCTCGAGAAAACAAAGAGTTGTTTCTGGTTAGTGATTTAAGCTTTTATTATAAAGTTAGCTCGGTGCTTCGACCTTCTGACTTTAACTGTATTCAGTCTCTGAATATCTTGTTATTGGGATTCTCTATAGTACTCTAGAGAATGACATTGGTCTTTAGCGCTGTGTAATAGTGTTCAGTCTGCTTTACACAATCTATGCATTTGGGGGGAAAAAATGCTGGTATAGCTGAGAAGAACCAAAAACCAATAAGCAGGAGATGATAGAGAAAGTATAGAGTTTGCGAGTTTGTTTTGATAATTTAAAACATCAACTTTTGCTCTGTGGAATCCCATTGGATTGGATTCCCATCACAGTTGCTGTTCTAGAGCATAAGTATTTTTGATTGGGTGTCTGCTGAGCTTTAAATTGACTCAAAGTTAAGTGATATCAGCAGAAAGATAGATATTACACAATTTAAAAATTGCTTTTATAAGAATAAACATGGTGCATTATATAGATTAAGGTTATTTTATTTATGAAGAGATTTAGTGAGTATACTGAAACACTACAGAGGCGAATTATTGCAGAGGACTGCAATTTAGCTGCAAAAAGTCTTGACTTTGCTTCAAAATATAGCTTAGAGTTTTCTCATTTTATAATTTAGTTTGACTTAAACATTATATACTGAATCTTGAAAATTCTGTAATGCTAAAGTTGTAGAATTAATCAATTAGGAGAGAGGGTAGTATATTGACACTTATAATGTCATTTGATGTTGGTTTTGATGTTCGATTTTTCAAGTTTGTGTGTGTTCCATGTTTGCCTTGGTCACTGTTTAGATTCATAAACTTTCACACAGAAGACAAAAACTTGAGTGGTGTTTGCATCAAAGTATGCTGTATCCTCCACGGATGTCTTCCATATGTTTTTTTTTCTTCTTTTTTTCCCAAAGATCTGTCAGATTGGTGTGAAGTTATTCCCCTTGGAACTCAACACTTATGGCTTGTTTGAAACTGCTCTAATGAGATGTCAGCCTATTTCTTAGTGCGATTTCAGCAATTATAAGTGGTCAAGATATTTTCCCAGGGTTGCCCTGTGCCATCTCACTACAGTAAAAGACTTCCTTTTATTGGCAGTAATTGCCGCTTATTCTAATGCACTTGTGAAACCTCTGCAAGCTAAACTGAGAATTGCATCAGAGCATAAAAATATGGAGAAATCACAGCTAATCCGAGTATGTGTGCTGTATGATTTATTATACTGATTTAATCCTCATTTAGGTTCATCATAGGTTTTGGTGAGGATGAACTGACTCTGTAAATCTATAAAGTGTTTTCCCGGACTTTGATCCAGCGTTTGATGGGTTTGCATGTTTGCTATGTTTTTTTTTTAATCTGTCAGTTAAGTTAGCCACATATCGCATTTTTTTCCCTCCATAAACCATTTGAAACTATCAGATATTCTTGATTTTGGCAGGTTAAAACACTTTAAGAATGGCATTTTTGTTAATTTTTATGGAAATATTTGTTCTTTTGCAGTACAGAAAAGATTATATAAATAAAAAAAGCTTGACAATTTACTTGTTGAAATGAATGTTTTGCTGCTCTCAGTTAGGAGGCTTGCGTCTTGGGTTGGTTCCAAGTCACTAATCGCAAAAAAGTTCAGTTGGCATTTGAAAATACTAATTGCTAGTGTGAATGACGGCAGGTTTTGGTGTATACTACCTTGCACTTTCTTTTTTTCTCTTAATTGTATGTTTGTGTTTTCATTTCAGAAATTTCCGCCATACTCGTTCCTGCTAATGATCATTTTCATTTCCACAGACTTAAAATGTCAAGATTTAAGAAAGGATTATAAGCGTCATATTGGATAATTCGATTTTTAATTTTTGTGTGGATTATGTATTTTAAGTTTCTAACTTTATTGCATGTGGGTGGTTTGGATGCTGGAAATTTTACAAATGTTTTTCGCAACCATAAATTTGTACTAATTTCAGGTTAACAAGCTGACCTTTTAGCTCAAAACCTATTGTGTTGTAGATTAATTGTAATGTCTACAACCTGCTCAATATGATATTTTAAAGTTAAAAAGGTATTTATTCATTATTTTATTGCGTAAACAATCTGGTTGCTGCTCATTTTCCTCACGTTTTCAGTCATCATTTTTGTATTAATTTCTTGTATCCACTCCACTGTCCCTTCCGTAAATTTATTGAATGTTTTAAATTACACATATTTTACTACTAATCTGAATCTTGATTCCTCAGAGCAATAGAAATAGGTGTATTGATTCACGAAAGAAAGAGATAGAGAGAGAGAGAGAGAGAGAGAGAGAACTTGCCACTCGTGACTGACATCACAATTGTCTATTTTAAAAAGAAGCTATTTTCAAAGTCCTGAATGAAAATATTGTATGCCAAGAACATTCCTTGCTTTGCTTCTGTTTTTAGGATGAATCCACAAAATTAAAGTTTTATGTTATGTAAAAATTTAGTTTATGTAATCTAAAAGTGTAGGTCTTTATGGTTTGGAATATACTTATTCAATATTCTAATTTTGAAAGAAAGACATTTTTTCTTCTAATTTAGTTTGATGACTTAAAGTGCAAAGACACGTTTTTTTAGAGAGTCAAGATAAGCTTTCCTTTGGCAGTTGGTCAGAAAGCAGGAAAAGAGGGATCTGTGAGTGGCGTGAAAGGAAAATAACGATTCGCGTTCATTGGGATTCTGGGCCACACTGAAAGCAAGTACATAAAGGGTTTCGTGAAGCCTGTCACCTGTGTCAGGATAGACTGGTGTTGACAAAAGCTCACCATTGAATTGCATGACATTTTCAGGGAAAGTTGTAGGAGTTACAATTGAAAATTTTTTTCATGCTTTAATTTATGCTAAATAAGTTGTTTAACAAAGAGCCATTCTAACATATGGCTGGAGCATCTTAAAATGCATTTAAAGAAAAACATGACTGAATAAATGTATAATATGTTGCAAGTTTACATTATTAATCATTTTGAAAATTTCATCGATTTTAAAATTCCACCCGAGGTTCTTTTTTGAAGTTGCAGTTGATTTTTTATTTATTTATTCTATTTTTTTTTTTTTTCAAAACAAAGCCTTCAATTAGCAATCCACTAGTGATACTCATTGCCTCAGCTTGTAATGCATGGTGGCACTCTTGGTTCTTTATTGACTTTGCCGTCTTCTTGTTCATCTCTTGCTAAATAGGTTTCATCAGAGCTGCACAAATATCTGTTTCTGTGCTTCAATCATGTAATGAAGATTCATTGGTTGCATGACTGATTATCTGTGTGGGTTTCTGGCCTAAGGATGGTGATGATGAATGTAAATGTTGTTGGAGTTGACTAAACATTTAGATTAATTCTTACTTGTGTGTCGGTATATCCACAGTGTGTTGTACTAAAGCTGAACATGCTTTTTTGCAAATATTTTTCAGGGTTTCAGGGAAATCGAAATATTGTTTTTCTGGTGTCAACGTTGCCAGAAATTGAAAAAAATGCTCCTACATGTAAAGAAATCATGCAAAAATTATGGTAGGGTTTTCATAGTCTAAGAAAATGTTCATAAATGTGTGTACAAGTGATGGTGATGGTTGCAAGAGTGTGAGAAAACGCTCGTAAATCCTCATAATGCTCAAAATCTTAAAAGTGACTGCTAGGGTTGCCAGATATTGATATAAGACTCATAACTGTTAAAACATTTAGATGTGATTGGAAGGATTGCCAGAAAATGACATGAGACTCATAAATAAAAAAACTAAAAATATCTAAATGTGATTGATGTCAGTGTTACCAGAAATTGGGAAAACACATTAAAAAAATATTGTTGGCATCAAGAAAATTCTATTAAATGTAAAAAGAAAAATGTAAATAAGATGGTTTGAAACCTAAAGTTAGAGAAAATACTCATAAACTTTAAACTTTGTAAAAGGCATGGTTAGAGTTGAGTTTCAGAACACTTTTGTAAATGCTCAAAAACAATAAAATTTATTGTCTTTGAAAAAAAAACTATGTTTTTGAAGCATACTGTTGATTATGCAAAAAGGTCTTAAAAGGTAGTAAAAAGTCTTAAACTGGACCTTATGAAGCTTGCAGGAACCCTGTATTTGGGTCTATTTCACACACCAGCAATTGGAGGTCACTCACTATTTTGTGCTATTTTAACTTCTGTTTTCCCACCATTGTCAAGTCTGCATGGGTTGCTCTAATACTACTCATTCCTCTGATGCACCCTAAACGTCAGTCTGGATTCTGGCGTTTTGGCATTTCATTGAGCTTCAATGACATTTCTGGGTGTTCTGTGTATAAATGTCCTGGGCTGGCATTGCCTGTTCTAAGCCAAACAAGCTCATCAACAGTATGGCAAGGATGGATGGATGGAGAGATTTGTCAGGCTAGCCTGTACAGAGCAGAATAACCTTTTACTGTTAATAAACTCGCCCTTTCGCAGGTAATGGCCTGTCGGTGCCTGTCCGGACTGAAGAGGGCTAGTCTTTTAACCTTTCATCAGTGCGTTCTGTAGCCCGACTCTATTTCTTCTTCCCTTTTCATTGTTCGCCATTTCTGACCACTCTTTGGCTTTTATGCGCTCGAAACAAATAGCTCTTGTTTTCTTATTGTCTTCAATTTCCACTTTCTAGATTTTTCCCCCTGCTGAGTTTGTTTAAATAAATTCACAGCTTCTTAATTTAGTTTCTGCATTTTAAGTAGGGAACATCCTCCTGAGCTCAGACTGATTCATGTGTCTTCAAAGAGCGAGCTCAACAATGTTTTTTTTAGGGACATCGGGGTTACTGCTGCAGAAACAAAAACATTTGGATTTATTCCCTTGTTTTATGACTTTCATATAGTCTCCAAATTCAACCTGGACAACATGATGCCAGCCACCAGTCACAAATCTTCCATAATCCTCTCCCAAAATGTATGAAATTCTAGTATCAAATGCAAAAAAAAAATGCAAGTTAACCATTGAAGAGTTATTATTTGGATAACTGTTGCAAAAGCTATTATGGTGTAGCTTCTCATTTTAATTCCAGAAATGTTTAAAGAGATACTCTAAGACAGGTTATGAGTTTTTATTTTCTATACTGTTGGAACCTGTCTGGTCAATGGACGTGCTGGTTAGACATAATGCATTCTGGTAAGTTATACTATTCAAACATTGAAGCATTACCAATCAATGATTTTTAATTATTAAAATATTAATGCTCTAACTTAAAGGGGTCATGTTACGGTGATCCTTTTTGTGGCTTACATAGTGATTTATAAGAGTAGATTGAATAAAAAAATCAAACCATGGACCTTCCTAACAAAAAAAAAACTTTGTTTCTTTTAAAAATGGGATTTATTAATGTATCAAAGGGCTGATTTCCCTTCCCCAAAAGTGATGCACTATCCATAAATCAACGCCTTCTCTCGTGAAACCCGGAAACCAACGCGGGTGAATCAAACAGAGCGAAACGCGAGAGCAGCATACAACTTGGACTTGTGTTATTAAAACGATTAGAAGGAGGTTATTAAAATGACTTGTAAGGAGTAAAAGAAGATGCTCTCCTTTGTTCTCGCTATTGTTCTATTGACAGTCAAACTATCACACCGAGAAGGCAGAATAGTTAGACGTCACGTGACATATTCTTTCATCACGCAGGCAACTCCTTTGTATATATGTACTAGTTAGTAGAGTGGGCATCACCCTTTGTGTAAAAAATTTAAATTGAGCTGGATGAAATTACATTTTGATTTAAATCTTAAGTGTAAACTTGAGGTTGTTATGGCGATCCAAAGTATTTCAATAGTTCACAACCAATGCTAAGCTTTTGAATACAGGCCTTATTGTAAATTAATACTTATAAAAACAAAGATTTGAGACAAAAATTCAGTCAATTAAAAGTACTTTTTCATGAAGAATCAGTATTCTTTTTATGTAAAAGGTGATATGTTTCCCATGCATCGATTGACTGGGGAAACGTTTGTGCTTTTGAAATGTCACACGTGTATGACATCAATCTGACCTGACTGAATGGTGATAATTGGAAATGTCAATTTCCCTTTGTTTCATTGTTCATTCGTTAATCTATAAAGTACATGCATCAGATACAATCTTAGCTTGCTGCAATGTTTCCTAGGCAACAGGCCATCGTATATCAAGATGGTAGATGGCAGTAGACAAAATGTCTGAAGAGCTAAAACACCTTTTTTAGATTTCTATACCTTAAAGACCATAAAGACCAAGATCTGTGGCTAAAGACCAGCTCTTCTTCCCATTAAAGCATCAGTTCAATTTGAAATGATTGGCCTAGAAGTCCTGCACAATTAAAATTTCATAAAAGGGTTCGGGTTATTTTATGTTTTGTTCGTTGAGGAAAACTTTTCTTGTTCCCGAAGCTCCAAAATGGACACATTTTAAAGATTCAAATTGAAACATTGCTTTAGTACGTCTTAAATCATCAGCTAAAGAGTACTTATGGGGTTATTTTTGAGTCAAAATTTATTGCTGTAACTACATTTCTAATAACATTGGTTGTCAAGTATTCTGTTTGACTTACCTTGAGTGGGTGGAGCTTAATTATTTGTGGATCTCTGACTTTTTTGGTGAGATTTGAGTCAAGACTTACAAATGGGCGCAGCTTGTCACTAATGCGCTGCGTGAGATTCACCAATGCACAGAACGAGATTTACAAATGCCGATCCACAAATAAATTAAGTACTTACTTAATAAAACTTGTACTTGTGACTCTTGAAGCTAAATTTGTGGATTGTTTTTTTTTTCATTCTTAAATATTACTTCATTTGACCCTCCATAGCAACTCCAGTAAATCTATAATAACGGCAATTGTTTTGCTACAAAAAGTGAATACTACTAGTGTGTGCATGAAGGACCTATGAAACCTCCAACAGAACATTGAACAGTGTTTGAGTTTCTTTAACAAACTTCTATGAAATCTATCAACTGTGTATTAGGATAGATTTAAGTTGAATTCATTTAACAACTTTCACCTTCTAACTGGTGTCCATTAAATAACTTTTATAATCTATGGCTTACAGAAGACCTTTTCGGGTCTTATGTAAATGTTTCAATACTAGGTTAATTATATTTTACCCAATGACAAATATGTATTTCAATTTAAAAAGATTGATATCTACAGAAAATGTGTTCACTCAATTGATTATTCTATTAGTGGGACAGCAGTTATTAAATTGTTATCACTTAATTGATTTTAAGAGTGTAGATATTGTCTGGTGATTGTGTTCAAAGGGCAGTGTCTTCAATGAGCAATTAGGTTCTGTGCTGGATATTGATTTCTTGCCCTTTTCTTGTCCATAATGAATCAGACACTGATATGGATTCAACATCGTCTTTGTGCTGTAATTTTGTGATCTCACTGTACTCATTTGCAAACTAATGATTTCACAATTTGGTTGCTTTTTGAAAACAAATATCTACTTTGCTTCTTCTGAGCATGGTGAGATCAAAATAAAAGGCAGCGAATTCCTTGTTATCTTTTTTCAAATGTTTCAAGGATTCACAGAGAATTAGAAATGTTGTGGTCATTTAGCAGTAAAAACACACAAGAAAGAATCTTAAACAATTTAAGCAGTCTTTAGTAACAAAACTTGAATCGATTTTATGGAGTACACCGTTACAAATTTTAAATTAAATTTGTTGTTTTGTACTATTAGTGTTGAACGCTAATAGTGTTTCATTTTCTTTTATTGGTTGCACTTTAATTATTGTTAAGTTGTGTTTTTTACTGGTAATGTGTGTACACTCCATAACAAGATTTGCAGATACTTTAGGTCTCAAGTCGACAAGAAGATGTGGTCATGTGGGAAAGGCAGACGCGCAGCACAGATATTTATTTCCTGCGATGCAGAGGGCACTTTCTTGTGGTGCTTGAGAAAGCAGTCAGAAAGGCAGAAAATTCAGAAGTTTGAAAATAGGAACTTTTGGTAGAGATGCTCCAGATTAAGCATGCTTTTTGTAGAGGGAAGTCTGATCAGAAAAATATCACAGCACAATGACAGTACACAAGCCTTCTACAAAAGCAAGAGTCAAATTAATCTTGCTCAAGGAGTCAGTGAAGAGGTTGTATAATATATATAATATAAACATGGTTAATTATTGAAAATTTAAATGTGAATCATTTATACAGATTTTACACTTTAACCCTGGTCAGTGTGAATCCATGACTAAAAGCAAATAATATGAGATATATATATATATATATATATAAAAAGATTTGTGTGTGTTAAATTATTTTGTTAAATTATTAATGACTAACAAAGGAAAAGGGCCATTGAAAAAAAGCCTTCAACATCACAGTTGTCAATAAGTCAAATTAATGAAGGCGGCGCTTGCAGCACGGCTTAAACAAGTCAACAAGGTCTTAAAATGCAAAAATAATAGCAAAAATGAACCAAGGTAACGTAAAATAAATAAAGAGTATTTGGCAATAATGAAATCAACATAAATAAAATAAATAAAAATGTGGTTTGCTTCGGCAAAAAAGTATCAAATTTACAACCAAAGGGTAATCTCCAGGTACGACTCTCTGATTTACCTTTTCAGCACACATTATTGTGTCTCTGCCTGCAATCTAAGAGCATCACATTACCCCACATGGCAGAGCCCAAACCCAACCTGAGCTTGTGTACAATTATATATTTTAAACCCGAAATCAAGCCAATTCTAGCAAAGATCTTTAGCTCTACATTACAGATTACTAAAAGTTCACAAGAATTCCACAATATCCCTTTCCATTGAATATTACAGATTTCTTGCTCATTGGCTATATCATACATACCCCTGCTGGCGTTTTAAACATCTCACTGCGTCTATCACAAGCTGTCTTTCTGGAGGCCAGTCCAGCTGTCCTTCTTATATATTGCATTGAATGCCCTCTCTTTTTACCTTGCAGTGGCCTTGCAGTTGCCAGAGGGTCTGCAGATGTTTTCCTGTGTGATCGCTGACATCATTGAGAGGTAAGAGCATTATAAACTCCTGCTACCTACCTCAGAGCGGTGGTATATACAGATAAGCATCCTTGGTTGAAAATAAGATTGTTTGGGCTAGTAAAAGATCTGCTCATTTACCATCGCTGTAATTATTGTCATTCCTCTCCAAAGGGGCTCACGGAAAACTGTGTTCAATTGCAGACACAAACCAGCCATCGCTGGCTTGGTAGTTAATGGCAAGGATCGGCATAACCATTACTCTTCACCTTTACATCTTGTTACAGTCTGAAAAGAGCACTCAGTTTTAGGATGTTCAAAATCTTTTCCAACAAGGTTAAAGTCAATATATAGACTAAGCAATCACTAAGAGGCATGGTGTAGACAAGAAATAATGAAACTAATGATAGCATTTGACTCTGGGTATTCTATCAGACTTGTATCTGGATTTAATGATCTTTCTTATTAAAAGCTTCTTTAGATGGCATGGATCATTGTGCATGGTTCATATTGCCCTCTTGTAAGATGGAATGGTCCTTTTTTCATCTACTGAAGCCTGAAAGGAGTTCACATTTGTTATAATTGGATGAAATGCAGCAAGTAGACTTTTCACCATTACAGAGCCATATTGGTTTGGAAAATTACTTGAATGAGAAGTTAACCACTTTATATAAATTGCAGAATTGAATTTAGAACGACCTTTAAATGAACACTAAATTATTGATTATTAACTTGATTATGAATTGAGGTAATTGAATTCCACGGAATTCCAATGATCTTTCCTGCAAAGACATTGTTTTCAATTGTAAATTGTTAATGTTAATGTTTTTTTATATATTGTCATTTCATAATATTTTTTAAATAATTCAATTTAAAAGTATAATAAATTAATAAAGAATATATATATATATATATATATATATATATATATATATATATATATATATATATTTACTTTTAAAGAGATGTATACTATAAAATATGTATTTATTGATTATAAATTTATAGATCAACAATTGCATGTAAGCATTTGAATAAACTAAAATAAGTTGTTTGAGCACATTGTGATTTGTTTTCATTGTGACATTAGATTTGACATATCAGTAATCTTCAATTTAAAAAAAAAGTCTTTAGCCACAAAAAGCAGGGTTTTTTGTTGTTGTTTTTATTAGTTTTTTATTGAACTAATCCAGCCTTTTAACTCTCATATGCTGAGCAGCTAACTCTGCAGTGCATTTTACTGGCTTGAGTCAGAATGTACATTTGGTCACAAAACTAATGTCCAGATTCAACAAACATCAAATTTATTCAACAACTGGAAATTCAGGACTGGGTACTGATAAACTCTTGCAGCCAAAGCTCTAGGCCACATACGTTATAGAAAGCAAATCTCTGTGAAATCTGTGACTGCAGAGAAGGTTTCAAAAATTATAGAAATTAGTTTAAGCTGCTGATAGCTTTGTTTGCCTTCTCACTGAAAGGGAAAAAGTAAAAAATAAATTTAAACCTGGCCATTAAAACATAAATAGTGATCTTACAAGAAAATAAGTCCAGATGTTTGTTCAAACTGAAAGACATTCACCCCTGTTTAACAATGGAAATCACACTCAAGGTGTGAATGATACCAGGAGGATTGATCTATTAGAGGAAAACATACTAAATAGAATAACAAGTCTTATTTGGACATTTTGATTCATATGAAAGTTCTGATAACTCTCCTTGTCACAAATATTTAATTAATTTTGAATTTTAACATCATATATATACTCTAAAATCTCTTGTTCAATAAGATTCTAGGAAGCAGAGACAGCAAGATAATAGGATCTTACAAATAATAAAATGTGACGTTAATATTTTTTTTTTGTGTGGCTTGAATGTTTTGTTTTTATGTGGAATTCAAGTTAAGAAAGTCAAAGCTTTTTTAAAGTGTGCTGTTATTTATTCACACAAACACTTTTAAGTGGATTTTGGCCGTCATAATGGGGCGCATGGAAGAAATGGAAACCTGAGCTATTGTTTTTTTTTTAATTATTATTATTAGTCCTCTGGTGTCTGAGAAACCTGAATTGTGTTCTGAGGCCATTGACCTCTGTCTTAGAATTATTTGATCAGAAAATTGCCAGGAAAAAAAGGAGTAAAAATACTTAGTAAAACCAGACACTATTTAATGACAGTAATTGTTGTTCATTAATTAACTTAGCAAAAACAGATGTTTCCTGACATCAGTGGAGCAGTTTGTCAATCTTTCCTTTATTCCCATACCCATTTCTTTGGATCTCTGCAAGTAGTTTTCCTCGATCGGCTGTTTCTCTGAGGATGTTTAGATGGGTCTGCACTGGATATTTATTACTTGCTGTTATTTAGGGCTCTGGCTGTTTTAGTGTGGAGCACTTGTTGTTAAAGATTGCTCATCATTAGCCTTTGGCGCTGTTCAGTAGCTGGCAAATTTTGTGAGGAAAGCACATCACACACATAACTCCTTGTTACACCTGATATTAAAATCAGTCTCTGGTGAGCTGACCACAGCTGAGAACACTGCTGTGTGCTCTTGACTTTTTCATTGTTTGCATCTTGAAAACACAAGACCATATGTATATACAGGTATGTAAAAAAAAAAATATTTTGAGGAAAAGTGATTCTTGTTTGTTCAGTACACGCAGTGAAGTTTTTGAAGACTTTTTTGTGTATTTTAATGAGTTAGTATCCAGTATTTAACAAAATTTATTGTAAGCTGCCTTTGCTTAAGTCATAAATTTTTTAAATAAAAAAGCATCCTGTATGCATAATAATTTATTACGTTATCAATGTTTGTGCTTAAACAAGTCAAATCACTTGTGCTTTTTCCCCAATAACAGACATTTTATTAGTCTGTGGTGATCTCCAGATAAGATGTGATGGCTTAGATGGTAAGTGACACAAAATGTCAGAAATAAGAAATGGCAAAAAAATTACCCACAGAACTAATGAGAGAAAATGATTTTGATTTACTGTCCAGATTGCATAGAGATTGGCAAGACCTTGTTAAATCGCAGGAAAAAAATATAACAAATTTGGAAGAATGGCAGTGAATTAAATGCATGATCTTTGATGCTCTACGTCAGTGTGAAGAAAAATGGTTGTGGAAATCAAGTTTGTCTAAGCTGATTAATCCAGATGAGGTTTTAAGCTCTAATGGGAACAAGCTGCTATGCATTCACAGATGCACACCCGTATTGAAAATCTACCTTGTACAAATGCAAATGTACTTTTACACCTTAAGGTCGCATTTGAGAATTCAGACAGTGTTCTTGTATTAACACACAAAAAATCCATTGGGTAGAAGTTGATATCTCCTTTTACATTTAAAGGATTAAAGGATCCTGCACCATCAAAATGTGAGCTCTGTGGAATTTTAAATGACTTCTAATGTGATTTTAAAAGGTTCGTTATTTTATTTAGTTTTTTGAGTCTCCAACAACAGGTTGCCAGGCATCGGAGATCAAAAAAACACTTCTCTTGTCTTTTAATATGTATTTAAGCATTGGGTCAGGAGATTTGAAGGTTTTAGTGTATATATATATATATATATATATATATATATATATATATATATATATATATATATATATATATATATATATATATATATATATATAATAGCACCTTTCCAGAGGCCAATGACACAGCACAAAAAATTCCAGCATGGAACACAAAGCAGCGGAATAGGATGGACAGATAAAGAGGGGGTACATGAGGTTAAACACTGGTTAAAGTGGTTAAAGTAACAAGTTATTTTACTCTTCTGTGAAGCCATGTTTTACACTGTGAAATTTTGCTTAATCTTGGGTGCGTCCCAGACTACATCTCATCTGTTCTGTTTCCGAAATTGGACATTGAGTGAACGCTGTTGATGTCCTTACAACAGCTTCCATATTTGTACACTTACCGTGTAGTTAAGAAGATGAAATCATCCTTTCCCACCATATTGCTGTGTATAATATAACATGTTTGTTATTACATCACACCCCTCCCTCTGCTAGACAGCTTGAACTGTTCTCGAGACTACCTCTGAAAGCGGTTTTGGTAACCGTTTCTGAAAAGAAAAGGATGGTTTCATACACACAGCAATAAACCGTTACTGGAGCCAAGTGTTTCTGGCAGCGGCAGACAGGTGCCAGTCTACTACTTTATTTTTCTCAGTTACATGATTAAATTTTTCAGTCACATGTTCTGACACTCTACGAGCCGATACTCCTATGCAACCCGGATGCTCACACTGTAGGTCATCCAAACACGACACACACCTCTTGTTTTCGGAACTGCAACATTGAAAACCTGGAAGTGGAAGATGTCAAATCAAAGTTAAATAGCGTCAAATTAGCCCAACTAATGTATAAACCATATATAGGACAAACTCACTCTCTCTACTCCCAATGGAGAAAAAAATATATAAAATCCAGAGCTAAATATAGTCGTGTTAAGAGGAAATTAAGTTAAATAAAAAATCCCTGCAGCTCTGTGGTACCCAGCTGCTGTTTAACTTGTTTAGTAGCACATCTTCATCTGGTGTTCAGGTTTGAGTTCCAGCTTGTCAGGAGATACTGTGTTAAACCAGGAGAGCTGAGCAGATGTCAGTCTGACTTTGATAGAGTGGCAGATGATTCTGAGAGAATGAAAGGTCTTGTGTGAACCCCACTGAAATTGTTTACAGTGCAGGGCCAAGACTCATGCAGTTTCGTCATGTTACAGGCGCTGAAGCAGTGTGGAGAAACCTCCTCCTGTGCTGTCTGTCACTAAGCGTTATGTTCTTGATAATACCGCCTTCACAGCCAAGGCATCTCAGAATAGCAACATGCTTTTCATCGAGTTTCTTTTTTAAAGGTGTGGGCTTTTTGACCCTGTTGATTCATATTTAAAACTGTTCATAAAATTGTAGGGATGTTGAAGAAAAATATTTTTTCACTTGCATTGTGATGTGCATGTTGCGGATGAACTTTTAATCATAGTTAATAGTTAATAGCATAGTTAAAAGTCCTATTGTGCAATCTTGACCGATGACTCATTTGAGCATGCATATTTGTGTAAACCTATTAATTTGTCTGTGATTAAAACAGTCAGATTAAAAGATCTCACCCATGGGAAATATCTCAAATCAGCTGAACCATATGCAGCCCCTCTTTAATTTTACTGTATTTGGTCGCGATTCGCTTAGTGACTTGTGATTCCCAAATGATTCATTTAGTGACTCGAGCAGTTGACAGATATAACCATCAATAAACAGGGTACAAAAAGCACAAAATCAAACTGCTCGCGATTGATTAGAGTCGAGTTTTGTGTCGAGCTCACCAGTGAAGCTCAAGGCTCCTTGTGTGAGTGTTCGACATTCAGGGTCCTAGGTGAAAATATGGTTCCAGCTCCTTCATCCACTGACAATAAATTAATTTTCCATCATTCAGACGCAGATAAACTATAATATTTTCCCTTCCTGTATGCTAGTCTATGTGAAAGGTTTGCATAAATAACCCTGCTTCTTCTCATGCGACTGTGTAATCCGAGAACCATTTCCTCTATGTTTGTACATGGGTGGTGTGAGTGAGTTTTTTTATTATTATTATTATTATTGTTATAATTATTATTATTATTAAAGCCAATATTTGAATACACAAAGGGCAGTTTTAAAATTCTAGCTGGGTTTTCTGCAAACCTAAAGCTATGTTTCACACCACACGAGAGGTTGTTCTTAAAAATCCATAATAGTGGCTCTTTAAAATATTGACATTTCACCCAGATCTAGCATGAGTGCCAACTTTTTTGTCTATTAGAGATCTGTAGAGTTAAGTCATTGCACACAGAAGGCCACACGAACAAACAATAAAATGCTGATATTTACAACTAAATTTCAGTGTTTTGTAACACAAGTCTCCATTACACATTCTTTAGTTTTTACCACATCAGATATTTCATGTATAAGATTGCACTGAGTAGAAAAATTATACACATTTGCAGTGAAAGGTTGTGTGACTTAAGTATTCTCATTGTACAAGTGGGGAAACAGCACTAGACTGAAAATATTTTAAACTTAGTCATTCACAAGCTTGATCCATAAATATTGCATTCTGTAATTCAGAAACAGCGCATTGCGAGTCTAGTCCATTTTGACAGTCTTTCTGCAGACTTTGAAAAAGATATTTCTGTTAAAAGGAGTATTTTGTAGACACAGATATTTAATTAATCTTTTTCTGTATTGCTTGTTTATTGATAGAATTATTAAATAGTTACACAGTTAATTGTAGCTATATCAGTACATTTTATTAAATATTAAAGATACTTTTGTTGTTTTGCCATCCAAACTAGAATTTCTAAATAAAGGCACTGTTCTTTTTCATGAAAGCCATTAAATACATTTAAAGAATGATTTCATGTCCTCTTTGTATTTTCGTTCGGCCTCAAATATATTGTAATGATTTGGGGAAAAAAATTAGAAAATGAATGGGGTTCAGTCATTTTAGAACTTTTTGTTGATTTTTGTAATAACTGAGAGTATTAAATGGGTGTATAGCTGACAGGTTTTTTCACATTAAAACTTACTACACTAATATGCTGAAATTTGGGGTTGGGGGGGGGGGGGGTTTGCTGCTGTTGGTTTTTTTTATTTTTTTTTTTTTTTATTTTTTTTTTTTTTTAGAAAATTCTTTACGGGCTCTGTACTTGCACACAGGGCATTTTTAAAATGTTTACATTTTTTATTTTTGATCATACAAATGTATCAGACAAAAAGTTGATGCCCAGTTATCATTATTTAAACTATTTAAAACTGCCACCAAAAATAGTAATGGTATTCCTGAAAAAAAACATTAGTACTTATACTTATAAGGATTAAGTGCATTTCTGGACATGTACAAGTTCAAAATAGTTTAACAATTTGATTGGCAGCGCAAAAAAATGTCAGATACAAGCTTTGTACAGTGATGCTGTTAAGCCACACTCCCTTGTTACTAACCATTTCAAACCGAGTCAATGTTTCTAGACAGTTTTTACAAGACTTTACATGCTGGATTTAAAATGGTTTTCATTTGATAACTTAACTGTCCTTAAAAAAACACAGGCTTAAGAGATGCCCATGAAGATAAAGCCATGGTGATCTTGCTCTGAATCACATCTTAAGCTCAATACTCCTGTAGTCAGTAAGCATGGATGGGGATATATGCTTCTTTGCAATCTTTATCTGACAATGTTTTCAGTTTTTCTTCACCACTAGAGCCTTCTATCTAATGTCTAGCTCTATGTTCTCTGTCTTTGATTCATATCTCCTGGCTACGGCCCACGTCCCCTGTAGGGGAAATGTCAGTATTGATGTGGAGGAAAGATCCTGGCATGGGGTTGAAAATCACTGTTGCTGACACAAATACAGCACAGCTGAACTGTAGGTGGCAGGAGCGAGGTTCTCTCTTTCTATTTTTCTGTCTGTCTTTCTCAGTTCTTACATAAGGAACTCTTACTGAGAGGAGAGCTCACCAGGCCCTATGCCGCTGAAAGAACAAACCAATTTCCTCTCTCTTTCACTCCGTTCTCTCTTGTCGTCTTTTTCTTGCTCGGTCTGACTCGATGACTAATGAGCCGTGGTGCCATTCGGTGTAATGAGCTACCTGCCCACACGCCCAGTGTGTTGCCTCGTCTCACAGGCAAGAAGTACTGCGGGGGAAAAGGTGAAAGAAATAGAGAGCGATATGGAGTAGATGGACCAAGAGTTGAGTAGTTGATGGTGAAGAGTTCTCAAGGCTCCTTGTAAGTGGTTCAAGGCATCTTGTTCAGCAGGATGCGTTTTTATGTTTATTGTTGATTTTTTCAATATGGTGGACTTAGAATAGCAAAATCACTTAACAAGGTCACTCATGATAAAGAGACTCTTCGTCACAAACAGCATCTCAGCCTCTTTGAATGACAGCTTTTGATTAATGAGTTTCTTTGGATGAATACATTTTTTTAGAAAAACTAAAATTTGATTGAATTTGAAAGAACTAGCAGTTTGTCACAAAGGTACCAATGATCACAAATCTGGCTAACAAAAATAAATCATATGTTTCAGGTAATTATCAGAACCAATTATATATATATATATATATATATATATATATATATATATATATATATATATATATATATATATATGAAAATGGGAGATTTTTTTAAAACCTTAAAGAAAAAAGGTTTTTACTTGTTTGTTGCCCATTTTGAAACCTTTAGGTAATGGATCAAAAATGCCATGGGTTCAGTAATACTACAGCCGTCATAATAAAGTTAATAAATTATTCAAATTAAATTATTGAATAAATAAGACAGTAACTTATCAGTTATTCAGATTGAGAAAAGTAAAAATAAAAGATCAAGTTATTAAGTTGAGCCATTTTTTAAATTATAATTTTATATAATTTACTGTTGCATCTACTGAAATTGATCCAGAAAATCTAGCTATTTAGAAAGTGTGAATTTAAACAAGAATGTACAGGAATAAATCAAGGAAAAGTTTATTAAAATTACACAGAAAACTAGATAAATGCCCCTTTTAGTGAAAAAAAATTTTGGGGACAGAAATGGTAACCAATAGCAGAAGTTATGATCATGTCATGAATCCGGTTACCAGATTCACAGGTTCAGGATCCACACCTAGAAGATGGGGTGGAAGCCACACAGCCAGGAGACAAGAATCACACTACTAGGAGATTAGTCAGATGCTTTAATGCTAAAGACTGAAGTCTCAACCCAGTGATGTAAAATGAAAAAAAAAAAGAATAATAATAATAACACTATGTTTTAATACAGGCTCTACGTACTGATCACTGTTAAACTCAAATGTACTTGGTATGTGTTTTATGGTTAGAAAACAGGAAAATGAAAAGGGAGTATAAATAGGCATTTACTATAGGAAATGCATACAGACTTGATACAAATAAACAGGTGTGAGATATATTGTAAACAAGTTGGTGAACACCTGCATGAACAGTCGTTATCACCATAATTGTGATGAAAACTAGTTGATACCAAGAAAATAGAACATGAATAGTCCAAAACACAAAACTCCAAATGCAAAACCTGAGACCTGGTGTGGAAGCAACAAAAACTTCATTAATTCCATTATATTTATTATTCTATTTACAATTATAAGTAATTAGTAAAATATTACTCTGCCACTCTGTCTGGTAGATTTCTGATACGTTTTTACTTTTCTCTATGAATTAGGTTTAATACATCACAAATCCAATTTAAAACTGTTGACTCATAGTCATCATTACTGTTTGGATCGAAGAATTCAAGAACCTTTTACCAATAATCTCTGCATTCACAGGCTCTTTTACAGATGACCACAGCAACACTTACAGATGTTCTTGGGGAAGCTGTCATGTTGTTCTTGGTTGAAAGATTGTTTCTATAAACTTTCCTCATTTTCTTTCACTGTCCACTTGGCTTGGTCTGATGGAGAAAGTGAAAGTTGTAGGGTAAATGTAGTTTTTCTTGTACCTGGAATTGAGCTCTTTAGATTCATTCATGCTGTGAGCATCACACCTACATATTTCACTTGAACATCAGCTTAGGTCCCAGACAACCTGCTGATGCTTGTCTGTCACAAAAAGACCCAAGTGAAACTTGAGTTTAGAGATGGGAATGTGCTGACAAGCAAGAGACACCACTGGAGACAGAAATCTAGTGGAAATAAAATGGACTTGCAGGTAATAGCAGTGAAGCAGGCTTTTTAAATATACAGATCTAGTAGTTTCACAAAAAATTAGAGAAGTCAAATTTTTTTTAGTAATAAAAAAAGAAGTTTATGTAGGGCTTAAGTGGACATAAAATTAAATTTAAGGATATGTCTGTTACCCTCAATAAAATCCTTCAGCATGATATGCCTGAGGATCCTTCAGTTGAGTTTTGAGCGTAGGCCGTAAATGCACCCACTGCAGGTTCTATTGATTTCGGCTTGTAAGTGTATCACATGTTGTTTGCTAAAGCTTAAGCCCCAATCTTATAAGACTAAATAATAAATTGTGGGAGCCATTTGAAATGGAACTGATCACGACTTCAAAAAGTAACTTTTGTAGAGATGGATTTCATATGTCAATGAGGTATCTTGCCTACTTGAAAACAACACATAGTGGTTAGACTAAGGTAACTAATTAATTTTATTCATGAGAATGTTAAACAAACAAAAACAACACTTTTCTACAGTCAAAGGTTCTGTATACTTAATTATTCATTAAATCATATAAGTCTAATGTAGAATCTGCTAGGTGCAAGTGCTTTGTGTAAATAAGATTTTGTTTTTGTTTTGTTCAAGTTTCAACTTAGCTTAGCGCAAGTTGTCTGTTGTTGTAATGTTTTTTTTTTGTTGTTGTTTTTTTTAATGAGTTCCATGGAGTTATGTGTTTCGGTTTGTATTAAAACTGCAAGTAAAAATCCAGGACTCATTCACCCTTGACAGATCGTAGATTACATCACAGCCACCCACAAACACACAACTCGCTCTCAATCCTGTGAAGCTACCAATAACCAAACAGGTTTTCAAGTACAACACACTTCAACAACTCCTCTCATCAATGTGTGATGTCAGACGCCAGTGACTTGGAATTGAAGGAAGTCTTTGGAGATGTTTACTCTGATACCTCTTCTAGTGCATGGTACCATGTTGTAACTGTTATCATACAAAAATGCCTTTAATTAATTAATTAATGGCAAATATTTAGTGTACATTACCAGTCCACAGAAAACAAAGTTTTTTTACATTTCAGGAGTGAAACACTAGGAAAAGGCCAAACATGAGAAATGATTTAAAGCAGAAATCACTAAACACAGTCACGGAGATTTATGAGTTTTTAATGTTTAGAAATTTTGATTCTTAACAGTCTTTAAAAGTCTTAAATTTGACCTTATGAAACCTGCAGAACCCCTGTTTTTTTAGTGCAGGTGTGTCTCATGATTGTTGAACCAAAAATAAAAGTGCAGGAACAAATTTAGTGATGCCTGTTTTAAAGCTATTAGGATGATTAGTCTATTGCCATGGAAGGAGTGACCATAAACATGTATGTTTGTCATGTCAGTCAAACAAGCTCATGGGTGGTTCTACATGAGACTACTGTGGGGCTGAGATAATACATCCATGTGAGAGGAGTTATTTTCGAATTTTCATTATTCGAGACCACTCATTAGGTTTTGAGACATGGAGATTATTTGAGTTCATGGAGGAAAATCAACTTGAAGATCAGGGAGAATGTATATATTCTACTTCAACCCAGTGCAAACCGGTAGCAGAGCACTAAAGAAATGCCCACATCATAATATTTATAAAAAAAAATAACTTCACTGATCAGTAAAGTGAACTCTCATTTCACCTTTGTGTTTCAATAATTAAAACTTTTAAAATTCCATGCTAAAATTATCCAGTTACAGTAAATAAGAAATGTCCTACCAGTATTGTACCTTTCTTTCTTTCTTTCTGGTTTGTAGTAGAAAGTGCTTCAAGTTTGTTTTACCCCACACTGTTTTTGTCCTTAGAATACCTGGTTTAGCCTCACAGAGTTGCTGGAGGTATTAGAAGCGGCTCAAATCAAAGAAGCGCCGGTAACCTCTAGCAGGGTGCGTAGGTGCCATGTAATTGGAATTGGATCTGTGGGACAGTCACATTTATTCCTTCCAGTGCTTTGAATTGCCCTCGCTCTTCCGGTTAAATTTCTTTTTCTTCCTTTCATTTTTTACAACAAATAAATCAGCCACCAAGAAGTAATATATTAAATCACAACAAAACAAAGTCAGTAAGTAAATTTCTGTAGCACAGTTAAATCACCTGTCAAGTGCTAAACAGTCAACATAAAAACATTTGAATAAAGCAAACATTTGGCATCTGTGAAAGGTACAATATTATAAGCTACAACACCAGATTATAAACACAGTTTCAGCCTCATAGGAGGGAATACAAGGTGGATGATGGTTTATTGTGGGGTTATATTGTCACAATTCTGAGGGACAAAAACTAAATTTTTGATAATGCAAAAAGTGAATCTACGAACGTGTGAGCTGCGTTTTGTGGATGAAATGTCCTTGTGTAGAAAAACTTATTTTGGAGTGTAAAATTCTTGTTTGTTTCGAGTGAGAGCAGATATGAGGGTACCAACAGATTACTGAAAATTATTTTTTCACTCACACACAATACATTTTTCTATGGAAAAAGAACATTTTATTCACAAAATGCAGCTCATGGGCATGCAGATTATCTTTTTGCCCTCTTAAAGTAGGACTTTTTAGGACGCTAAAATAACCCCATAGTTTAGTACCATGATGAGTTTACCCCTTTGTATCAAATGAAAACTGAACTGTTACATTCATATATAATTTTTTTTACTGAAGTTAAGTAAGTTTTTTTGTATCCTTTAAGATTAATTCTGAGATTGAGACCAGTTTGTGCTAATAGACCATTGTTGTAGAGCACATTTGTGCAGTAAGGATGTGCTACATATGACTTAAATGTGCTCATCTTGTGAGTAAATGTGGGCCTCTAATGGACTGCTCCTGTAACCTTCATTTAGTTTGAGGTGAGCTGGAGATAAAGAAACTGGTGACTTCCGGGAGAAGTGGGTAGAGAACATTGGTGGGTGGGATTTTAGATTGAACAGACAATGTAGAGAGGCTACAATGTGTAATATGACCATGTTTTTTATAAAAAAAATTTGGCTTATTCAGCAGCCTTCGATAAGTGTCCTGTGCCATCTGAAAATGTACAATGTAAAACATTTACTAATAAGATACTATTATTGCTCACTCATTGAACCATGTGGCTAAAGTTGTAAAGTAATTCAACTAACATTTCAGTCCATGCCGTCAACTCAACTCGATTACTCTTTGCTCTCTATTTGATTACTTGTATGGTGTTGGAGATATTTCTGGTGCTTTAAATCGCTTGATCCTCTGATAAAAATTCCTTAATTTGGACATGGTTTTGAAAATAAAAAACGCTTATTTACGATTTCTGTGCTGGAACTTTTTGTTTCTTTGAGAAAATGTAATTTATTCAACATTAGCCTCTCTAATATATTGCTTTTATTTTTTACGTTTTAACATGTTTATACTTTTTCTATTCGTTTTGTTCAGTCCTTCATCCTTCAAAGTGTGATATGTAGTTAATGACGCTTGGGTAGTGCAGTGTGAGAAGGAGTTTGATGGGGAAAAATGAGCAAGAAGAAAGGGATTTTAAAGAACAAAGAAAGCAACCGTGAACAGAGATAAATAAATTCCTGTGATCAGAGTGACACAGCTGACAATCTGACTGAGGCTAAATAAAGATAAAGATGATCATTTAGCGCTGCTGTGATAAGGCTTTGAAAGCAGATGGATTAATGAATGAACTTGAACCTCATTATTTCTGTAATGGATTCCAAAACTGAGCCCAAGAGCAAATCTCAAGGCATGTGGTATTATTTTTTGGTGGGTTTTGTAATACACTCTTTAATGTAGTAATTAGGTCCAGTTTGTAGAAATATTGTTAATAGTACAAGGAATTGTTTATCAGTTCGAATACTTCAGATAATCAACTGATAACTCAAAAAGAGTGCATTTGTTTTAAGCTATGGTCATGGTTCATAAAAGCAACTTTTGATTTTGACAGCAAATAAATGAACGAAGAAGATGTTACAGAAAGTAAAATAGCAATTTAACATCCTTGTTAATCTATCCTCAAATCTAACAGTACAATACAATTAAACTGTTAGTCCAAAAATGTATGCAGAATTGAAAATATCCCTTATGTACAATTTATATTTTATACATGTGCATGACAGGGAACCCATTGGAGACTCATGTCAGAAACAATAACTTGAATCCAGTGTGAGAAAGCTCATTAATGATCTTGCTTTTCTTGGGGTTAAGGGATTATCCTGCAGCATTAGAGACAACATCTGTCTTTGTGTTATGGACGCCTCTTCTGTTTACTTGCAGTATGCTAGGACTTAATCAATCAGTAGCAGAGGCGCTAGGCAGGGCTGGGGTTGCTCTTTCTTACTGTGAGCCATGTTACGTTTACTGAACAAACTATGAAAAGGATTGTGCTAAAGACAAATGTGCAAAGGAACTTGCTCTTCGAGAAAAAATTTGACTTCTTATTTATGTTGCTGATTTAAATCATCTTGTTGTTGAATTTAACCAACTGAATGTTCTTCTACTAACACACAAATGATAGTCCAGCACCTTTTTACTGAAGATCTCTTTGATCTTCTACATCCTAAATCTAGTTCAGAAAAAAACTTTTAGGCTCATGTGCTTTCGCCACAGCTGTCCTCTTTCGGAACAAATTTATAAGTGCAATGTTTCCTGCAATTCCTCACACGCTCTTAAAGAAAATCACCTTCTAAGTTATGAAATGTTCCCATATATGAAATTTTAGCCTGAACGTTTGAATATGAATCATATGTTGTACATTAACAGTCAGAGAAAGTTTATGGTTCCTAAGTTAAGTATACATTTTTAATCTATTGAACTGCAAAAAGAGCTATGTAAATACGTTTTTTTTTATTGGTCGATTGATTTGTTGATTGATGGATTGATTAATTGATTGATTTTTCTTTCATAATTGAAATGTTTTGATAAGATTTCAATTAATTGTATCTCAAGGTGAGGAATTATAATGATTTAAATCTTGTTTAATAATGATGACCTGTACCGGACAGCAGAACATTATGATTATAAAGCTATAACCTTGGTGGAAATGGATTTATAACAGGCACAACTAACATAATTCTTTCTCAAATTTCCCTCCTGCCTGCTTTCAATTTGTTCTTGCTTTCACTCCATCTCACCTGTTGTACTCTCTCTCCCCCTCAATTGGTTGAGGGAGGAAATAATGAGTTAGGCCCTCTGTAGAGTTGCTTGGCTATCTAGGGAAGAGCTTCTCCATCTTGGAGATAATCTTTTGTCTCCTGGTGTCCTCACGCCAGCTCAAACAATCAAATGAAAGATGAGGCACAGCAGCTGTGTCATGTAAATATTTCACAACCTAACCTGATTTGGTGTGTAGTGTGCTGCGGGCAGAGGCAAATCCATGTGATTGGGTGAGCGTGTGTACTGTATGTTTAATAGAAGATTATATGAATGTGCTTTTCTCTATTTATTAATATTTTTTTTATTGTTCAGAGAAAGTGAGCTTGGTCTAAACAGAGCTGGCAGAAATTCTGGTGTTTTAACTTGCACTGACAACAGCTTTTCTGATAAACCAAAAATAAAAGGTCTAGTGTGTGAGTTTATTTTATTTTCTACTTCCATCTGCTCAATTATTTGATGTTCCACTTTAGAAACAGTACTCTGGCTGAATGTAATAAATCAGTGTAAAGTGTTGAATTTTGGTAGATTGTTACTTGTTAAAAGTTGTAAAATATGATTAAGGTAAATTATTCAGGCTATTCATGATCATATAAAAAGCAAAAATGTATACTTTTATATATTGTAGTAAAAACAATTATTATACTTTGTTTTAGACAGGTCCACTCAAAAAAAACAATTAGGGGTAAATGTACCCCAAGTACATTTAAATCATATACAAATCCTTGCATTTACAAAGCAATAGGTCATTTAAATACAGTTATTTTACAAAGAGTAATGAATCCAGTCAAGCTGGGTCATTCCTAAATATCACCAGCATAGGCGAGAACCCTGAGGAGGATGTGGGACTGGCAACGAGGCACTCTGAATATAGCGTTTCTTTTTCTCCTGCGCTGATTTTTGGACTAACAGGATTTCATAGACAGTGTCACAGAGCCAACAATGCATCCCCTCTAGACACTGAGACCTGCTCTTGCAAGAAGAAATCCACTAAGCAGGTTCGAGGCCAGCTTTCCAGGCTTTTCATCAAAGGAGCAAAATGCATACACGCTCTTCTCACACCCCCTCACACATTTTCTGAAACTCGGTGGGAAAACCTCAATCCACAGGGGTGCACAGCTGAACAATTAGAACATTTTACCTTTCATAAATCACTCTGACACTGGCTGCTCCATTCTGTTGTAAAATGAGATATAGCCAGAGATGCTTTGCTAATAAGGCCTTTTTTGGCTTCTGAGCATATTTAGGCCTGATTTGTATTGCGGAGCCTGAGAGGATACAGATGATGTGATTTGTTTTTGGTCTAGTGTACATTTTGTTCCTATTTTTTAACTGGTTCAACGGTAGATTGTGGGCTGTACAAGGCAGAACTAGGATGTAGCCAAAGTGAAGGCTTATATGGGATGGGTCATATCTCTAAGCTTGTTGTTTTGTGGAAAAGTTACATTTATTTATTAATTTAATTTAGAAACGATTTTCATATTTGCGTTTAGATTTTGGAATTATTGGCTATTTGAGAGCTTACATTTGTAATTATACTACTGTATAAGTAGTAGGACAACAATCAGGTACACATGGACCAATGGGAGAAGGACCGGTCTTCAGAAGCAGAGGGCATGAAGTGGCAGGAAGTGATGTCAGAACACTGGAAAAGGAAGTGATGTCATTTAATAGGTACTACCAAATACCAACTAACCAACACTCACAAACCAACATAGAACACAAATAAAACAACCAATAGGGGTCGCAACAATAGATATGTGACCTACAAAACTATATTATTTATTAGCTAAGGTCACACTGCTAATGTTGCCAAAATAAAATAAAATAAACTTATTTTGTAGTTTAATAAATATGATTTCAGAATCCATACATACGCTCTTGAGATGTGTAAGGGTTTAAAAGATAAAGTTTAACTACATTTTTAAGTTCACAAGACAGACCTTATGCTGGCATTAGAAAACATCTTATGTACAGTTGGATAAAACTTTATCCAGATTGAAATGTGAGACTAAATCTATGGGAAATAGAAAACAGACAAAGACCCCACAATAGACAAAAACATAAGAATTTGGATAAATGAGCTTGCGTACTTATGTCTTCTGGTTACAGTGTAAACCACCAAAGAAAACGTTTCACTCCCCAAAAAGAATTGTTACCCAAAAGTCATGTTGAAGATTTCTTCTTCTCAAGAAGTACCCATCGTTATCTGTGAGCGACATACAAGGTCAAAGAGCAGCACTGCATCAGCATTTAAGAGCAGAATGATGAAAAAAAGAATATTGAAGAGAGCCATTTATATGTTTGTCTGTGTGGAGACCTTTAGGTTTCGGTGTCATAATTTCCAACAAATTCCTCCATTTTTATCTTTTTTGTTGCATGCTGCCTAGAAGGTATTTTTTAAATACATTTAACATTTTGTAAATTCAAGTTTTACCTCTTGGCTGTGCTTCTTCTGACATCTTAAGTAACCCTCCATTAATAGGTCATATGTGTTTAATTGACTGTATTTAATTTAAATTTGTCTTCTAACTATGCTAACAAACCAGAGCACTTTGAGGCAGCCACCCCTCTCTCAGGCTGGGCTTTGATGAAAGTCCTGTCACTGCCAAGTCATGATTTCAGTTCTGAGAGACAGGAGGAGTAGATAGGTCTGCTCCCAGACACGCCGCATCCTTATGTTCATTTACTGAGGGAGTGAGAGCCAAGCAGAGACGCTGACCGGTCCTGCAGGAGTATGACTCTGTCTCACTGCGATCAGATGAGACGTATTAATTGAGGAGCATGAGAAAGTGTCAGGCAAGAGACTCAACCATTTAACAGCCGAAGCTGTGAAGTTAACCTTTGAACAACTACATACTTAATAATAAAAAAGATACCATTTTGAATTGTATCCATAAAGAGCATGTAAATTTGAAACGGAAAGTGCTGGATTGCTGATACAATGATATGCTGGATACAAAAGTGTGGTCTTCAGCTTGCTCAAAAGATTTATTGAGGTTATTAGTCGTGTGAAAATAACTGTATCAAAAAATGCTGAACCAACTGTGACCTCTCAGTTAGGCAGAAACGTTTTTGTCTTACACTTTATTCTTTATAATTTGTCAAGTGGTAGTTATTGGTTTATTTTCATAAGGAATGACTGCATTAAAACCGGCATAGATCCAGTAAACCTGTTACATTTTCACTGTTCATTAAAACACGCTTGGAATATTCTAAACATTTAAGCAACCAAATCAGTACATATATAATCCTGAAGTTTTGAGTCAAATCTAACCTTGTAAATCAGGTAATTTGGTTTAAAAATGTGTATTTGTATTATAACATTTAGGATACCCCCATTAATTGATCAACATGAATAAAACAATTAAAAAAAAGTTTATTGTGCAGAATGCAATAGACTCTTAAACATATTTTAACTAATTATGGCATGTTCAACCTTGGTTTGTTCAGATAAGGATAAACTCCAATATAGATATTTATTATTTCCAGCATATAAACTGTTCAAAGAGAAAGAGAGGAAAAAGGATGATAGAAAGTAAAACTCCAAATTATAATTTGTTACGAACCATTGTCTATATTTTGCTCATCCACTCTGTCTCTGTCTGTCACTGTTGTGTAGGAGCTGGATGTCACAGACACTAATTAACCAATCCACTAATTGAGATCACATACATGTCTACATCTTAATTGCATCTTAATGATGTTTTAGCTCTGATTCAGTAGCCAGAGACAGATAGCATGATGTAATAGGATACATTGTGTTAAATTCTGGTAGTTCTGTGCTGAAGCATAGAGCGAAACAGGTTGTATTTAGCTTTTTCTCTTCTACAGTATTGAGGGTCAACATTTTGAGGGTCATGCATAGCACTAATCACAAATATAATTCTCTCATCTTACTTGCCCTGAGCCTTATTCCCAGCGGAAACTCAAACTTGATCCACACTCCTGCTCTGTAATTGCAGCTTTATCCCTAGGTAGTGAAAACTATCTTGCTCTTGCATGAGAGTTTAATCTAAGTTTAGATTAATGTGTTTCCATTTTTCACCTGCAAACCTATTTAGTAGGTGAAAATTGGAAGCACCGTTAAATTGGGAAACCTAAAGAGGTGTCTGTTGTAGTCTATATAATAGATTTGCACACATTTGGGATCCTTTGTGGATGTTTTTTCACAAAAAGCATTGAAATTGACATAACAGTAATTCAAATTTCATTTTTAACTACTAAACATGCAGGAACTGTAAACATTCATTCATCTTCATGTCGGCTTTCTTCCCTTTCGGGGTCACCACAGCAGAATGAACCGCCAACTCCTCTGGCATATGTTTTATGCAGCGGATGCCCTTCCAGCCGCAACCCATTGCTGGGAAACATTCACACACACACTCATTCACACTTTAACACTATGGACAATCGTTCTTACTCAATTCACTTATACCGCATGTCTTTGGACTTGTGGGGAAACCGGAGCAACCAGAGAAAACCCACGCGATCACGGGGAGAACATGCAAACTCCACACAGAAATGCCAAACGACCCAGCCGAGGCTCGAACCAGTGACCTTCTTGCTGTGAGACGACCGTGCTACCCACTGCGCCACCGTGACGCTCGGAACTGTAAACATTGTTCTATTAAACAACAGACTTTCATTGAATGTATTTATTTTAAGATTAATGATTAGAAAGATAATTTTTAGATAGCATTATTCAGATCAATAATGCATGCATTTCAGTTTGCCAGTTACTTTAAAAAGTTTTAAAACTTTTCTGGGCATCAATTGAAAAACAAAAGAGTTGTTGTTGTTTGCATGGAACTGATGAAAAAATACTAATGATTTTGACCTATTGAGTCTCATGATTTTGTGATGTATTGGAGTGTCAAAATGGATACTTTGTGACAACACTTTGTTTTGGCCTCTCCACCTGACATTGCAGATGGATGTCTATGTAGCTAACCCTCGCCTCTGCTTCTAAAAGGGACATTTAGGAAAAGGCTCAGTTCCAGGTTATGATTTTTTTTTATGACTCACAACTCATTCCAGTATTTGTTTTACAATAGATTTCTTTATAAACAAGGTACAATTGGAAGGTAGATTTTGTCAGAGGACTCTGCAGAGGAAATCTGTTCACAATGTGCAGGACTGAATTGATGCAGATTATTATCAAAAAGGGAGTTCCTTTTTGAGAATTCAACGAGTAGTTAGATATTTTTGAGAATTTCAAAACCCAGAATCCTTTATCCGCAAGAAGAGTAGCTTTTAGCATAAAACCCAGGCTTTGTGATCTGTGTAACAATGACTTTGGGGCATTTTTTAAAGTAAAAGGATGTATTTTTGTTATTCGAGCTGTTAGGATTATATTTCAGCATGAGCCATTGGTTCAACTCGGAAGGTTTGCTTCCGAGTATTTAAATACATATTTAGTTGAAAAAACACTATGATTTGATTATCATGATTTATATTTAATTCAAGTTATAATACACACACATATGCTGTAAAAGTTTGGAGATTTTCAGATTTTTGTGCTTTTTTTTGTGTCCTATTCTGTAAAAACCCTCTAGTTCACATCTTCTGCCTCCCCAGCATCCCCTCATCTATGTTTGATGTTAAATCAGAGTAGTGGGACTTTGCTTCAGTGAATCTGTGTAGAGCTGTGTGTGATGCAATGACTTTCATTCATTTTTAACCTTAACTTATGTTTCCAGAATCTTCTGGGTTGTTCTAAAGAGTCTCATGTGTCTGTATCTTTGCCGTTTGGGTCAGGTTATTACTTGTGGGTGTATCTCACCATGCTTGTGCATTTGTACAGTCTCATGAGTCTTGATGAGAGACTCAAATTTACCACAGGAAATATCTATTTTAGCCGATGAGCTCTCTCTATCTCTTTCTCCCTGATTTACTGGGAATGGCTATGCCCTTCACATGAGAGGATCTGTGTGAGTGTGAGGGGAGGGGACGTGTTGGGGTTCACTGGGTTATGGAGGCTAGTCATGCGTGAGACATGCACAGGGAGTGTCTTGTGATGCAGAATACATGTGGGTGCGTGTGTGTGTGTGCGTGCGTGCATGTGTTCGTGTGTGTATGTGTGCGCTGCAGACACAGAAAGCCAGTGATTCATGAAACTAGGTCTAGATCTTGCTCAAAACCCTTGGATTTAAAATATGATGCAATTTTTGCTGAGATTGAACGTTCAGGGTAAGAAATTTTATTTTAGAGATTTTTGGTTGCATAATGGGTAGCATTATGATATGCTTGTTTTTTTACACCTTTTAGAGAGGGAACTTCATGTTTCTCATGGGTTTTTTTCATTTGCTGTACATCCTCACATTTCCTTCGTCAATTAAAAAAAAAACATCTCGAGCAGATTATATGTCAATAGCAGCCACATTCAACCCAATACAGTTTATGGTAAAGTAGAGTAAAAAGAGACCAGACATGCTGGGACAAAATGAACAGGGAATTAAATGTCAGCACAAGTACAATAGTGGAAGACTTTTGACAAGACCTCCACAAAACCCGGACAGTTAAAATCTGGGATTAAAACTACCTTGTGTCTTGTTGCTGTGCTCAGTCTTATCATGACAAGAAATTACCTTTCCCAACCTGACCTTGGTAACAAAGTTTGACTGTTTCTCACCCAAGTTTAGGCCCCCTAAACAGCTCTTTCTTTCTTTTTCAGAAGCTACATGTTACATTGATGATTAGAATCCTTTTTTAATGGATTGATCATACACCCAACTATAATCCTACAAAATCCCTGACTTTGTGCAAGTGTATGAATAAGCATTGATGCTGGTTTGAAGGTGGAAACACCAAGTAAAAATTTGATTTGTTTTTTCTTTTGGTCTCACACTTTGCATTTCCTAAATATACAAAACTAAAAATCTGTATTTAAATTCATGAATGCATTATTTAGCTTTTTTGCTTCATGAAAAATGTCACGGTGGTGCAGTGGGTAGCACGGTCGTCTCACTGCAAGAAGGTCGCTGGTTCTAGGCTCGGCTGGAGCAGGTGGCATTTCTGTGTGGAGTTTGCATGTTCTCCCCGTGATCGTGTGGGTTTTCTCCGGGTGCTCCAGTTTCCCCACAAGTCCAAAGACATGTGGAATAAGTGACTTGAATAAGAACGATTGCCCATAGTGTTAAAGTGTGAATGTGTGTGTAAATGTTTCCCAGCGATGGGTTGCGGCAGGGAAGGGCATCCGCCGCGTAAAACATATGCCAGAGAGTTGGCAGTTCATTCCGCTGTGGCGACCCCGAAAGGGAAGAAAGCCGACATGAAGATGAATGAATGCTTCATGAAAGGAACACCATTTTCTACCCATATATTGTCCAAATATATTTTAAATATAATTTTTAAATACAATTTTATGGATTTTAAGGCAGAAGATATGGAATCCGAAATGTGCTTATGGGGAAATGGAAATGTCAAAGTGAAAGTAAAATGACAGCATTTCATTTAGATCTGAACACATTGCATCAGACTTTCTAACATTTGTAGTCACACTTTGATGGCTGTGTTCCATCTAAAATCTTAAGCAGAATAGTGCCACTTTTTTCCAGAACAGAACCTCCATAGTAATCCCAACTATTGTTTAAAAACACATTAGGCTCAGTTTCAAGCTTACTCTAATTCTGTTTGTGTGTGACGGAGCAAATCTGTGCTATGAAATCGTAAACAGGAAAAGATCCAAGCATTTTAGACCTTTTTCTTTTTTTCTATAAGTAAGGGAATAAATTAGATATTTGGCAATATTTGTGTTTTTTTACTATAATTATATGGAAGCAGCATTTGGAAACCACTTTGTAGAAACTCTTGCCAATAAAAAAAATTATTTTAAAAGCACAGATTAATAATAACTTGTGTTGATGAATGTGCTGTACAACGAAGGGGAGACACTTAAACAACTGCAGTTAATAATACTAATAAATAGTTATGCCTTCAATTCATATAACGCGTTTCTAGACACTCAAAGACGCTTTACATTTATCAGAGCATTATTCATTCACTCTACATTCACACGCTGATGGTGATAAGCTACCTTGGTAGCCCTCAGATGCCCAGGGGCAGTCTGACAGGACGTGGCTGCCATTCTGTGTCTACGGCCTCCTGATCACCACCAAACACACCCCACCAGTCACACACATCTATACAGGGCAATGTGGGTATGGTCCTAGTTAACTGCCAACCAAAATTAAATTAAAGGCAGTACAATTATAGAAAGGGCTTGCCCAGGCTAAAATAATCGAGTAGTGTTTAATTTATCGCACCTAGAAGCTAGATCTAGACCTACAACATGTGATTACTAAAAAGAACCGCCCGCCTAGAAGGCTTTTGGTCAAAAGTAACATAGGATGTCAATATATACACATCATGTGTATATATTCTGTTTTTGACATCCACTTTTAACTGAAGAAACTGTGAAAAGTTTATACAAAGCTGTAGAATCTATCTTTGTTCCAATTTTTAAAAAATAAAAATCAAGCATTTATCAAAATAAATATCAAGAAAACTTAGAATATAGGCTTTGGTGAAAAGCAGAGCTGGGCGAGTTCAAAGACAAGCAGCAATGTAACAAAAGGTTATATGCATCTGATAATGCACTCTGATGAAACACTTATCATTGCTGAAGAGCAATGTGCTCTATCAGGTACAAAGTAAGATAGAACATGTTGGTTTATTTATCCTAAAAGGATTATTATCTCCTCACAAATGTATGTTCTCTGTAATTGTGACATTTTACTGAATGGTCAAGGACACAACAATGAAATATGTACATGCTACACAATGACCTTTTTCGTTTTGTCCTTTGTCCTCATGATCCTATTTTTAGTGGAAATTGCTCACCAAACAAACTCACACCAGCTCTTTTTATTATCTGAATTAACAGCCCAGCCATACCCTTAGATGTGTAGAAAGTGTTGAACTATGCATTATAATTAATGGGTGAATCATAGTTAGAAAATTATTATTAAAGGCAGGGTGAATTATGTATGTGTGTTATATAGATAAAGACTGGACTGTTTCTTATAGGTTTGCTAATAGAGTTGTTACTGGTTTTCAGAGTTATTAAGCCCAAATCCTTAACTCTAAGTTGAAAATTCTGTTCAGTATTTGAACTGTCCATGATATATAACATTTCCCAGTTATAATTAAAGGATAGAAGTGCTTGAGGAAATATGCATCAATTCTAGTCTAAAGATTGTGCTTACAAACATCCGCTTTCTCCAATAATTCTTGTTTCTTCTCTGCACATATTAATTCCTTCTTGTTTTTTTCCTCACTCATAATTTATGTGCTCCTGTCTCATCTTTATCCGGCATTTAAATTTCACACAGAGGAGAAACGGGTGCACTGTGTTAGTCAATAGATGTGCTAACTCTTTACGACCCCTGCCGAAGCAAACAAAACAGATCGTTGGCTCTTCAAACGGCCCCTCTGAGATCCACCTACCGGCAATGCTTGTCAGTTTCCTATAATGTGAAAGAAAGAAGGCAAGGACAGTTTGTGGCCATTTTTATTAAGCAAATGCTCTGCTGAGGATGGTGCATCTGTATATCCCAATCATCTTGTTATTGGTTAGTTACATAATAAAATAAAAATACTCAAATAGTTCCCATAAAAATGCAAATCAGCTACAGGCCTATTTATTCCTCTCATGTTTAAACCTTTATAAGTGTCGTAAAGGCTTGTGTTGAAATGTTTTTAACCTTGTCAAAAGTGCCTCAGTTTCATTATTTAGTTCCCAAACCGCATATTTCATATCTACACAGTTGGTTATCTCATTAACAAAATTTTTATCAACTTCTTATACCTGCTTCACCAAGGGACTTGGTATGTCCAATTACAGCCAGACTATGAGAAAAGAGGGAATTGACCGTAAATAACTTGGACATACCTAGCCTGACATTTCATATGAATTTTATATTCTCGTGAAACAAAAATGGGCCACAGTGATAGGACATAGGATAGCAAAGAAGTCTGATTAGCTAAATGTTTACATTGAATATATCTTATTATATATAAAACTAGTGATCTAAATCAGCAAACATGGATTTTCAGCCCTAAAATTAGCCAGTTTTAACATGGGAGAGAAAAAGAACCTTCTCGCTTCTGACCCCACCCCCCTTGCTGCCAGTCAAGGTATTACAGCTCAGTTACTTCCTATTGCACTTTGACAGTGAGAACAGGAAGTTGGCCTTTGGGTGGAGCGGATCGATTTTGCACCGAGCTAAGAGCTTTTTTTTTTTTTTTTTTAGTTCAGAGGATATTGCTCACTCCCAAACACTTGCCTAAGACTTGTCTAATTTATTGCTGCAATTATAATTCAACATTTTAGCATTTATAAATAAGATCTTCCTTCAGAATAAAGAAGTTGGTGTCTACAAAAATTTATGGTTTAATAAATGTTTTACAAAACCCATCTTTATGGTTGGCCTTGTAAGGAATTAGGTTATTCGGAGACTGTTATTTACATTTTACATGAATGTATTTGGCAGATGCTTTTGCCCAAAGCAGCTTGCAATAGGCAATTTTTTTTACAAAACTAACGTTCGTAGGAACGGCACTTATTTGTTTGGATACGGGACTTTCCTGTTATTCAAAATCTATAAATACAATCTGTGTAATATATAGCTTTAACTGGGTTTTCTCCTTATTTTATTTATATTTAAATCAGAGATCTAATAAAAAATGAAAAAGTGATCAACAGATGTCACATGATGACATGACTGCAACATGAGAAAAAGAAAACCAGATTGTATTTCTGGAGCACTCAAAAACACGCTACCTGACACAGGGTTGCCAACTTGTCACAGGGTTGATTCAACAACTGTTCTAACACCGACAAGGAAATTCTTTTCAATCTACTGACTAGCAACAAATCTAGTGACGACTTCTGCCCTTTTTGATTATGTTTAGTGACTTCTGATGCCACTGTTTGTGATTTTCGCAAGCAGCGGGAGAAGTTCTGCTTGCTGCAAGAGAGGCTTCAAAGACTCTGTTCATGCTCAAATTATGCCATACAGACATCGAGACTTATATATAGTTTATTATAGATTAATAGTTTAATGTCTTAAAAAGATTTAAGCTTAGAACAACAGTATTTTTCAGACGGTACTCTGTTCTCACATTTTTATAATCAAGACTTAAAGCTGTTTGTTTTTTATATTTAGTTTTAAATGTATGTGTATGTGGTTTATGTGTATGTGGGCTGTAAATATGTAAAAAAAAAAAAGGTCCAGAATTTAAGAAAAAATCTGTTTCTAGGTTTTGGGTGGAGTTATTTTTTTTGCATTTTTTTCTGATTTGTTTTATAGGTTACATTGACATAGAGAAAACCTAGATGATGTATGATGTCATATATTTGTGTTAACAATAAATAACCTGAATAATGAAAATACAATTTTTGTTCCAAAATGATAGATTTGATTGAAACAGGTTCATACTGAGTCCTAAAGCTTGTTTTAGATGAATACCTCGGAGAGCATACACTTCAATGTTTACATCATTAACAGTGCATTCTGGGGGACGTCGTTTCCTCTTCTGCTCTTTTGTGTGTCACATTGGAGCCGGACTGTTGACACAGTAAACGAATAGCAGACACATACTATTTGTAAATGGAACGCACCAAAAAAAAAAACATTCAGACCTTGCTTTTTGGAGTGTTATAAAGGTTATCATCATAAACTTCCTCTTGCTCAATTTCAAACTATAACCTTTGGGTTACCAGTTCCTACGCTTACACCCTCTTTTTGGCTGGACAGTGTGCAGCATGACTATTAACCTTTGCTACCATTAGTGAACAGTTATGTTAATAGATGTCCATCTCTCTTGTCTCTGAAGGTTATTCTAGATGTTTTCCCAACTGCACAGAGCGCATGAGTTTATGGCTAGCGGGAGCCCACTTAACTGGAGCCATGCATGTCTGAGTGACATTTCCGCACTGTAGTGATTGATCTCCAGACTGTGTGGTCCCATCATTTTACTTGCATCCTGATTGATTTGAATTGCAGAAGGGTGCTTATCAAGGTCATTGATTGGCTGGCTGTGTTGTTTGTCAGATTCTCAGAAGCAGACACGCTGGTGATGGGCGATGTGACATACGGAGCCTGCTGCGTGGACGACTTCACTGCTCGTGCCCTGGGAGCTGACTTCATGGTCCATTATGGTCACAGTTGTTTAAGTGAGTTGCAAATACACAAATAATTCCAATGTTGATTTAAGTTACTATTAAACGTACAGGGCGTCACGGTGGCGCAGTGGGTAGCACGGTCGTCTCACAGCAAGAAGGTCGCTGGTTCTAGGCTCGGCTGGAGCAGGTGGCATTTCTGTGTGGAGTTTGCATGTTCTCCCCGTGATCGCGTGGGTTTTCTCCGGGTGCTCCAGTTTCCTCCACAAGTCCAAAGACATGCGGAATAAGTGAATTGAATAAGAACGATTGCCCATAGTGTTAAAGTGTGAATGTGTGTGTGAATGTTTCCCAGCGATGGGTTGCGGCAGGGAAGGGCATCCGCTGCGTAAAACATATGCCAGTGAGTTGGCGGTTCATTCCGCTGTGGCGACCCCGAAAGGGAATAAAGCCGACATGAAGATGAATGAATGAATTAAACGTACATGACTACTAAATATGTCTGCATTTTGTGTCTGTTTATTTTGATAAAAGCAACTCATTCTCATGTTTGGTGGGAGAATTTATGAGGTTTTCTAAATTGTAAAGTATCTTGTTCAGTGACTATTTTTAAACAACGACAACAGTGACAAAAGTGTTTAATAGGTATTCTTGTGGCAGTGCATCTCTGCAAACAGCAATCTTTATCAGCATAGAGCAAGTTGATTAAAAAGGTAATCACATTTTTGAACAGGACATTTTAATGTTTTTAATTGCTTTTACAGCAGTTTTAGAGTATTTAAATTAGTGGGGCATTTTTAATCAAGTTCATTTTCACTTTTGCACTTTTTTTCTTTTTAAAATTTCATTTGTTGAAATGATCATTAATGCACATCAGGTTTAAATTTCTATTTTGTTAATTTTGTGTTTATTGCATTAAAAAACATGTGTATAATTACTAAAAGTATCCCATTACCATTGCCACTATAAACTTTTCATTTACTTACTGTATTTTTGGTTTATTTCTATCACAATGACCTAATCAATAGAACAAAAAACAATAAAATGTAATAATAATGAGTGGGGGGTTTATTCAATAACTTAAAACTGCTCTACACATATAGAAAATAACAGTTGCTCATCAGCAAAAAAAATAATAATAATTATGAAACCTTTAGTAGTTCTGGCACTACTTGAGTACGGTCTAGCACAACCTTCACACAGCCTTTCCTTACCCCAACACCCTAAAGTAATGTGGGGTGAGGGTCCAGAGTGGCATCATCAGATGTTTTTACTTGTTTTTTTTTTCTACTTTCTTTTCAACTCTAAAAGTCCTTTTTATGTAAAAACGAAGCACATATAGCGGCTCACAGGACAAGATGGTATATCTGAAGATTTATATAATGTATCTGTTTTTTGGTCAAATTTTTAAAATTCAGGAAATGCTCAAGAAAATAACTACACAGGCAAATGATGGAAAGTTAATGGTTACTATTTATCACTTGTTGAATTTGAGTGTTGAAATTTGATGTTTAACTCTAAAATCAACTCATCCAAATCACTGTTTTCATCTAACTCTGGTGGCTTACACCTTATAATTTTAAAGCTGTCAAAGCAAACAAAAATTGTTCAGCGATTGCCCAGGCAGCTCATGTTGTCATTGGCCATTTATGATTTGAGTGGCTATTTTGCATGATGGCTACAGCATACATATACAAGCATACTAGTTCACACATTCTTCTACAGATCCACTCAATTCAATGTTAAAAAGCCAAAATTAGTAGAAAGTAACTCTGTTAGTTGATTAAAACAGTTAACAAATCATTGCATGGTCCTCAATTTATAAATAATCCAAATTTGTTTCAAGTGTTGTACATGCAGAATTCATTATTTAGAAGTTTAAAGCAAATGGATTGGAATGAAAAATGTATAAAACCAATGTTTGTTCCTCATGTTCCACATGTTTTATTTCAAAGCTGATGTGCTGCTTTCACAGAGTACTTTTATATAGCTGTTACGAGAAAACCAGTTTCAGAATAAAAAGTGATTGAAACTTATGTGTGAGAACTGAAGATTTGCTACTGAACTTTAATCAGAACAGCTCATTCTTTCTTTTAATTTAGACAGTTGCTAAATCCTCAGAATAGCTTTTGGACTAAAACTAATCAGAAATCTGTAAGAATTTTTTCTTCAGTAATCCAAACCATAAAAAGTGGTGATTACGATTGACAGATATTGATATAAGATTTATAAATGTGAATAAATGTATAAACTATTGTTCAGATTGCCAAAGTTTGAGAAAATGATTCATAAATGATGAACTTTGTGTAAGGCATGATTAGGGTTGCCAGAGTTTGAGAAACCTTTGTGTATGCTCAAAAACATAAAAGTGATGCTTAAGGATTCAAACAATTTATTTGAAGCAACTGTTTATTAAACAAAAACATTGTGTATGTGTTTTTAAAGTTACGGTGTTTATTAATAGAATATATTATTATTTATAGATTATTGATTCTAAAATGTCTTAAAAAGTCTTATATTTGACCTTTTCAAACCTGCAGAGACCCTGTTTGACACATTGCATTAATGCACCTAAATGTGTAGTTGTTGCTTTTAAAGTCATGCTCACTTTCTACTTTTTTTTTTCAGAGTACATGCTTTAACATATGTTAGATCCTGAAATGGTCCAACCTTCGACTTTCATTGAGACTTATCTCACGTATTGTCTTTAATTGCCCCAAGTTCTTTTGAGTATGTTTAGTGGCTTCACTAAGCGATTGTACACTGACTGTACACTGACTGAAGCTAGTGGAGAACGAGACCCATAAATCTCAAATGAATGGCCCTGAGAGCAAAGGTTGGAGACAGTTAGCCAGGAGAAGTGGAGGTATAGATTTTACTTGTGAAGTGCTTTACAAAGCTGCTCTCAATAGCTCAGTGTGGAAAGGGGTCTGAGCTATGATGTGTAAGGGATAGCAGAAGTTTTGAATAGACCTGCCTGCACGTGTGCTCTACAGATCAATATTGAACTTACATTAATTGTATTCTTTGAAAGGCTTGGACGTGCCAGCCAAAAAAAGTCAGGTCCTTCACCCCTAGCTGCCTGTCAGAAGCTCAACATATTGTTGAGGAAATGCTAAATCGATAGGGGCAACATTTCTCTAGTGAAACACTCACACCTCTGCCAAATACCAGAGCCAGCCAAGGGAATATTAATCCTGAATTTGAGGGCGAGAACTCAAAACTAACTCAAACTAAGACTAAATCTGGCTCTTTATTGGCGTTGATGGCTCCATGTAGAAATGTTAAATTCTCTGGAAGTGGATGTTCTTTAAAAAAGGTTTAAAATCTCCTCTAAGGAAAGAGTTCCATTGATCTTGTTTTCTTTGTTTACTCATGTGACGATCATTTGTGAATTGTTAAAGTACTAAAAACTCCTTGAATTATTCAATAAATTAAATTAAAAAGATCAATGAGATTACCTTAGAAAAACAATTGTACTTTGACACAAATCTTTAAACTTATATTAGCACCAGTTTAGAACAAACATGCTAAAAAATCTTTCGCTGTCATTATTGGAGGGGATTACACACGTTTATTTTTTGTTTGTTATATTGAAATCTATTTCTTTTTATTTAATTGTTTTTTTTTTCTGCTGAGCTCCACATCATATATTTTAAAATGAATTATGTCTGGAGATCAGGATTTGGTAGTCAGGTGAAGCTGTTGAAATTGGGTGGGGTAAAAAGCAAGAAACCATAACTAGAACACAATGTTTTTTTGGAAAGTACCCAAAAGTCCCATTTTAAAACAATTGCATATGTTCAGTGTTTACTGACATAATACCTTTTGTTCATGTCATTACCACCAAAACGAAAATGTGATCAGAAATGACCAGCTGTGTTCCAAGAGTTTCCCTCAATAAAACCCTCATCTCTAGCTCTACCCACCAACGGGTATATAAGAATTTATATACAGAGCTGTTGTTTATCTTTTATTCAACCTCTGAACAAACTCAGTGAGCAACAAACAATTCCAGATCAATTGCTACCATACCAGGTAGGATTAAGGGTGTGGCAGTATCTCTACATGTCCTATCCACATTCAAGAGAAATCTTTTTGTTTGGAAGTCGTCTCATTTAGAAATAGAAACTGTTAGTAAACAGCATGCTACTTTCACCAGATTTTGATTCATATCTTACACTTAAAGCAAATGAAGTATTTGGAGAAGAAATTTAATTGTAATGGAGAGCAAAAAAAAAATAGAATTAATATAAAGGACTTATGCCAGGACGTAGGCTTTAAGTTTTTTTTTATTCATTTTTAAGATTTTAACTGAAGTTCTAGCTGTTCTTACTCATCTGTCGATGCTAGAATCTGTGGAATTATTTTCAGTTTTCCTAAATTCCATGTGGTCCTGATGCTTCCATTTTAGTTAATAAACTTAAGGCAATTTGTATTGTTTCACACTAATATGTCCTGTACTCTACAACATTGTGTACTATGATCAGAAAAGCAGAGAAGATTGCTTTCAGCAATTGTGATGACCAATCATGAATGACTAGACTCATCACCTGACAAGTCAGAGGAGATTCATCATATTCTTTGGAATTTAAGATTGCAGTCCAAGAACCCTTAAAGTGCTCTCTCCTGGAGCCTGTCATTTTTTTTTATCAAAAAGCTACCACAGATTCATTCATTTCATTTTCTCACCCTTTTTACTTCTCTATTTCAATTTTCAGGGAATGTTTGAGAAGCTTCCTGAAGGTAAAATGGTAAAGATGAGTGTGCATACACTACACTCTACTAGCTCTACTCTACTAGCCAGATGTTGACTTAAGCTCATCTTCTGGCTAGTAGTTACAAAGTATTCACAGTCACTCAAGTCCAATTCCAATCAGTGGAAAACAAGCTCTGGAAACTAACTGAAAATTAGCAACCATTAATCTCAAAAATATTGTTTTACACTTAAACTATCATTAACGATATTCTCTCCAATCCACTTTACATTCACACAGATCTCTGGAATTTTCCCAGCATCTGAATCATGTCTTATTGTTCCCCTGAAGAGATACTAAAAGAGACGAGGAGAATACATTGACTGAATCCGTGTTAGCTTATCGACAAAAAGTATAATTGCATTGAGTAAGGGCTCTCACTCGGCTGTGCTAATTGGATTAGAAAAACAGATCAATTCCACTTAACTTGAACCCCCAGGCCCTCCCCATCTTCACCCTTTGTTTTCTGACACCTGCAGAAAGAGGTTGTGGCTACCTTTGGGTTCCACGTGTGAATGAAAATAGCCCTGCATGTACCGTATGTTCGTTCTGACTGTGACCCACTTTCAGTTAAACTTCTGAACAGTAAAAACTTTGTCATAATAGTAGGTGAAATCATTCTCTTCCATCTTTCAAGTCACTTCTGCAACTAGCTATTTTCACAAATACTGTCTAATTCTGCAATCACCATTGTTGAACCTGACCAATTTGAGACATAGTGTTGGTATTGTCCTAAGTTGTCCTAAAACAAAAATACACATACTGTAGCATTTGCATTAAAATCTACTGTTTTACAATATTGTTTGAAATATGAAAATAGCTTCTTTAAGCCTTTTTTCTTAATCTTTTCAATGCAATACAATACAATACAAGTTTATTTCTAAAGCATAATTTAAAACGACCATCAATAACCATCACATTAATACAAACCATTAAAAGCTAGAATGCAAACATTTTAAAAGATGTTGTAAAATAGTATGAAGTGTGAATAAGAGAATAATCTAAATTTTGACCATGCATACATTTTTTGGCTTTTATTTTTACTTTACTTTTAAGACCAACGACGGTGGCTATAAGCTACCTCGGGAACCCTCAGCTCTCCTGGGGCAGTCTGACATGACGTGACTGCCACTCAAAGCCTACGGCCTCCTGCTCACCACCAAACACCCCACCAGAAATCGAACCACCAACCTTCCAGTTACAGAACGACCAACTCCACCACTGTGCCACCTTTCCACCCTGGACAGTTACTATAAAGTATACATTTAGATAAATACATTGATGTAATCAACACCAAACAAACAAGCCAAAATAATGCATTTCATTGCAACTGTTTAATAGTAAATACAAAATGCATCAAAAATTCATATTGCGTTGATTTATTTATAATTGTAGTTATAATAAATAATTTAGCTTTTGGAAAGGACTGACTGATTCAGCTAGTAAAGTTTAAAGTAGTTAGTTTAAAACAGAATATTTCCAGAGTGCACGTGTGTGATGAAATTTCTTGCTAAAATTATTAAATAAATTATTATTAAACACCAGTTGTCAAGCAATCCGATTGGCTTATCCAGCCAGTGGGCAGAGCTTAACTATATGTGAATGTGATGTCACACTCGTTAAGAAAACCAATATAAAAGGGGAGACAGACAAAATTATTAGAGAATGTATTTAACACAAGTGAAAAGAAATTCCAAGGAAGTTTAACAGAATAAAACGAGGAAATATAACTAGTCTACTTGAAACACAATCAGCATTAAAAAGAGGAACAAACACATGACACTCCAGAACCCCCAACTGAGGAAATCTCTTTTTTGAAGTGCCTGATTCAACTAAAGACTCAAATACTTAAATATACAAACACCAAATCAGTGATTCGTAGGAGCAGTAGAGGACGAGCAGCAACAGTCTAAAAGATCAATCCTCTAAACTCTCGACAGTATGGAGGGTTGTCACAGTGGATCTCTGACTGCTTTCACCAAAACCCTGTGTCAAAACTCATAAATGCAAAGAGAGAGATTTACAAATGCAGAAGAGGCATGTTCGAGCAAAACATGTTTAAGTTGATACATTTCTATTTATTTATTTGCTTATTTTCTGTTAAGCTTTTAGAAACCAATATAACAGTATAACACATTTTTAAAAAGTACACCTCTTTAGGTTTTAGTTGCATTTTCTTTGCAACTCTTTTATAAACTGCCCATAGCTAGATAGCAATGAGGTCATTCTGAAAACCTCAGTTGATATTACAGTCTGTTACTGTCTGTTCTAGTATAGTTAAATGGACTCTATGTTTCAGACCTTCCCTGAAGGTGGCATTTGCCTAATGGCTGTGGAATGACCATTAGAGCAGGGCTTTAAAGAGAACGCTAGAAGAAGAGCCGCAATTATGGCCATCAGCCTTAAATGATAATGTACATTCAGGAAGAGCGAAGCCCGCCTCTCTCTTTCAGCTCTACTTTCTTTTAACTGAAGAGTGGAATGATGGACATTAAGAGTTTGTTTCTCTGTTCTTTTCTAGCTTTTATCGATGTTTTGCTTAAAAGAGAGGTTTATTGTTTTCAAGATGTTTGATTAACTGAATGCTGCCGTTTTAAGTTTATATAGAAAATACCAGGAACTTTTACACTTGTACACATAGAAGCATTTTCTTGTGAAATGTGGAGGAAGCTTTCTTTTTTGTATTTTTTTTTTTTTTGTTTTTCATTGGAGAAGCTCTAGGTTTTATTCTAAGCTATAATTGTTGAGAAAACGTTGATTAAATGTTTTTTAAGTGTATTTTTTTTTCAATAATCGTGTGTGTTTTTAGAATTGATTTAAATAAGTTGAACCTAGGTATTGACTCTTTTGAATGTGTTTCAGGTGGAATATGCTAATATTGTTTGTGTCTTCAGTCCCTATAGACGCGACTGGGGGCATCAAGATGCTGTATGTGTTTGTGGACATCCAGATTGATACTGCCCACTTCCTGGACACGCTGCGGTTTAACTTCCCTCCTGGCCACTCGCTCGCCCTCGTCAGCACCATCCAGTTTGTGGCTGCTTTGCAGGTGAACTTTGACCCCAGTTCTCTCTCAATGATAACCATTCCTCATGGGTAAAGTTTGATTTGTTTTTGTCTGTCTCACTGTTTTGCTTTCCTGCTTTAAGGGAGTCGCTTCTGGTGTTTGCTCTGCTAATGTTGTATGTTTTTTAAATGTGGGCGTAAAAGGCTTTTAATGTTATTTTGAACTGCTCAAGAGGAGGAATTAACAGTGTCATGCTTTTCTCAGTGCTTCAAGATTATATAAGTGTGTTTTCTTTGTAATTTCGTACTCCTTACTGATTTTTTTTTTTTTGCCTGAAAAAAAAATCTTTATATATCTAATAACAGTGTGTGGATGGTGTTGCTCCACCATTCAAATGCTTAGGTGGGTGTTTAGGGTGAGAGGCGTGGGTGCATGAGTATATGTTTTTGTTGCTCTACAATCTAATCTATATTTTAAAATGTTCAGTTTTTAATCACTATGATTTCAAATGGATTTTTTATGCTTGATTTTATTAAATGTACTTTTTTTAAATTCTTTGTTTCCAATGTAAAGCACTTGAATTACCCTGTGTACAAAATGTGCTATACAAATAAACTTGCCTTGCCTTGTCTTACAATCTTGTCAAAAATGAAATCTACAAATTAATGTCTCTACCCCTGTCATATAAGTGCAGCTGTCTAATCTCAGCTGATTTAGTATTTTTTTTTTTTTTTTTTTTTTTTAACGTAAAGGAAGCATTGGGATGTATGCTAGATGAGACTGTATTCGTCTCTCCTGCTTTGTTCTCTTTAATGGTGGCACTGCAGTTACTGCATTTCTTCAAAACTTTGTATTTCCATAACTTACTTTTAATTTTTTACTTGTGTTTTTTTCAGGGCTTGTCTAATTTGTTATGCTGTTTATAAACAATTTAATCTTATTTTACCTCTCACATTTGATATGCCTATTTTTTTTATTTATTTTGGTTCTTGTGTTTGTGCCTTAACCAGTCATGTCACCATTGTTTAATCCCATGACTGGTAACTTTCTTAATCTTGTGTTTTCTGGGGGTTTTTTTTCCTGCTGTCATTGCCTTTTTTGTTACCATGCCTGTTTTCTACAACTTGAATCTTTTACATGTTACCCTTATAGTGTTTCCCTTTTTTATGAAACAAAGTATATTCTATAATTGTACTGGTGTTTTGGGTTTTTGAACATTAATCTTAGATTTTTGAAAGTCTCCACTCTTTTCTCAGGCGGCCAGTGCAGCTCTTAACCCGGATTACGAGGTGCTGGTTCCTCAGTGTCGGCCGCTCTCTCCCGGAGAGATCCTGGGGTGCACCTCACCTCGACTGGATAAGAAAGTCAATGCAGTCATGTAAGATAAACGTTTAAAATGTGATATCTAAAATAGCATTCAAATATATAATTTTTTTCATGATGCATGTTGCTGATGTATGCTATATGTCATGTAAAATAGTATCTATGATATAATTCATGTGTATATTTGTATTAAGCTTTAATTATTGACTAATGTTTTTCATGTAGGTGCACAACCTAAAAGTTTTATGTTGTTATATATTAAAAATGTTACATACTGTACTATACCTTTTTATCGGGATTGAAATCTTTATATTAAAGTCAAAACTAAAATGCAGTCAGCTAGTTTAATGCTCAAAACTTCCTTTAGTGAGCACTACTTATCTGTTGCTGGTCCTTATTTGTGTAAAAAGTCTTGACTACTTTTGTCTGAGTACTCAAAGGTGTTTGAAGCATGTTTATCATACAGTTTAAAGTCTGTTTTTGTTGTTATTTATGTAATTTTTGGGGGAGGTAGTTAGATGTTAGTTGTCATTCTAGCTCCCATGTTTATGGCTGTAACATCTGAGTTAGTTTGCTAGTTGTTTACTGAGGTTTTTTGTATAACAGTAGCAGATTAAGTAATAGAAGTGTGCTTATTTTAAAAGCCTTTATGATAGTTTGTGTTTTTCTTTTAAAGAGAGCTGATTCTATTCTGTATTGATAAGGTGACATTATTTGAACAGTGTTTGAGACAATTTAACCAATTATTGCTTTGTGCCTCATTTGATTGATTTGGGGATCACCCGTCCTCTTCATCCCATGAGCTAAATGCTTTAGACAAGGAGTTAGCACCTTGTATTTGTATATGGGTCAAAATTTGTAACTTATTTGATATCACATGCTCCACATCAGTACATTGCTGGAAATTGCTCAAAAACATGTGCCTTTGTTCTTTTGAAAGGTGTAAGAAACCTGTGTGAAATATTAAATCCAGTTTATTCCTGTGCCTCAGGTCATAATTCAGTTTTAAAGTTGCAGATTGTTTTGCAAGGAGCTCTTTTGTGTCTTCACTAATGATTCAAAGAAGGAATACATTTTACATTCTAAAAGTAGTCTTGCCCCAGACTTCTGAGTAGCCAGTCACATGCTACATTATCACTAGCTGAATGTTCCACAGGATGCTAAATTAAAGTTAAATGCCTTGCAAATGTAACTTCAAGTTGCCTTTAATGAGAAGTGTTTCTAGTACTCTTGTAACAAAGAGACGAGACTTTAAGTTGCAGGTGATTCTTTGTGATCTATTGCTCTCTATCACACAGCAACCACAAGCAGCAGACTCTGAGCTTGTGAGATAGAGCGAGATCTCATGTCTGTAAAAAAAGTGTTTTTCTCTTTATCCAGCTTGTAGAAAGCTTTGATGAGCTGCATTAGAAAATTTGATGAAGCTTTGATGAGTGTGTGCATTAGAAAAGCGAAGCAGAAGAACTGATCCATGCTTTCTATTCTCATTTTCACCCTTCACCTTTTCATCAGTGTACCTGTCAACTCTAGCCACACAAACGTGGACATGTCACTGACCCCAAAATGACATGGCTATTATGCAAATAGACATTTTCATCCATCATTTACTTTTGCCCTCACCCTCGCCGTTTAAATTAAAAACTTTCCCTGACACCTACAGTGTAGTAATGGGATGTTATATTGCAGAGTCGAATGGCCACCGTATAATTAACAGCTAATTAAGCTTATACTGAGCCTGAGCTTCACATAAGAAGTAATGTGTTGGCCGGGAGTCTGAATAATGTCCCACAGAGAAGATTATTGTAGCTTTGTGATGAAAATTACAAGGGTCTGTGGCCGATCGGTACCTTTATATAGAATATAAAGTATCATAAAACACGCAGAATTTAATAAATTTCGAACAACAGAAGACCACATGCTGCGGGTTTATGTTGAAATGAGGGCAAGCTCTGTCTGTTTGCTAGAAGCATAATGATCTTAAAAATGGGTAAGACAACTGATGTTGAGAGAGAGGATATTAGGAACTGTAAATTGAGCCATTTCTTATTTTAAATTGTCACTTGTTGCATTTCTGAAAAGTGGATCAATTCTTGTCTGTTTAAGTTAAGATCGCCTGCCTACATTTTCAAGCTTTGCTTCATATTTAGCCCTCAGGTATTTGGATAGGTATGGAAGAAAACAAATAGATGTTTAATAGTGAAATTGGAGATTTTATTGTAACATTTGTAAATGGTAAATGCAGATTATGTACTTTATTTTCATTTTGAATCTCACTTTAAATTCTAAAATGCATTTTCATTTGATATCTTGCATTGCAGTTTGCATATTACACTTTTTCCCAGCGATGGGTTGTGGCTGGAAGGGCATCCGCCGCGTAAAAACAAATGCCAGAGAGTTGGCGGTTCATTCCGCTGTGGCGACCCCGAAAGGGAAGAAAGCTGACATGAAGATGAATGAATGAATATTACACTTCAAAATCAATTCCAATTCAAAACCGCTGCTTATGTGCTTCCATAGGCAAAGGCTTGTTTACTGTTCTTCAGTCAAGGGTAAAGATGGACCCTGATGGAAATCTCTCTTTCAAGTCATAATTTCAAGTACTCTTCAAACTCTGTTGAACATGCATTTTTATTGTCAGAATTGAGTTTCAAAGTTGGGTGTTTAAGTGTCGTTGTAGGTTTTGTTTACTTATAAATTAGATTTCTCTTGTTGTTTTCAATATATCATTGTTCTGTGATGGACAAGAATTCAAGGTAAGTTTATGTATTAAAAAAGCAGATGTATCGCATTATTTATCTACAATATTACGGTTTACATGTTTTCTTTGTTGTTCTATGGATGCATTTGCTTCAAAAACGACACATTTCATCGGACATTTTCTCATTAAGCTATAAAACTGTGATGAAGTTAACAGTTCTACTCTACCTCTGTGCTAATGCTCTCTGAAACATCTCCACAAGAAGAACTAATTATAAAAATGAAGTCTGTTCCTTAATTGATTCAAATTTGTCTCCACCGAAGTTCAATAATCTCAAAGCCCAGCAAAGCAATAATAGCACAGAGGAGCTCCTCACAAACAAAACCTGTGACTCAGGTCACAAAATATTAAAAAAAAGCTATTCATTTGTTCTTTTTTCTTTCTTAACGTATTAGAACAGTGACTGATCAGATTCAGCATCGGCAGATCCTCAAAATTAAATGACTCAGACTTGAGCGCAAAAAAAAACCCTACTGTTAGCTTAATGACACATTATACTGTTGAATGTGTTGTTTGTACTTTCATTAGTTCTGAACAATATTTATAGGTTATCCAGAATATATATATATATATATATATATATATATATATATATATATATATATATATATATATATATATATATATATATATCCAGAATATATATATAGAACCATTATTAACTGAAACACAAATAAGAATTCCAGAGGTACTTTACAGCACAATAAACTTATATCTGATCAAATTTTGTTAAGTAATCTGCATGGGACCAGGGATAGCTTTCCACAGGTCTTCATGACTACATTGAGAAAATTGTTCACCAACGTTGCAAAATAATTACAAGCCATTTGTCATTTTATGACACCTACACAATTTACAAATTAGATAGAAATTGAAAAATACAGAGCTTTTATTCTAAAAAAAACCCTACAATATTAGTAAAGAAAAACATTGTAAACCATAACATATTTGTAATACATAAATTGAATGCATATAAATAGTACTAATGTTGCTTTAGCTTTGCTATTTTGAAGTTAAAGTTGCTGTTCTCCATTTATTTAAATCTGCTACATGTATTTCATTTATCTGTTTTTGTTTACATACTTTTGTTTTCAATGCATGTTGTTTAAATGGCATTTTAATACATTGCAAAACAATCTAGTTTTCCTGCATTTTGCCGAAGCAAGCATTGTTTCCATGTCTCTGTGTAATTAAGCATTGCATTTCCCTTACAAAAAACATTTACACACATCAAACATTTTGGGTTCCAGCTGTCATGGGTTCATTTTGTGAGAGTAGATTATAAAGTAGCAACACAATGAAATGTAGAATTAACTTTGATGAGTGTCTTTCTGTCAATACCAACATTATGTGAATGTGTAGGACGACTGCTTTAGCCTTTGATCCTTTTGACCCTAAGGGATCCCACCCACAGTATGTTCCGTAGCACTTCATAAATGTATCTTAATTAGCTTTTCTAATACTGCCTGCAGTCCCCAGGGTGTCTATCAGCTTAACCAGGTTAATGTCGACTACCAGTGTGTTTTCCGGGTTTTCTCATTTCTTATTTAAATGCCGCTCTATATCGAACATTCGCCATGTCTTTTAATTGAGATGGCCAGTCAGACTGACCTTTAATCAAATTTTACTTCTGATTACAGATATCTTGGGGATGGAAGGTTTCATTTGGAATCTATTATGATTGCCAACCCAGAGACACCAGCCTACAGGTAAACTGTTTATTTCCTTGGAAAAGCTCTTTAGCAGTGATCCTTCCAACACCGCTAATATTTTAGATATATTTTACACATTAAACAAAGGGAATTCTTTTGATGCCTGAGAGTAAATGTTTTACCGCCCTTTGGTTTTAGATTATAATATAATTCTAACTTTGTCTCAATGCAGTTTAACATCTAATCACACATTTCTTCATAGTTTTCTAGTGACCTACCATGAAAACTATTTTATCTGCTTGTTTTGATTTTTGAATCAGAAAATCTCTAGTCAGGTGGAAGAAATTAAAATAGATGGGATGAGATTCATCCTGTATGATGCCAGAGTCTAGTTGGAGCAGTCATTTTTGCCTCAATATTCCCGCATCCCTCAATTCACAGCCTGTTTCAGTGGAATCAACAATTTAAAATGCAGCACTCTCAAACCATAAACCCAAGTGAAAACTAATGATTAGGTATAATGTTAAATCAACACTCTTGGTGTATATCTGTTCTGATGTATTACTATTGTAATATTTTTTCTTCTATCTACAGATATGATCCATACAGTAAAGTGTTTTCTCGAGAGTATTATGACCATGAGGCTATGCGGTGCAACAGACTGAAGGCCATTGAAAGTGCAAGATCAGCCCAGAGCTGGGGCCTCATCCTTGGAACCCTTGGTCGTCAAGGCAACCCCAATATTTTAGAGGTAAATCCCTAATAAAATTAAAATGTGTTATTTTTAAGGCACCTTTGAAGTTCCCACTCAATTTGTCCAGCTGTTCTTTTATCTTAAAACTGCCAGACCCCCTGTGGCACTTGTGTTAGAAGAGGGTTGACAAGGAGTGTTAATCTTTGTTTGAGGAGATGCAGGGTGTAGTTTTGGTAGATTTTGCAGAATGGCAAGCAATAATAATTCAGCAGCTAGACCAACACATGGTGGATGCTGAATTTCGTAGTAACTTTTATGTGTTTAAGTGCCCCCCCTTACCCCATCAATCACATGTTTTGTTGTTAGTGGAAAAGCTAAAGTGGTAAAGAAGCTTTTTATAAGCATGCTATGTCATTAAAATGTGTTTTATTAAGCCAATAAGCAATCAAATGTAGTTGACAAAGTATTAAGATTGACGTCATTGACATTTTTGACACTTGCCATTTTGCCTGATGAGAGTACTGTAGTTCTGACCTCTTTCAAGGTTAACTTGGAGAGCTAAAAAAAAAGCATCATCTACTTCCTCTGGTTTTTCTAATGGCTGTTCTTTGAAGCCGTGTGTTCACCTGAAATTCTGTTCAGAGATTTCTGCAGGTTCTCTTTGCTCACATTTGTGGTCCACTGGGATTCACACCGCTTCAAAGGGGGGATGGTCTGGTAATGCTTCTCTTTATACTAAAGTGAGCAAAATTGTTATTATTCGCTCTCTTCTTTTCTGTCACAAGGGAGTGAATCGTTAGCAATGATGCAGATGAAATATGCATTAAACCGTATTTTAACACAAACACTAGTTTTACTTTGAATCAGAGACCTTGCTTAGCTTCTTTTGCTCTTCAGAAAAGGTGATTTATTTTTTTTTGACTTGACAATTATGGAATTCAACAACAATCCATACATTTACTATGACATATAAATGAATAATGTATTTACACTTTTAGACTTGAACACATCTAAAGAATGGTTAACAAGATTTAATGTAAAGTTCCGTTATATTACGATGCTATTTTTTTTCTAATTTGTTTTATACATTTTTGATCTGTTTCTCATTCAAGTATTCAATTAGTTATTTACACCTTCAAACTTTTTTATTTATTAATCTCAGGTAAGGTTAAGTAAGTTGAATTTAAACTAAGTTAACATTTGGTCAGAAGACTCTTTTGTGGTCTGTTCTCTCAAAGTCTTAAAACTATTTATTAACCATTAATTACATTTATTTTAGCTATTCATTTTTTGAAATACAATATAAAACATAATATCCATCATAAAGTAAAACAGTAATCAACCAATGTTGAATAAAGTTTGTTTTTGGTTCTCAAAGCAAAGTCTTATCTGCACTCAAAGTTCTGGTCGTCCATCATCAGCTGCCAACTGATGGAGACGTCTCCCCTCATTTGAGTGCAAACTCTGCATCCCATAAGAACTCTGTCCCTTATGAGTCTGAACTCAAGAGTTCATTGGCTTTTGCTCCAACTGCTGTCCACATTGCAGGTGCAAGCCAAGTTCTTTAGTTTCTCACTAGCGCCCCCTCTGTCCAACAGTCTCTCAGATGTCCACAGCTGACTTTTCACCTTCATGTCTGACCTTTCCCCTTCATCACTGACCTTTCCCCTTCGTCTCCATTGAATGCAGTTTAAATACATTACTGTACATATATCTTAAACAAACTTCAAAGCTGTAGTACTATATCTGCAATACCCTTAACATGAGTATAAAATAAAGTTATGTAAATTAAAAGTTATGTCGCTATTAACAACCTAGGCACTCTTTTTGAACAGGGCAATGAAGCCCCATTTCCGTCTATTGTTTATCCATAACCTCTGTAAATCATGGCTCATCAAACAAATTAGAATGCACAAAGTCCTATTGCCTTTATGGAGCTACTGGTTTTTGAACTTAACCAGGGGTGAAACAAAACATTCAGAGCAGCTGATACTCCAGGAACAACCTTGTCTACCCGTGCTTAAGCTGTTTTTGGTAACCAACCACTGATGTAAAATGGACCACAGTGCTCTTACCAGCTTCAATGATGGTGAAGAAAAGGCAAATAGAGTAAGTTGAAAACTATGTCCTTTACCAGAATTTCACCTAGACATGTGTGCTCAGTCTTATTTAATCAGTTTGAAAGCCATGAGAAATTGTTTATGTAATGTGTAAGACAGTGTGGTTTAATCTTGTCCAAGATCTTCCATTATTGCCAGAGCAGATGATTGAACTGTGACCTTTGGAGCAGAAGTCAGTCTCTTTTTCATTTGAACACAACTCCCCAAAGACACTGACTTCCCTCATTTTGAAAAAATGCAGAAACGTTTTTAACTGATACTGACTTTTAGCAGAAGTTACAGGTTTTTTTTTTTTTTTACACATTTGGCCTGAGCACTCCTCTGAGGACATCTCATTAAGGTGAAGGGATGCACATTTCTCTCACATTTGCAAAAGTGACCTTGAGCTCTGTTTAGCTCCAGTTTTATGTAAATGTATGTAACAATCACTATTCAGCTTTTCAATTCTCTCTCTCTCTCTCTCTCTCCTCTCCTCTCTCTCTCTCTCTCTTTCTCTCTCTCTCTTCAGCACTTAGAGTTTCAGTTGACATCTCTGGGCCGCAGGTTCACTCGTGTTCTTCTGTCAGAGATTTTCCCCAGCAAGCTAGAGCTCCTGGCAGATGTGGATGCGTGAGTCTCACCTCTTTATGCATGCCCATTCACCCTGACATTGAAATCATTAAAGCCTCAGTGTTTCTTCTGAAGAACCCCTCCACATAGAGGGAAGCTTTGGGTCACCCCAAGGGCTGTCGGAAATATCATATTGAATGTGTCCAACTGAGTCACAGGTTTTGTTTGTGAGAAGCTCCTCTGTGCTATTATTGCTTTGCTGGGCTTTGAGATTATTGAACTTCGGTGGAGACAAATTTTAATCAATCATTTTGAAATGCATTGCTAGAAGTAACAGTTTAATAGGTTTAACTTGTTTGATACAAACGTTTATTACATTTTCAGCAATTGTTTCTATATGTATATTGAATTGCATAATTAACAGGAGTCATGAAACAAAACAGAAAAAAAGTCATGTTTAATGTTTCCAGTCGTGTGTCAGATTTTTTAAATCTCAGGCAACATATAGAAGAGCAAGTCACAAACATGCAATAAACTATCCTGAAAAACTGAATACATAGAGAATTATAGTCTAAAAACACAACAAATTTGAAAACAAAAATTATACATAAAGCATAACAAATTTAAAACATGAGTTAAAAAGACGAGATTTAGTTTGACAACATAAGTTAGAAAACAACAAATCGAAAAACACAAGTCAGAAAACACAAAACATTAAAAACATGCGTTTAAAGCTTAAAATTTTGAAAACATAAGTCAGAATATTCAACAAATTTGAAACAATTTTTTTTACACACAAGTCAAAAACACAACAAATTTGAAAACATGGCGAGAACTACAACAAAAGTTGTAAACATTATTAAAAAACACAACAAATTTGAAAACATTCTGAAAACAAACTTCTTGGGTAAAAGAGTTGTGAAAAAAAAAACAATGAAAGCACAAATAACAACTGCAAAAACAAACCAAAAAAAGTCCAAAAACACAACAGATCAGTTAACCTAGAAGTTGGGAAATAGATATCTTTTGACTCACTAAATGGGACAAGCGACTTATAGAAGTTTTTTTTTTTAAGTACTGCTGCAAGAGATACATCACATGAACTGATGGCTGATGAACCGCTGATGAACTAAAATGACACACATTATAATTTAATTTGGATTAAAGTTTAATTTCACTTCTCACCCTTTCCTCTGAGCTACTGACATTTTTAGAAGGCAGCGATAGCTACAGTTACACCTTTAAAAGAACGAGAGGGGGAACAAGGGACATAGATTTTGAGAGAGGATGATGTGGTGGAAGAAGGCCTGGAAGCTTTAAAGTTGGAAAAAATATCCTCTGTCTTCCGTGCTTCTCTCACTCAAAAAGTGTAATGGAAAAAGTCTCCACCATTAATGTCAGTCGCTGGAACCTTGACTGCTGTAGATTGCTGTCAGCTGGGCAGAAACAGTAGGAAGATATTTTAGAGAATAATGTGAGCGCTGATTATTGCTGCACTGATGATGTATATGACATGCTGCTGAAGATAAGATAAGGGATGAAAGCTTTAACCTGCCAGCATATTTGATTGTTAGGTTAATTGAAATGTCTAGACCAGACAGGAGTGGACAGGAGTTGATGAAGCTTTTTTGTGCAGACCAACAAATAATTAATCCATTAAACTTGTTCTTCTTGCATAGTTTGTAGTATTGTAAAATCAATAAAATAAATATCGTTATATACATTTTTCGTCAATTTGTATGGATGGAGGATTGTTTCGTTAAATGCATACACAGGGTACACGGCTTAAGTGTTAAATCATTATTCCTTGTTTCAATGGTTTATATCTATAGAAACACATACACTGTGTTGTGTTTAAATTTAGCACTAGGACAGTTTAAAAATCATGAGAGATGAATAAACAATTGGAATCTCTATTTTTAACATAACCTAGTTGCTGTATTTATTTGTGTGCTGTGCTTTAAACCCGCTGTTGGTTAGCAATGTTTCCTTTGATTTGTGGGGTGGAGCATGAAAATGAAAACATCTAGGCTTTTAAAAACATCATTATCTTTAATTTTTAATTGGCTTTATCCTGCTGGTATTGTTTGATGAATGAAGACACACAAAGGATGGAATTAATTTTAAATTCCCACATTATAATCAGCAAACAGCTTCTCTAATGTTTCGACAGCTTAGTTTGATTTGTAAAAATTTGCATCAAAGTAATCACATGTATAGAATATTTACAAGACAAATGAGCACAGGAACAACATTTTGAAGTTAAAAATAGAAGTTAGGTAAGTAACGAGAATTGTTAACACAAAATGTATGTTCTCATCGTCACCTGGAACCATGAAAGATCTAATCACTTTAAAAAGGGGTCCGCACTTGGTTACATTTGCACTCTGACCGGTTTCAAACTCTCCTATGCTCCCCACAGATTCCAGATGCTTGGATATTGAGTCAATCTTTTGAATGTTCTTTTGCTAATGCAAGGACGGTCTTCTATTTTTGGAGGCTGAGGAACAACAAAAACTATATGTTTGGGACTCCTGGACAAATAAGGAACTGCAGGCCGTGTTTAATCTTGGTACACTTGAAGGATGAACTGACCTTATGCCTGGGGAGATTAAGAGGGGAGAGGTTCAGAGAGAGACTAAAATGGGATGAATAATCTGTAGTGCGTCTGGCTTTTTTAACTCTGAAGCCAGTCACACCCCTCAGGTTTGATTTTTCCAATAAGTTTGGGTCAGGCTTTGTAGGGGTATGCTGAGAAAGTTAGGCAAGCTATGAAGAGGTGCTATCAACCAATAAATACACAATTTGAACATTTACATCAGCTACAAAGAGTTATTGCAGTTAATCTTGCACAAATGAAAAAATTAATGGTCACATAAATAATGATCGAACAACTAAGAAGTTGGTATGCCGTTGTACATATATAAGCTGAGGTAGTATAACACCTGTACAAGTAGGAGATTAATTAGCATCATCATAATTAACATATTTGAATCATATCAGTGTTAACGTTACTATGGTTACTACGAGTGCTTTAGTATTGATGTCACAATTTAAACTGTCGATCCTTTCCCTTGCGCTCACTTATTGCTGTACGTGTGTGTGCTGCTAGACGTCAGTGCAAAAAGATTTACTAAAAGTTAACACTGTTTTTTTTAGACTTCAACTTAAAAAATTTGCAGCACTTATTTGACTTTAACATTTACAAATATAATTGATTGTAAATTGATTTGTAATTGTCAGGTTATGTAATGGGTTATAAGGTTGTGAGCCCATTAACAAGGTGAGATTTTTTTTTTTTACTTAAACATCATTTACGTTTGAGGAGAAATAAATTGATGCTCTTCTAGCATTTTGATGATCAGAGTTTTTACTTTCTATCGTTCTGATCAGAAGTAACTAGCTACCTGTGTAAATGTTTTATTCTTTACTTATTTACCCCTACTCCAGTAAATAATTCAATAGGATTACTCTTACTTGAGTAAATATTATCACAAGTACTTTTTATTTTACTTAAGTTATGTTTTGGGTAGTGTACCCACCTCTGGTGTTAAATAAAACATTGATATGTTTTACTAAAGGATTAAATATTGTTGTCAAAATGCATTATCAAAATATTATCGACATTTTTTTAAATAAAACTGGAATATTTACATTCTGTTCTACAAAACAGCCTTCTTTTATATAAATTTATCATAATATTATTTATTGTATTTTTTTCACTATATTTTTTGTTTTACTTTTTTTTGCCTATGTTTTTATAGTTGAATAGAATTCTCAGAGACAGTGCCATTATGTTAAATCTTTTTCCTCTCAGCCATCATACTTCAGTTTATATCACTAGAATTGTTTTAGAATCTAATGAGGAGAAGCTAAAGCACAGGATTGCTGTGTCAAAGGTTGTTTTGGAGGACCGTAAACTTTAATCTGCAAAATATTATATTATAAATATATCCTGCACTAATTTTAATGCGCATTCAAATCTGTTTACCGCACAAAACGCGTTGATTTTATTACTCTTAAACGATGAAAAGAGGTTTTGAGAGTGACTGAAGGGCTAATCACTAAATCGTTTTTTCTTGTTTGCAGTTTCAAAGTTTCCTTTAATTGCTCATTGGTGCATATATCTGGCCTTTATGTAAGCCTAATGTAATTACACATCTCTGTCGGGTTTAAGTGATGTTTAGAGGCACCGGTGCCTATTTCCCTGTGGATCAGAAAGGTTAATTGTACTATTGTATGCTGCAGGTCGAGTGGCTAATTAAAATCCATTATTTTCACTCCGAGAGAAAAGAGAGCTGGCTTGGGTTGATGCTCCCAGCAGCATGAGGAAACCCCCCTACAGTCATCCCAGACCTCCCGTTCCTCTTCCTCCTTCAATTAGATACTTCATTTGAAGTCTCCCTCCCCACCTACAGGCAACGGTTAGGGGATCAGCGTGAACATGCCCTCATCAGCTATGCCTTCACATGCTGATGGGGCCATTTCAGCCCAAGTAAAACAGGCATCATTACACGTCTTTGACCTCTCCACTCCTCCAGCGATAAGAAGTGGAGTGAGAGAATGGGCTTGATGCGGCCAGACGGAGGAGGGTGTCTCTGCCCGTATGGCTCCTGCCGTGAAGGCTGTCTCTGGCGAGGGGACAGATGCTGCCTCTGATAAGCCTGTAAATTGAATTTGGTGGCATGCTGAGACTCCCAACCCTCTTGCATATTTGAAATCTGATTCTAATACCGATACCAAGTTCATATTTGCAATTACTACTCTTTCCTTGTGTCTGTGGCTCGAAGTGGACTCCTGTTGTCAATAGCCATGTGTTGTGGCTTTCTGCTGGTTTTTATTTCATTTGATTTCGCTTTAGAGCTAGACGGAAGGTTTTTGTTTCTTGATTAGACTGGAATTTATCTTTGGTGTCCATGGTGTTTTTTTTTTTTTTTCATGTCACGTTTGGCATCAGATTGCAGTTTGTCCCAAAAATGTTATTTTAATATTTAATAATACATTTATGAAATGTGATTCACAAAATTCATACATTTACATACATTTATGTCCAAACAAATCTCCAAAAGTTTATTTTGCATCAAATTATTCTTTTAAAAAAAGCTTCTTTGCAAAATAACCATTTTGCTTTATGAAATGCTATAAATATCATCTGATGGACTGTCCAACAATATAATCCCACTCCAATCACTCCAACAATATAATCTTAATCCAATAGTCAAATTGACAAATCAGAAATGGGTTAGGCTAAGCAAAAAACTTGGTTTGTTCTCTACTTGACAGTGCTGAAACTGTTTTTCTAGAAAATACTCTGGTAAACCCTTGTAAATAGTTAAGTAAAACTCAAATAATACAATTATTTATATAGCAGTTGTCTTTAGTTGCTTCAAAGCAGCACCACAAAGCAGCATGTTTTATGTTTGTTGGTTAAAAAAAACTTCTCCAGCAAGACGTTCCTCTGTGAGTTGGATTCAGGTGGTGCATGAGATAAACGTATCACAAATGTCACAAAGGGTGGCAGGTGAGTAGGTCTGGCGCTAACTAGTCTTGCGTATCCAGACCGGTGATGTTCTGGAGGTTTAGGTAGCTTTTTTTGATGAGGGCCTACCCATGAGGCCATTTGACTGACATGACAAACAACCAATCCCATGTCATTTTGCATAGCGTCATGTTTATGAGTATGAATGTATAAAAAAATATTTTTTTTTAACACTTGATTAAGCAGATGTGTTTTATTTTTAGATCTGATCTCCCACGTCACATGAATTTACTTAATTCGTGTAAACATTTTTCTATCAACATTTCACATTCATAGCTTGCTGTTGTACTGGCTAAACTTTTGCATCCGTCCATCATAGGTTATGTTTTACGTCTCTCTTCTGTCCTGCATTTACTTCTGTTCCTGGTATCTTATTACTTTCTGATTGACTGCACAGGGAGTAAAATGTGTAGCTTGACACAAGGATTTAATGAGAAGGCTTTAAAAGATTATTTTACATCATAGGGAAATATGAATTCTTTTACATCATAGGTAAATATGAACTCAACTTTGGTGTCTTTGGCTTGTTTGAGTAACTCTAAAAGTGTCCAGATGGAATGGTTATAGCTTCTTCCAGCAGGAGTTTTTCCTGCACATCACCCTTATTCTTAAAGATTGGCACTAGGACACTTCTCCTCCATTCCTCAGGCATCTTCTCACTCTCTAGAATCCTGTTGAATAACCTAGATAGGAACTCCACTGCTGTCTCTCCTAGACACTTCCACACCTCCACAGGGATGTCATCTGGACCAACAGCCTTTTCACTCTTCATTCTCCTCAGAGCCTTCCTCACCTCATCCTTTCTAATCTTTTCAACTTCCTGTTCTACAATTTTCACCTCTTCCCCCCTTCTTTCCCTCTCATTCTCCTCATTCATCAACTCCTCAAAATACTCCTTCCATCTTCTCTGCACACTCTCCTCACTTGTTAGAACCCTTCCATCTCTATCTTTAATCACCCTTATCTGTTGCACATCCTTCCCTTCTCTGTCTCTCTGTCTCGCTAATCTGTACAATTCCTTCTCACCTTCCCTTGTGTCTAACCTGGCATACAACTCATCATATGCCTTCTGTTTGGCCTTTGCCACCTCCCTCTTCACCCTGCGCTGTGATTCCTTGTAGTCCTGTCTACTTTCTTCAGTCCTTTCGATGTCCCACTTCTTTTTAGCTAGCCTCTTCCTCTGGATGATGTCCTGTACTTCCTCATTCCACCACCATGTTTCCTTATCTTCTTTCCTTCTTCCTGCTGACACACCTAGCACCTTCCTACCTGTCTCCCTGATCACTTCTGCTGTAGTTTCCCAGTCCTCTGGAAGCTCTTCCTGGCCACCTAAAGCCTATCTCAGCTTCTGTCTGAATTCCTCACAACCGTCTTCCTTTTTCAACTTCCACCACTTGGTCTTCTTTTCCATCTTTCCTCCCCTCTTCTTCCTGACCACCAGAAACATCCTACACATCACCATCCGATGCTGTCTGGCTACACTCTCTCCTACCACTACTTTGCAGTCAGTGATCTCTCTCAGATTGGCTCGTCTACTTAGGATGTAGTCCACCTGCGTACTCCTACCACCACTCTTGTAGGTAACTCTATGTTCCTCCCTCTTCTGGAAATAAGTGTTAACTACAGCCATTTCCATCCTCTTGGCAAAGTCCACCACCATCTGTCCTTCTGGGTTCCTTTCCTTAACACCAAACCTGCCCATCACTTCCTCATCACCTCTGTTGCCCTCGCCCACATGACCGTTGAAGTCTGCTCCCACCACTACTCTCTCCCCTCTGGGAATACTCTCCATCACCTCATCTAACTCATTCTAGAATCTCTCCTTTTCTTCCAGCTTACAGCCTACTTGTGGAGCATAACCACTCACTACATTCAACATCTCCCCTTCAATCTCTAACTTCAAACTGATCACCCTGTCAGACAGTCTTTTCACCTCTAAAACATTCCTCACAAACTCCTCCTTCAGGATCACTCCTACCCCATTTCTCTTCCTATCCTCACCATAGTAAAACAGTTTGTATCCCCCTCCAATACTACATGCTTTGCTACCCTTCCACTTGGTCTCCTGCACACACAGAATATCTACCTTCCTTCTCTCCATCATGTCCGCCAGCTCTCTACCTTTCCCGGTCATTGTACCAACGTTGAGAGTCCCTATTCTCAGACCTATACTCTTGCCTTTCCTCTTCTCTCTCTGCCTACGAATCCTTCTCCCTCCTCTCCTTCTTTGACCAACAGTAGTCCAATTTCCACCGGCACCCTGTAGGTCAACAGCACCGGTGGCGGTCGTTGTTAACCCAGGCCTCGACCGATCTGGTATGGAAATTGAATTGATGACTTGCGTATTTGGTTTTGGCATGTTTTACGCCGGATGCCCTTCCTGACGCAACCCTCTCTATTTATCCGGGTTTGGGACCGGCACAGAAGTCACTGGCTAGAAAACCCTGTGGTAGGGCATTTAATCAATAATATTTACAATTCCATTGTAATTTCAAATTTCTTCATTGGATTTTCAATGTCAAAACAAAAAAGTTCATACTTTTTTCCTTTACTTTAAGCCAAAACAAAAAAAGAAAAAAAAATCCATTTTTGATTTAGCGATCAAACAAAAATTGCACAAATTAATTCAGAGCTTGCGTAGCTTTTCCCCCCAAAGAAAATTCGAGAAAAAAAAACTTAAAAAGCTTGTATTTTTTTTTGCATTTTTTTGTTTTGCTCATAGAATATAAAAAAAATATTTTCAAAGAAAACAAAAATCAAATCAAAGAATAATACACAACTTTTAATGTTTCAGTTTTGGTTATTTAGGTGATTACTGAAAGTAATAAAATAATTAAAATGTAAAAGTGAAGTTCCACTCAAGAAAACAATGCTGCAAGCTAGAAAAATATTCTAGAGAAACATTATCTGAGGAAAAGCAAACAATCTCAAGAGTCCTGAGTGTTTTGTACTTTTACTGCCCACTTTGTCACCACCAAGAGCTGGCAGATTGCTTGCTTAAATAATGCATTCATATGTTTGCCTTTGGGGTACATAGATCCCAACTGGGGTACCATGAAAAACCTCCTGTAGTCACTATGGATTAAGAGTCAGGCTTAAGGCTGAGATTAGAGAGGTCATGAGGGCCATTTACAGCTGCAGAGATCTGTGGATTCTCTTATGGGTATTCAACAAGCAAAACGCTGATTTGCATTATGGATCTGTTCCTAAGACCCAGTTATTACAGTTTAAAACAAGGCTACTAACATTTAAGCAAACCTTGCAGAATCTTCAACCTCTTTAACCTCCACAAACCACAAATGTACTGTAGATGTTCATTTCACTATACAGGAAAAGCAACGCTTTCAGTTATTACTGTGAATCGATTATATAGAAAGATTATGGTTAGGTTGATTCATTTAATATAAATGCTGGCTTTAGAATTGATTTATAGGTTATCCAATTGATGATATTAATGCCTTAAATTTATTTAGCGTTTTTCCCCCTATTCATATGCCAAACAACACTTTATAATTATCAGAGCATTATTCATTCTCTCCACATTTACACTCTGGAAGTGATAAGCTACTTTGCTAGACAGAACATGGGTGCCATTACGCGCCTCCGGCCTCCTGGCCACCACCAAACACACCCCACCAGTCACACTTTTCCACCAAACACACCCCACCAGTCACATTTTTCCACCAAACACACCCCACCAATCATACAGGGCAATGCGGGTGAAGTGGCTTGCACAGGGCCACAACGGCAGAATGGCCCTAGCGGGGATCAAACCACCAACAGGATGACCAACTCCACCACTGAGCCACCTATTTTTATGACGTTATGAATGTGACATCACAAATGGGTTTAAATCTGTTTAAAGTTAAAAGAGTCTTAGAGTTTGGCCCTTTTATTTTCATCATTTCCTTCCTAGCAGACCTCAACCAGAAACTCAAAATGGCCGATTTGGTGGATCAGAAGTGATGAGAACATAACAACAGTGGCTCTCACTCAAGAACCTTAAAATTTGGATAATACCTAAATTAAAGAGAGAAACACTGAGGTAAGAGAACTATCGTGAAAATGTTTCATTAACACAACACTAATAGATACATGAACTAAGCTGAACACGTCATCATCATCATATGTATATATATATATATATAGTCTGCACAGTCTGGTTACTAACCAAAACAGTGGATGTGAGTAAAAGTTTTTTTTTTTTACTCGCAATAGGTGAGTAAAACAATAGGACCCACAATTGGTCCAGTTTGGTATGTAGCTCCATGCTTCCCTTGTTACATCTAGTGCACCAGTCATTGGAGCTCTACATAGTGTACTATAATTTAAGTGCTTCTTAATACATAATTGCTTTAGTGTAGAAGCCTAAAATATGTACGACGCAGATGTTATGGAAGAGCTAATTCAAATAATTGAAAGCTCAAAAAAAGTGAGGTTTAGGGACCCATCCTTAGCTTGTATAAATCTTTTCTACTGTGCGTTTTTGTCTTGTTCTTGAGATTATGGACCTCTGTTCGGAAGATCTTGGTGGTCGATACTCAGATAGGACTTCAATGAGATACTGAGGTTAAAGTATCTAAAAGCATCTAAAAGAGTTTAAATTGGCCTCTGCACCCCAATACCCACAATTCCTACTAAAATGCTTCTATATTCATAAACCACTTTCAAAAGACAAATGGCATTTCACTGGACATGCTGTGATACTGCCTGTCAGCGATCACTCATACTGTCCCTCATGTGACACTCTGAGACCTCCCTCACCCTTCATGTCAATGTTATTCTTCTGCTATACTCTCTCCCTCCCTCACTCTCTATCTCCACCGCCTAGTCTGGCAGCTATGTAGGGTAGCTCCGTGGAGACTAGGGCATCGCGGTGCAGTTGTTTTTGCTCACCTAACCTTTCTTATCACTGCTGGTTCTAACCTCAGGCCTCTTCCTTTCTTCCTCCACCACCTCCTCCTCCTCTATTCTCTTTCTTTAATTTATTTGACTCTGTGCTTGTCTAAATAATAATGCTTTGCAGGGAAGCTTAAGGGCAGTGCAGGTTTGCGCTCATATTTACAGAGGAGAGCATCAGCTCTGCAGATCAATGTAGTTTACATTCTCCACCAAGGGAAGGCAAGCTGATCTGTGCTCTGCTTCACTAAGTGTGTGTGTGCGCGTGAGTGGGTGAGTGTTTCCTCTGAGCACTTTAGTTTCCTCCCACCTTCCAAAAAAGCTTCGTGTCAGGTGAATTTGTGTCTCTGAGGATATGATTTTGAAAAGTGATGGAAGTGGCTTTGAGATGGACCCAGATCTGATCAGGGATGTGTCCGGTAAAAATAAATGGTTACAAGCAGCGTTGGGCTGTAACACATTACTGCAACGGGGTTATTACTGAAAATTACTAGTAACCGAACACAGCTCTTTTTAAATAGACTAACTCAGTTACTATTACTCTATGCTGGGTTTCTTTGTGTTTTTATTCATACTTCCTAGTTATTCCCATTGGATGTTGTTGAACGGCACACAACTTAAGAATCACATTAATGTATTAAATGAAGGCCCTCGTTTTGGAACAGTGACTGCAATGTACATTTGGTGGACTTTCCATTCAAACCAATAAGTGCAAAACTTAAAATGAAGCCTTTTTTTGTTAAAAATTAATTAAATGGTTCAGGTTACAGTCTTCAGCAGAGACAAATTCATGTTAATATTCCAATAAAGTAAGGGTGTGTTTAAGCAAAATTATTTCATGAATAAAGAAAGAAAACTCAAATGTTCAACATTCGATTGCAGGTTTTATATTCACTGGTTTTGTTACATTGGAGTAAAATGTCTAAATGAATGTGGAAGTCAGCCTCTTCTCTCTCGTCTCTCTCTGTAGGTGGGTTCAGATCGCCTGTCCTCGGCTCTCCATCGACTGGGGAACGGCTTTCTCCAAACCCCTACTATCGCCATATGAGGTACGTAACCTTTGTGAACTTGTGTCTTCTATACAAATACTATATTTTGCAAAGGACAGAGCTCTAAAAAAAATAGCATTCTGCTAAACACACCATGTTTGCAATTCTTCTCTGCTGTCGTATATGTTCACGAAAATGGATGTTGTCTTCATTTTTCCTCCACCGGCTACTGGCTTAATTTAAAGTTTATTTGGCATAATTTTTTGGAAATGGGACTCCATCCAGAAACTTTCAAAACATGAGCACATGTACATCACAAAATCCCTCTATTTTGTTGTAATAATAGTTGTTTTCTCCTTTCTTAACAGCAATGCTTACACTATAAATTCAGTGTAAAATTAGTAAAATAATAAAAGAACAAGTTTATAGAAGGTAAAGGATAGTTCTCAGGTGCTATCCGACAATCTGTCCGTCAATTGATCTTAAAAACAAATAGGCTTTATGCTAGGGAGGTGATTAGCACCAATCCCAGTCAAGGAGGCTACCTGTGACGTCACAGAGGGTTCTTCACTGGGGGAGGTCTTTTCTGTGCATTTGTGCGAGGGTGTTTACTCCGAGTTCTCCGTTTTTTTTCCCACATCAAGAAAAAAATGTCGTGGTTGATTTTTTTCACATTTAAATAGGTTTTAAACCAAATACTTTGGTCAATTTAGATTAACAATTTCCTCACACTAATAAAGTCTAGTCTAAAATCCTTAAGGTAATACTATATTGTAGTTCTATTTCTACTCCATAGAGTTCTCTAAATAGGAGTAGAAATAAATGCCGAAATAGAAATAAATAGAATTTCCTATTTAACTCTTTGCTGCTTTGAAGTAACTGCTAAAAATGCAATCGCTTGCGCTCTCTCGCTCTCTCTCTCTCTCTCTCTCTCTCTCTCTCTCTCTCTCTCTCTCTCTCTCTCTATTTGTTGATTTGATTGATACAAAGAGTAAAACATAAACGATGCAATGTTTAAAGAATAACATAAACAAACAAGACAAACTAATATTGGTAAAATACACCAATTTTCAAGTCAGCTTTAAAAGTAGCGAGATCAGGATTGTTCCTCAAAGAACACACACTTTAAATTTAGGGGAATTGTGTACAGTCTTGAATGTGTTTGTGGTGTGCTATTTCTAGATGTTAGATGGATTATTTAATGAAAAAATGATCTTACCTCGGCATAGTGTTTTCTGCTTTAGTCCTTTATGTATTTATGTTGCTACATGTCTACATCTACTAACAAACATTCATGAAGGGGTTTATTTGATTGTTACTGTGGAGCAGTAGCTCCTCTTGCTGGACAAGTGACTGCAGTCTCTCTCTGTCTCTCTTCTCACATCCTAATTCATGTCATGCCAAAGCAAGTCTTAGCCAGAATCACACACCAAGACTTTACTCTTTTTTTTTTTCCTGGAAGAAGTGTCTGACTTGAATCCCTATTCCCCAGTCCCAGATGCAAAACAAAAACATCTGGTGGATTTTATTGGCAGATCGTTCTCATTAGGATGCCTGGAACTAATCTCACACAGTCCTTCAGGAGTATCGGAGGTACTTGGCTGATATATGATGCCAAAATCTATATTGATTTTGATCATGTAGATGGCATTTCCAATAGGTAATTAGTAGAATAATTGGTCAAATTATTTCAGCAAGAATTGTCTTGTTGATTGATCAAAATGCATCTTGAAAGTGTTTTGTGGCCAATAGTATAGGTACACCTTACATTGAAGATTGCACAGAATCTGTTTTTTTTTTTCCTTAAACCCCCAATGTCTTTATTTCTGTGGCTCTCATCTTATGTCAAATTGTCTGATTTTCGTGTGTCAGGGTTCAAGTAAGCAGAAGCCAGGGGAAGTCTGTAAAAATGTAACGGGGGTAACCCAGAGAAAACAATGACTATCAAAGAGTGAAAGCACAGATTAAATATAAAATGTGAATCAAAGTAACTGGCTAACAGGATGAGGAGGAACAGGTAAGGAGTAGAAACAAAGGGTTCGAACCCAACAAAACAATCAAAGAACACATTGCCAAATCAAACAAAAACAATGTGGAGGACTGAAACTGACTGAAAATATGGAGGACTATCACAGACTAAAATCAATAATTACAAGGAATACAAAAACTAAAACTCAAACCATAAACAAATACAGACTTTATGCTTTTATAAGTTAAAGACTTGAGTATTGCTGTTCTGTATATAGTGGCTTCCCAGGCAGCCAATATCCAGATTTCAGCTTGTACCACATTCTGCTGGAAGCTTAATGACTATCAAAAATGTCACTCCACTGACCTTCCAACACTGGGTTCCGGTGACTTTTCGAGTCCAGGACCCAAGCATCCAAATACATAGCTGATATATTTTATCTGTCCCATTCTACTAAGTTGGTACCTGTGGTCAGCTGATAAGCATACTCTTATCTTATCTTACTCTTTTGGACACTATATCCAAACTGTGGTTGAGGGGTGAGCTTAATCTGCAGCTGACTCTCAGCTTTGTAATGATCTACCTTTAGACGTCCACTAGCTGTAAATATTGTGATTTTACCCAAGACTTATTCATTTTATACTGTACTTTAAATCTATTGTTGATTTTAAAGGTGTAAGAAACAAACCACAAGTAATCCTAAAATCTCGTTAATGTGACATTTTGACAATCTGGCAACCAGACTTAAGTTATTGAAGAACCAGAACCAGACAGAGCAAATATACCATGTCAAAACCAAAACTTTGTGATGGAACATGGGTCTCTAAAAGTATATGTTTTCTTTAATCCAATACTTTGAGTAACATTAGTATTGAAACTAATTCCTCTGAAATATGTTCTATCCAAAATGTGGTCAAATTTTAGTATGTTATTATCACTGCTTATCAGCTATTTTATTAATGCTTTTTTTAACCATGCAGTACTCAATCTACCACCAAAGAAGATTGCTAGATTTTTTTGTGAAGTTTTTTTTACATCATAGTATAATCTATAATTAAACCTTCACATAGCCTCTTTTACTGTTTTAAGCAACAGCATATAAGCCTTCAAACCTTCAAAGAAAAACCTTGTTTATTTGTACTGCTGACCAATCCCTGTTTTATTCACATTTACCCCATTGGGCTCAGTTTACTATGACTTTGAATGGATTGCATCAACACATCTTCACCTGCTGATCAAATATTAAGTGTTTTGCGAGTGAATATAGGTCAGTTGCATTCAATGTTACCTTGGTTGCCCTAGAGGGTTAGTGATCTGTTCTTAAGACAGACCGTTTCAGAAAGTTAGCGTGAGGGAGAGAGGAGTCATCCCTTCATCAGCCAAGCAACAGAGAGGGTCTCAAAATTATGGCTGTGGCTCAAAGGAGATCCTTGGAGTCATAATGTCTAGTTAGTCTGATCATCCTCGAATTAGGGTCTCTAATTTGTCATGCGTCAGAGCAAACAAACAAATTCTCTGAGAGACCCCTTGGACAACTGTGAGCAACATTCGACAGCATCCTACCTTTCCAATTAACATGGTTTGTATATAAAAAATCTAATTACAGCAGGGATTACCTTTAGATTACAATTAAAAGTTTTTTTCCTCCTTTTATAAAAAAATAAGGAGACTGAAACCATACCTATCAAGATTTGCATATAAAAATAAGAGACATTTCCTGCTGCCCACTGCCAAATCTGCGAAATGATATTACCTACATTAGATTTCTAAATAATATTTTATATATAATATATGTTTCAGTGGCTCCTCGTTCTCCTCATTAGCCACACTATTTATTTCCTCCTCCTTTTCCTTTTCTTTACTTTTTTGGATCTTTCTTTCCAGACACCCAGAAGGCGGTGCTTCTGTAGTTCTTCGTTAATAAAAGTTTTCTTTTTGTATTTGGGTTCTCTGTTGTTCTCCTGATAGAATATGCCAGTCTGTCAAGGACCCAGCAGCTGGAGGTGCCATGCAGAGAGTGTTTCAGCATCAAGGTGTGCTTCTTGGCCAACACTGAGCTGCAATTGCGGATTCCAAACGAGCAATTGAGTTTCACTTGTGAGCAAACTTAGTGCTGCTCTTAGTTCCCTTCATGCCTCTCGCTCTGGGGCAGACAACTCACCCGAACCATGGGTAAACAACCCACCGATCTGCTCCGGTGAACCCAATCAATGTCAGGTCTTCTAGACACTGTGTGAGATCACCTTTTCCCTGATAGGTGCGGACCTACGCCATGGACGAGGCCCAAATAGCTTTTGTCCTTTAGCTGCTAGCTGATCAGACCCTTAGTTGGGGTACAGCATTATGGTGCTCCAAGGCTAGCTGCTGCCAGACCTTTAAGTCCTTCCGAGAAAAGATGGTTTGGGTGTTTGATTGGTCTTTCTCTGGCTTCGAGGCACCTCGAGCCCTAGCATCGCTAATCCAGGGTTCACACTCAGTGACCGAATTTGTCATAGAGTTCAGAAACTTGGCTGCTTCTAGCGAGTTTTTACCTGGAAGACATCTTAATCTTCTCTAAAGATCTCCAATCTCACACGACTTCAGGAGAACTGGAGCGCCTCCAGGAGAACTGTCTTTTTGTCAAGCCAGAGAAATGTGCTTTTCAAAAGCTCTCCGTTCAGTTTTTAGGACACATCGTCGACTCTGAGGGTTTACCGATGGACCCCGCCCAGGTCAGCACTGTTCTGGCTTGGCTTGTGCCTTACTCTCATTCATCAATAACAAATATTCCATAAAGTGAACATTTGAGACAGGCAAATATTATGTTACTCACACTGATTATTTATACATGTAATATAAAGGAACCTTCTCTATGTCTGCTCACACTCACGTTCACTGCACTCGAGTTAGGCACTAATGCTCACCGCTTCCTCCTCCTCCTAGATCCTCTATTAATGAAGAAGCATTTTGCTGCGCTCCTGTTGCTCTGTAGATCCGCAGCAGGAGTGACTTACAAACTTTTAAATCCAGGTTGAACACACTTTATTATGTTGCACAGTTTTTTCTTACAATGTTTTACATTGTAGTTATAATTTTTCTATATGAAAGGACTTTGGGTGGCTTGATGGAGGCCAGTAAATAAAGTTTTATAATGATTCATATATAATAATTATTATTATTATTATAAAAATAATTAATTGTGTTGTTGTTATTGTTAATAATAGTCCTATTAATATTGTTATATTAATATTGTTTGTCACAATGAAGTCTCAAAATAATTTGACAGGGTTTTAAAAAGGTCTTGAAGTTCCTGGAAATACAGTATTCGTTACAGATTTTCTTTGGTTCGCCAACCCTTCTCTGCTCTGATTGGCTGATCACACAGAGCAATGCTCACAAGAATCAATAACAGCACTTTTCTGGTGACCCAAAGGGTGCTTTTCCTTCATTACTGAGTTTGGTTTTGGGGCAGCTCTGAAATTTGAGGCACATCTTGTTTTTGATTTAAAATATTCAGTATCTTAAGACTGGTGCGTCTAACTCAATACCTGGAGGGTTGCAGACCTGCATGGATTTGGGCCAACCTTAGCTGAACTCACCTGATTCCACTAATCAAGGCCCTCTTAGCAGGTTTGAAGCTACTGGTGTGTCTCTTGAAACAAGATTCGAACAAAAACCAGCAGAGGCTGTGACCCTCCAGGAATTGAGTTTGACATCGCTGTTATATGGCACCCCCTGCAGGGATTGGCTAGAAAAGAATGACAAACAAGCACAATCTATAGTACTATCTTATATCAGTAGTAGAGATAGCTGTGAACTTTTTTTGGTTTATTGTTTTTTTATGTGTGTTTTTTTGTGTTCATGCTATGTTTGACAGCGATGGTGGGTTAAAGAAAAAAGCTGTTTCAAGAGCTGTTTCATCTCAGAGATGCTTCCTGAACACAATAAAAGTTTACAATAGTCCAATAGCATCTGAAGTTTTCAGACATCAATCCTCTATGCTTTCTTTGGCCTGTGTCGAAATAAGAGATGCACCCAATAAATCATTGTCAAATTGTAACGCTAGCATGTCAACAATAAACCAAATCTGAGAATGGTTGAATGTAGTTTTATCAAATGTTTACCATGCTTTGCCAATGCTGTAGCTTCTTAGTGTTTTAACAGTCTTATAGTAATCTTCCTTAATCACGCAGGCAGGCAAGCAGAGTTATCAACCTGCCAATGCTTCTCAAAATGACTAAACATCAGTCTATTAATCTTCCAGGCCGATTGATGGGTCTAAACAGACAATGTACCCACTGTACCAGCAGAAGCTCATTTGTGTCAAGTTTTTAATGCCATCATGTCTCTCTGTGAATGATGATGATACTCAGTAGAGCCATATTGAAGCGCTGCGTAATCGTATGTGGCTCTCATATTCTACACATCAAACTAATCCATTTTCATTGTCGCTTGGCCCACGTTGGAGCTCAGCACATTTGGTGTCCTAGAAACAGAGCAATGATGGAATTATGAGAATATATTAGAATGCATCGCTGACAAACTGAAGTTCTGGAAGCCCAGAGCGCAGCATAGAGAAGAAAAAGCACTCCTGTGCTGCCATATGGAGGAAGTCGTCTTGGAAGCTGTCACCTTAATGAAACTCTTCTGGTGTTTGGTTTTACTTTAGAGAAATGAGAAGAGCTAAGTGTGAGGAAAGAGAGCAAAGGCTGTGATTCTCAGTGAAATGCCTTAGCAGGTAGATTATATAACACTGGGTAACACTGCAGTACAGATCCTGACCCAGAAACTGTCCCATACGGACACAGACCTGGAGCTACTTTATAAACGCTTTGGTTTAAAGTTTAGCCAAGCACTAATTGGAGCTGATGTGGTTATTTTGATTTTCATGGTAGTTATTTAGTGAACACAAGAACACATGGACGGCTGAATAACTTTATTTAGTTTACTTAGCTGATCGATTCTGAATGCAGGTAAACAATACACCGAAACGCAAACTTAAACAATACACTGAAAAAAAAAATTTTTTTACAGCGAAACGCTGGCAGCCGTGGTTACTAGGGAGTTCCTCTAAAAAATAAAGCAGCGCTGTAGATAACTTTACAGACACAAATCACTGCTGAATTACATTAAAAGCTTGTTAAGTCGACAAAAATGTTTTGTATATTTATATACAACACAGTTTTATAAAAGTGACACTGTATTTTTTGTAATAGTTGCTTATTGTTAATGATTGTGCCGAGGCGTCGAAGCATGTGTCGCGTATTGAAGAGGCGTTTCCGCAAAGAGCATATCGAGGCTTGCTTCGTTTAAGGGAGGAGCCAAAATTATGATGGCCGGCTGTACCACGTGACAACCAGGGGAAGAAGTTCAGATTTTGGTTGTTACAGACCATCTCAGGGTCTGTTCAATTGTGGGTTTTTTGAGGTGGCAGATGAGTGCATTTATATTATTTGGAGACAGTTAAAAGAGTTGAGGGAAGAAAAGGATTCGGGAGATTGAGGAGAGCAGGATATGAAAATGAATCAATTGAAAAAAAATTCCCCTGTCCTGTACTTCATATACAAGCATAATCGCTGCCCTTTTTCTAGTTCCACAAGCACTTTTACTGTCCTCTGCCTGATTAAGGCCATGCCATTTGCAGAAAAAGAAATTGCACAACCTGTCAAATTATTATATAAGCATTAAGGAAAATGTACAAATTTTTTTCATAGTTATTCACATAAGTGTATATATGTCATAATTTAAGAACAGCTTTTATTTTTATTTATTATTATTATTTTCTTTAATTTATAGTCATTCCCAGAAGACATGAGTCACAAAATTCACTACGTCACACATGACGTGGTCCAGTAGGTGGATTCGTGTGCTAAATAAGCTTCAAGAAATGAACCCTTTCTCGAACCAATTGACCCAAGTGGTTCAATGCTTCATGAGGCTTCGTGTCACCATCACTACTTATTGTGCATTAATAAATTACTCTATTAAAAAGGAAATATAATTTTAAAAATCATTTTAATTGAAGATGTTCTGTATATTATAATGTAGTGACCATGGGTCTTAATGGAATATATCTTACTAACGATTCTATCAGAAACTCTTCTTTCCTTCTAACAGCTTTATTGCAGAGTTGGCAGAACCGTGTGAAATGCTTGAACATGAACTCATACACATTTAACGCACCTCGTCACAGCGATGGTGAATGCAAGATATCTTGTCTCCTACTGAACAGGCACGACACCAACAACACATAGAAACTTTATTACATTCTTCTCTCATAATCATTAACTGATTAACGAAGTCACTATAATCACGCATGTAGTGTGCAGCGATGATGTCACATGTCTCTCTTCCAATAACAAAATTACATTAAATCTATTCATAACGCTCTGTATTTTTAATAATGAAATTATTATGCTAAATCTCAAAAACAAATCTTGAGAAAATACAAGAGAGTAAAATGTAACTTTGTTAAAATGTATTTAAGCCCACACATTGTACATTTTACAAAGCAAAAATAAGTTTAAATACAGAGAGGCAACCCGTCAGGTTTACAGTAATCATGTTAAAAGTATAACACAAACTGAAAGGTAGTTTTTAAGCACAACAAACTAAAACAATTCACAATTTTTGCTTTTCAAATGAGAAGTTATTTTGTTATGTGTATTACAGTATTTATCAGTTTTTTTTTGTGTTTTTACACTGTACAGACAGATAAAGATTACCAAAGAATAAATTCTAGCAAGCACAAACTAGACCTCAAATTTCTGGGTAGCTTCTAAAACTCTTAAGTATATGTTGAGATTATTATAGAATGTTGGTATTATTGCTTTTATTTCACACATTACATAACTCAGTCTGAAATGTTTAGAATTTTACTGAGTTGAATTCTTTTGAGTTTGCTGTAAATAGTTAAAGTATAATCTTCTGGACTTTTGGTTCCAAAAATGTGTGTAAATTTAACTCTACATTTTAGCTGAATACCTCTGCTGTATGAATTGCTGAAGAAGAGAAGAGAGGGATGTTCTACCAGCGTTACTAAGAAACTGGTGGATGGATGAGCAGAAATCTGTCATTATAATCTATTCGTTTACTTTGTATTTTGTATTTTTCTATTTTAATTTCTTTTTCGTTAGTAATGTTATTAATAATTCACATTTAAAAGATAATTATACAACAAGTTGTAGATCTAATATTAAAAAAGCTTTCGATTTTAAATGTAATGGTGTGAAAATTGTTTCAATAATTGTATTAATCAATGAAATTGTTTTTATACTTTTAATGTTAATGATTATGACCATACTGTGAGAACCTCTAATATCTGTAATTTAGAAATGTCAATCTCAATTACTGGAAAGCAGCAGCTCCTACTGATACTTATTCCAACTCTGTTTCAAGAAACGCAGGAGTAGCTTTAAACAAACCAAGTGGAGCTTGATTAGTGGAATCAGGTGTGCCGTTAAGATTGAAGAAAAACTGTAGGTCTCCTCCAGGAATTGGGTTTCCAGCTATAAATGATTTACTGCAAATATTTTTTTATTTGATTTATTATTCATTTTTAATAAAATTTATACATTATTTTGCGCAACCCAAAAACTAAATCACTTATTTAAGAGTTTTTGTTTTGCCGATTATAACATAGCGGAAAAATCTATTCATGTATTTGCACCATTTTATTTTCAATTAAATTGCAGGTTTTTATGTTAACTCCAGTCTCCAGAATGAACCACGATGCTTGTACAAGTTCTATCAGCCTCTGAAAGCTATTGTAGAGAGATTTGTGAAGAACGTTTATCAAGTGTCTGTTGTTAAAGTAGACGGGGATGTTTAACACTTTTTCCATGGATGTCGGTGGTAAAAACGTTATCTGAGCTCCACGAATATTGAGGTCAGCAGATCAATGTGGCAGGAGACAATCCACAAAAAAACCTCCTCTATCCTGTCCTCAGCTAATGGAGATTAGATTTGAACAAGGGATTTTTTTTCTCTGTAAAGAATATTTCGATGTCTGTGTCTTTTTAGGCGGCTGTGGCGCTCCAGCAGGTGGAATGGCAGAGTGTGTACCCTATGGATTTCTATTCCAACCAGAGCTTGGGGGCTTGGACTCCCAATCACCCAAACAACCAGCCGAAAAGGGCCCCACGCAAGAGCACACAGGTGTTTACAGGCTTTTGGGAAGAACACATACTAAACCCTTATTTTCCCCCCAAAATCAGTTTACAACAGGCTTTTATAAAAAGTCAGAAATTACTGGTCAGCTACTGGTCAACATTTTCCTCATACTAATAAACTTTAATTTACAATCCCTAAAGTAACATTATATGGTAGTTCTATTTCTACCCCATAGAATTATTCAATGGGAATTCCTATTTAACTTTTTATCCACACAAGGACTTTGTGAAGCTGCTTTGAGGCAACTGCTACACAAGCGCTGTAGAAAAACTGGTTGATTAATTGATAAACATCATCTGAATTTATTTCCGGTTTAAAACCTGTGTTTTTTTCCACAGTTGTATGTATGCTGTCATAGTGCCATCTAGTGAAAAATCCATGAAACAATACTCAATTCAGTGTGAACGTGTCAATTCTAAATTCTTAACCTTCATGAGTTAAATGGAAATTTTAATGGGCCAAGTCCATGTGGAGTTTAGCTGCAGACTTAATGAAACACCCAATCAAAACAGCTTTGAAAAATACAGGTATGTGTTTTTAAGCATCTATGCAGGGTCTTGGCCCTCTGGGCTTGTTAGCCTTGATGCATAGAATAAATGAAAAAAAAAAAAGATTTATGTCTTGAAATGTTTTATTTATAGCGAATATACACAGTCCTTGTTGTAGTTGCTCTGTAAAAAATCTGTTCAATTGATTAAGCAGATTTATGTCATATCAATAATGTAATTATGATTTAATTTTTCAATAGCATTGGAAACAACATTTAGGTGTTTTGTGGTAAAATATTGATCAGTATTTATCTTACAGTAGACTTGCAATAGATTTGAAAAAGTATTGTATTGAAAAAGAAAAAGTATTGCCCCTTGGCATTATGTTTTAGTCATATCTTTTTAGTGATCTGATGTAAGCCTAGTTAATGGGCACAACTTTGGCCTCCTTTTTCAAAAAACATTACTATTTTCTTGGATAACACATTTTAAAATAAGTAAGAAATAGTACGAAGAAAGAAATTATAAGTGACTTCAATAAACAATGAACGTGAACAGCTTTTCAGGTAAAATATTTCCTATTTTCCCAGAAAAGCAGATAACATTAATGGTTTCTCATAATTAATTTTAGTGCCTAAGTATCAATCAGAAAAGAGATGTAATCTAATGCGCTATGTGTTATACATTTTTTATGTTTTTTGTGCACAGAAGCCAGTAACAGATGCTTCGCACTGTGGGGAAGGGAAGAGTGCCACCTGTGGCTGCCAGGCAGAATGAACACACATCTTCATCCTCATCACGGACATCCATTTGAGTTTAAACACTGGACCAATCAGATTTCCCTGCTGCACTTCTTCATGACAACCTGACTGTGTGTGTGAGCGAAGAGGAGCGCATCAGAGAGAGTGTGTTTCTGTGTTGTGTGTAATGCACGAGACAGAAACAGTGTTCTGAAAAGAGCGGCGACCTTGAAAGAAATGAAATTGTGTCTTCAGCTGTTTCCCATCATGGCCTTCATTCTTTCAGCATTACATCAAGAAATGAGAGAATGTGGGGAAGATAATACTCATTCTGAATTCCAGCCTCTGTTTTTTTCCCCCTGAACCGCTTAAGCTCTTTCAGAAACGAGCTCTTTGTATGTTTGTTTTGAAGATGTTTTAGTGGGACAGATAAATAAATGAACTTTGATTGACTTTGTAATTTAAAAGTGTTTTATTTTCTAACATAAAACCTTAAATTCAGGTTTTTATTCTACAAAAAAAAATGCTTAGATGCACAACGCTGTTAAAAATTAGTATGGGACAGAGTTATATTTTATGTCAATTAAAAATCATTTTAAAGAGTGTGGCCAGTTTTAAACATAAAAGTATAAAAATTTTGCTTAAAAAATTATTTCTTTGTTTTAGCGGCAAATAAAAAAAATTCAGAAAGCAATTTTGTCAATGTTAAGTACAAAAGTGTGAAAACCCAGGTCAACTTCTAAAATAAGGCTAATTATTAATTTAATGACTAAATTACATATTAGAAGGTTAAACCATTTCTGCATTCACTACAATAGGCACAATTATGATTCATCCAATTATTTTTGGCAGTTTTTGCTTCCAAAAAAATTTAATAGTTTTTATTATATTGTAAGGTGTTTTGTAACATGTCAAAAAACCTGTTAAAACTAACAACCTCACGCATAAAGAGAAGCCAAAGACAGCACTATAAAAACTAAATCAAACATTTGTTCATATTTATCAATGTTTTTAAAGATATATGTACAACATGTATTATCTGTTTTAAATGTATGTAAATGTCAATTTTAAAAAAATGTGTTTTTATTAATAATACAAAACAAATCATTAAGCTAAAATGTCATGTTGCTTTTTATGTTTAATTTAATTTTCAAAAACAGACTATATCTTTAACCAGCTGAATTGCATTAGTTGCATTGAAATTGTGCTGCTGTCTAAAATAGTCTATCCCTTAATTGTTCGAGTAATCAGGTTAGACAAGCTCTATTGTTGTCAGGGAAGCCAGTCAGACACAGAGATGATGTTTTGCACAATTTATTTTTACACACAAACTACTTTCCTGGAGGTTAACAGCAGTTGGTGAGGAAGATGATGAGGATGGAACACGCGGAAGAGAATAACGGAGGAAAATACAGAAGAATATAGAGCAACAGTCAAGTTTCACTGGGGAAATAACACCTGTGAGTGCAACTATCGGCAGACGGCGAGTGATGGGATGTGTAGTCATTTTTAGGTGAATTTCGGATAATTACATGACAAGATCGCTAGTATATAGGTGATGTAAATCTACAAAATAATTGCCTTCAGGTGAAGCAGAGTTGGCTTGTACACACAGAAAAGTTTGTCCTGCTCTGAATTTCAATCTGCTACCAAAAATCCCCCTAGATCACACATCAAAACAGGTGGAGCATGGAGAAGGGACTTCAGAACTCTCAGTTCCTCTCATTCAAATAAGCCTCTCTCATCTTTCTCTTCTTTCATCACACTTCAACTACAAATACAACCGTACAATGCTAGTTTGGGGGCTAAAGCTAATGGAGTGTCGTTGAATTCCCAATGTGAGTAGAAAACTTGAAACTGCAGACTCTCCTCTTTACAGACTTTATGAGCAAGATTTGTTTAAGTTTTCTTTTTAAAACTCTTGTGTGCTGAGAAACAGCAGCAGGTGTCCATGCATGTGACTTCATGTTTCTCCTCTTTTTTGTTGAGACCTCCCTCCAGAAACGTGTCACTAGTCTAGAGCAAGCTGATTGGTTGAAAGAAGCAGATTTCTGTTGATTCTTTCTAGTGTTGTCAGATTGAGCATATTTCCATGTTGTGCAACGTTTTTGGCAAAACCTGGCAACATTTTTGTTAATGTTGAGCTGGGATAATGGTGTTGGGCATGTCTGTAAAATTTGGTATGCTTTTAAAGCTATTTTTGTTTTATTTAAAAATAAAAATACATAGATTGAAATATGTGAGTTAAACATCTGATTAAAGAATATATTTCCATGTACATAAATATATCCAAGTAATTAAATATAAGTATAAATTAGACTTACAGTTTTTATATAAATGTTTTCATTTAGAAATGTATATGATACAACATGTCAAAATATTTGATTTTGATTCCTTTTGTTGTTTTTCTCCACATATTACAAAATGTTATTACATATTACATCAATTATAAAATATATTATTTTGTAAAACAATTTTTAACATATGGATATATTTCTTCTCTGAATTCTATTTAGTTTATTATTTTCAATACATGAGAAAAAATAAATGTTTTTTATATGCAACTATTCATAAAGTCATGTTTTTTTTCAGGCTGCATATATTTTTTTCATGTTCAACAAGTTACAAGTTTATGTTCAACATAAGTGTTTTGCTATGTGGAGATTTCTGCTGTTTTTATTGAGGAGGGCGAGTTGAGTTTGTGCTTGATTTTGTCACAAATTAAAACCTGCTCCGCTAGTCTCCTTTATCTGTGAACCCACTTATTTTCATTGACTTTACATATAAAAGTCTGTCTTTTCTGCTTTACAGTATGAACAATCATTTGCATATTGTCTTTTATGTAAAAGCTGAAAGTGTAAATTTAATGACTTAATAGGCGTGTTGACTTTTGGTTAACGATAATATTTATAGTTTTACTAGTGTCATTCATTATTTGTCTATTGTTTTAATATTTCTGTCTAAATCTTTGTATGTAGCAGCTCGCCTCTTCATCAGATATATTGCGCTTGAGTGTTTATTCTGCTGAGATGTTCTTTGGTGTCCTCTGGGTGGCACTCTTTGACTAAAAACAGCTTTGGGTTGCTTTGGTCTATTCGAGAAGCCTGTTGCTTCAGATATTGCTGCTTAAATAACAGAAATTTCACATCTTTACTCTAGGACAAAGAGGAAGAGCTAGTGATCCTGTGGTCAAAAGGATGAACAGAAGACTTGTCATCTCAGCAACAAAAAATATTTGGATCAAATCTCCTTCTTTTTTTAGGATTTAAAGTGTCATTTCTTACCCAGAATGCAAAGAGCTTTTGTAACAGTGTGGAGATAATTTTTACATTGTTGTATATGTATAAAATTTTAACATTTTCATCATATGAGAGGCCATTTATGTTGGCAAGTCTTTTTTGTGCATCTGGGCTCATTTCATCTTGCTTTGTCAGATCTATAATGGGATTGAAGTTTGAGCGGGGGCAGTTATGAGCTTGTGTTCCTGCTGCAGGAAACGCTGAGTCACTCCTCGCTATCAGGTTACTCTTTCTGCTCAATTTGTTCTCTGTGGACTCGAAAGTGTGTTTTCATCTTAGAGTTATCACTAATCAAACAATCTCCTCAAATTGTTGTAAAGGAATCTTGTAACTTTATTGATTAATTGAAATAGAAGGTATATTAGAGTTCTAAGCACTTATTTTTTGGTGTGCAAATAATTTACTGTAGCTATGTCTCAGGACTTCATTTGTGGCAGCCATGTTGAGGGTCTTTGTAGTGTATTAGTACCACATTTAAGAGATCCTAGACTTTTGAACTTGTGTGTTAGTGTTAGACTTAACAAAGTAAAACTAGGTTGTTCTTGTTGTTGTTTTTCCCTTTTAGAGTTCTGTTTATGTTTAGCAAATTTTCTTCACTTGGTTTTGATCTCTTGAATATTTTCATGTTTGATTTTTTCATTCTTTCTTATCAATTGATTTGTGGACGTCATGATAACTTTATATATAGATATATATTTTAATGTATTAATGATTAATGTAAGTGATATTACATTTTGAATGTTACTAAATATAAATAACCTAATTAGCATTAAAAATATTAACCTAATATTTTCTCTGAATGTATTGCATTTAACAAAATAAGATCCCTTTGTTGTTTTGTGTTTTTGTTGAGGTTTTTTTCTTTTCACTTTTTAGCGTCTCGTATATTTTGTACAATTTGTTTGTCTTTGTGATCAATATTATCCATGAATCCATTAACAATGTATTATTTAAAATGACTCGAATCAAACCAAAGTTTATTTAAAAAATGCCACAACAACATCAAAGTTGTTCAGAGCACTGAACACAACAAATCATAACAAACACACATAGGAACAAAAATACTGCTAACTGTAGAAAATCACACAATTCATCATTCCCACCCTCAGACATTTCTAAATACTCGGCTAAAAAGGTAGTTTTAATTTAGACTTAAAATATCCAACTCCGTTATCTCCCTTAATTTCAGTGGCAAAGAAGTCCACAACTGCGGAGCAAAGACACTAAAAGCACAGCCACCCCATCGCTTGTAGTTTAGGTGTTTTAGGCATGGTGAGGAGAAGATGATTTGCTGACCTTTTAATCTTTACACCAACGTTGGAAAGAAGCACTAAGTGTCCAAACCTCAAGCGTCTTTGAAAGGGTTGAATTTAAAAGAGAAATTGGATTTTGCAATGCGAGTGGATGAATCAGAGAAGGTGTTATTTGCAGAAGTAATTCCTGTGGAGCTGGAAGCAGAGGCGTTTACTCAGAAGTTTTAGCATGAAAGTGACAGAGAAAAATCAGGTTTTTAAAGCAGATGAGTAATTGTGTGTGGGAGCTTCATCTGCCCTGAAAGAGGCGAGCAAACAACACCAGCAAAATCAACTTGCACTAATGAATTTGACCAGCGACTGCTCTTTCCTCCTCGAATAATCTTACATTAGGAACAGCTGTGATTGAAAAGGAAAGTGACCAGTTGGCCAGATATGGAGTGAGCCATACCCTGAAATTGTGCTCTGCATTTAACTGCATTTTAACAGTGTGCACACACAACAGTGAAAAAACACCCGGAGCAGTGGGCAGCCATGACTGCGACGCCCGGGGAGCAGTCGGGAAACTGGTGCCTTGCTCAAGAGCCCCACAGCTGTGGTTTTTGAAGACGGAGAGCAAGTGTTTTATCACTCACCCCACCTTCAACTCTATGGATCTGGGGATCGAACCGGCGACCTTCCAATCACAAGTCGATCGCATTAACCACCAGAGCACAACTGCCATTGGTGAATACTTCTTCCTGGTTTTTACTTTAGCAGCTAAAAAATTGTTTAAAGGCTATTAAAGGAAGGAAATAAAATAAATTTAGCCTTAGTGTGCACAGGTTTAATCTCTTGTATATCATTGAAAGGCTTATGGGAAGTTAAAAATGTATAATTGTGTAATGAGAAAGTTTCTTGAAGGAGAAAGTCTAGACCACAGCAGTTGATGAACCAATAAATCTGAGGCCACAAGTTAAATTCCATAAAAGGAATAAATTAATTGCTCTAACCTTCTCAGAAATACTGGGTTAAGTGTAGTTTGAGTGAAACTGCTTTTGAAAATAATTAGTATTTTCCTAATCTTTGTTTGTATTTAAAAAATCATTTACATATATGTTTATATTTTTGTTGGCTTAAATGTATTTCTTTTGATTGTTTTTGAAAGACTATTGTATATTGAAAGACTATTTTCATCAGAGTTTGAACAAACTCTAAAAATGACAGATGTTCCAGAGAGAGCACAACTCTTAATTCTAATACATTAAAAAGTGTTTGCTTGGAATGTTTGATTTTTAGTTGACTGCATCTTATAGGCTTCTAGATCACTGTCTGCTTGATTTCATTATAAAAATAAGAAACGCTGTCAACATGGAAGAAAAGCTCTCTGCTTCTGTCGGTCAAAGCACGTGTTAAAAAGAGAAGCGACTTCTGCGGTGGCTCATCAGAGAAGACCTGAGGAACACGAGAAAGTGAGTTTTACTCTTAAATGAACTGCTGCCATTATGTTAACAGGTTCGTTACGACTATGATTAATATCATACATGAATCCTATTTTTCGAACAAATGTGCAATTGTTAAGAAAGAAATCATGATTTATTTGCATTTCTCATTTTAATAGAAAAGCATTCAGAATCAAACACAGTATTTACAATCACATTTGAATACTTGTGTGAAAAAGCATTGTATATTTACATGAAAATGAGTAAAACTCTCTTTTGGTAGCAACACAACAATTCGATCAAATCTCACTCACACGTCTGAAAGGTTTTCATTTTAAAATAACACTTTGAGAGCCTCAGTGTTAATTTAGCTTTTTATAGAGAGGAAATAAACCCAGCAGACTCAGAATGTACTCTCTAGAATGTTAGATGAATCACATTAGTTGCAAATAATAATACAATTCTTCGAAAACACAATTATTAAGATGAAAATTATTCTTTATTTGAATCTCTCATTTTCATAGAAAAAGCATACATAGTCATACTCATACATAGTCAATACTAGATATTTATGATCACATCTCAAAATAGACAAGAAGAAATGACTGTACGTATATTAATATGTAACTCAGTAAAACCCATGTGCGTTCCTACTCTCTTTTGATGGATAAAAAAATGCATCCTTCATTAAAAAAAAAATGTCTCAAATACAGTTTAAAAGCTATTTCAAAATTGTACGAATTAATTAACATCTACAGTTGGTGAACCAGAGACGTGAAGGCATCTAATGAAACACTTACGCAGTTTTGATCCAATCTCACTCAAACGTGTGAAAGGTTTTCATTTTAAGAACAACACTTTATGAGCCTCAGTGTTAATGTAACGTTTTATAGAGAAATAGACCCAGCAGACTCAGAATGTGCTCTCTAGACTGTACTGTGTAATGAGTCCCATTAAACCACTAATTATTTTACACTAGAATTATTTTTCTAATAAAGATACAATTGTTGAGAAATTATTCTTTATTTGCACTTTCTCATTTTTAGAGTAAAAGCATAGAAGGGTAAACAATATATTTTTAATCCCACTTCGAAATAGCCAAGAAAAAACTATTTTATATTAGCAAGAAAATAAATAAAAGTGCTGTGTGCTCCTTTTCTCTATTGATAGATTTACAAAATACTTCCTGCATAAAGGATCTGACTCAAATACAGTTTAAAAGCTTTAAAAAAAAATTAAAAAGCAAATTAAAGCAAAATATGTGTAACACAAAATTAAAAGATATGTACATTTGGTGAACCAGATACATTAAATATATATATGTATATTTTTTTATAAAAATCTCACATGTGTGAAAGGTTTGCTACTTTTTTAAGACCAGCAGTACACTGAGCAATAATGTGTTTTGAGAAGTCTAACCAGAATAACAGAGCTATTTTCAATTAAGATGTGAATTGACAACGTAATAGCAAACTGTTTAACATCCTGCGAGTATGATAAGTTGATGAACAAGAATGAAATGTTAGTTTATATCTGGCAACACTCCATTCCATTTCTCACACAGCAATGTTAATTGATATGCAAAGCTATTTTTAGTACTCTACTATATGGAGATCAAGAATACCAAAACCTTGTGGAAAAATATAACAGGTATACACAGTTCATTTGTTATCAATAAAAAGTTTATAAATTGTTTGAAACAAGAAAATCAGTCATGTTTATGTTTATAAAAGAAGAATAAATCCAGAAACTTAGTGCCCCATTAAACATCAGTATAACAGTAAACATTACTATTTTAAGAGCTAAGGTGAACTCATTTCATATACACGGTAAATGTGGAATATAAATCAGTTTAGAATATATCTTCATTAAAAAATGTCTCTATCCGTAAGTGTTTTTCATAAGACATCATATTTCTAAACCTGCTACCATGCCTACAAATTAGTTTAAAAGACAAAAGAATAAAAATCCAAGGCTGTGTACATTTGTTATATGGCTGCAAAACCAAGACTCAAATGAGTGATGTATTCATCAACCTGTATTAAAAAGTTAAAAAAAAGAAAATCATTTTGAGGTGAAATCAGATGAAACTGAAGGCAAGCTTCTGTTGCTCTGTGTGCCCCTAGCGACCATGGCTGTAGACTGTTACCAGAAATGCTGTTGCTACAGTAACAATCTAATGCCACGGTCACCATGGAGACAGAAGGGAAAAGCAGGTTTTTCAGTGGACAAGCTGACCTGATTGGCTGATTACTGGAGCACGGCCCTCTATTGAGCAGAGGTTTCCAGGGTAGATGACACGGATTCTTAAAGCTGTACTGACCTGCGGTGAAGGGCTCTGAGGATGGTTGCCAGACGTCAGTAGCCATGACTGTAGACTGTTACTGTACCGTTCGTCACATTTAGCAGTAAGCAGTCTAGAGCCAAGGTATTGAAGCACTGACTTTCTCTTCGCAGTTTTCTATGTGTTGATTTAAATGGTTTTTAAAAAGCAGCATGGACTTCATAATTTAGTGATTATTTTAATGTGTTTTGTTCACTGCTTAGTTTGGTGTATTTTTTAGACTTAAACAAGTTTAAAGATTAAATTATAATGTAATGCTAAACTATATCCCAAATGCCATGTATCTAACACCTAAACAACAGTTTTTTTAAATGCATGTATAGCATTTTCAGTATATAAACTGCATACAATATTCGGTAAGTAATAAAATATAAAGTTCTTGTTAAACTTGGTACACTTTTTTTCTATAAAATGAACACGTTTGCTATCGCTCAAACTATTTTTAAGCTCGTGTCCTATTCAAAAAGCCCTTTTTTCTGTTCTCTGTTTCATTTGTTGCTGAATAGCTGTCTGATATCTTGTGTAGCCACCAGAACTGTTAACTCATGGATATCTCCAGTGGCAGCTATCTTTGTGAAAGCTTGGGGGATCGCCAAGCACCCATCAAGCCTTTTACGGTTTACCCGGCTCTCTATTGATTGGACGGAGATTATGGGACTGACTCATTCACTGATATAGCAGCATCTACTGCAGCTGCATGTTATACAAGCCTAATTCAGAAGCTTCCTCTGACGTCAATGATGTTGATGGTCTGTGCTGTGACATCATCCGATGGGAAAAACCTGCGTGTTTCCTGTTCCGGTTAACTTTGATCTCTGGATGACTGTGTGTGATCCTTTATTTTTCATCACTAGCATGTTAATGTCATAATTTAGGGAATAAATGTTGCATGTGGTTTTCATTCACTGTTGATGAAGCTGCGTGTGTGCTATCCGTGGTGCTGAAACTGAGTTTTTGGTAACTTTCTGTTTTCAAAGCCATTGGCTTGGGTTCTAAAAACACTGAGTGGGTATTCGCAATGAAACCCTTTAACGTGGTTTAACAACAGTTGAGCAAACCTTGAGTCAGTGTATTTTATATAACCTTTTTGTTTACTGGTTGACAAAGCAAACAAAACCCGCTGTGTCAAGTGAAATATGGAAAGTGATACCTCAATTCATAAAGATGCACAAAGGTGTTTTTTTATAATAATCAAAATATTTTATAAGTAAAGTTCATTTTGGGGGAAAACAAACACATTTTCCAGTTTTTTCTCTGAGTGTGGCAGTAACTAACTAATGATTCTCGTTGTTGTTAATAAAAGAGGCTTTCTGGGTCTTGTAAACGTTACAGGTAAGGCTAGTCTTTGTCAGTCATGTGACGTTAGCACAAACGTTAAGCTTAGATAAGGATGCCCATCTTCCCTGCTGGCAGTTTTGCTCTCTTGATGTTAAATCTTCCCTTTGAGATTTATCGTCTACTCCAGTCCCTCTACTCTACAGAATCAGAGGTAATCCCCGGATGATGTCAGCAAGGACGCATCCGCAACAAGGTGAGTTCCGTTCCGAATAATGCTGCCATGCGGAGTACTTTGGATGTTCCCGTGTTGCTCCCACCCCCTCAGAAACCCCCTGCTCCCGCATTGCGAGTCTCTGCGCATGCGCCGCTCGACCGGCAGAGGGAATCATGTGCGCAGAGATGACGCAGGACTGAAAGTACGTCACGCTATTACAAATTCTACTTTAAGAAGCTGGAGAGCGACTCTTTAAGCTCCGAGCGGAAGTGTGTGATTTGTAAATGGCAAGAGTTATATAAATCATTCGTGATATGTACGCTTTATCTAGCGAGGCGAACGTCTGGGGCGTTTTGTAACCCATGATATTACGTTACCAGCTATTTGTGTTTGATCGTCCCTTATTGGTCGTGAAGGGGTCGAAATGTAGATTTTGTACAGAATGTTGATTCTGTGTTGCTTTTAGGCAAATTGTACTCGTGAGATGGTTCTCTGTAATAGGAAATGGCTGTGAGTGTCTCCATAATTATTGTAAAACTAACAAAAAATAATTCATTTATGTCAAAAATTATTTTGGATGACAAATTTATCTCCACATAAAGCAGGCTGTGTTTGCCTGAATCTCTGAAAGGCTCGCTGATTTGAGATCAGTGTCTGCGCTAAATGAGTCACACTGCAGTAACTTTCAGTCCCTCACATCCTCAATATTTAAGATGTAGCGGAGTATCAGTCACTGTATCATTTCCCTAAACAAATTGAAATAAAATTATTAATCATTTTCTCCCAAAATGCATCACCGACGAGTCACTTACCTTGAACGAAAGCAGTCCAAATTCACTTCAGGAACTTCTCAGCTGACACAATCTCCAAGTAACAGTTATCAATCAACTTCAGATTTTGATTACCTCAGCTGATGCGAGTCGTGCTGGTTAGAGCCTGTGAGATACTGTCTTCGGCTGCGTGTATCCATTCACTCTGTAGCCGTCGGTGACACTTGTGAAATTCAGTGGGTTCTCCCATCCCTCGCAATTTATAGACAGGCTGTAGTGATAGTAATGCGGGTGGGAGGGGACCTCATTCATTGAAAAACATCAGCGCTTCGGACGTGCTGGATGACGTCACCGACGACGGGCTGCGCGCGCGGGAACTGGGGGTCACAGCAACTGCGTAAAGAAAGCCAACATTCCGGTTCTTTATTTACCTTATTCAACAAAAAAATTCAGGCTTTAAAGGGATGTGAGATAAATATTTGTAACATTTCATTGTGTAACAGTTTGTAAACCTTTTGACGTTCCAATTTTGTCATGTGAAGTAAACGAAAATGTGTAGTGAAGATGTATTTATTGTTATGTATTGTTCAGACCCAATTATATTTAAAAGAAGTGTAGACAACTAACGTTAGACCTGTTTAACTGCTTCATGTTGAGTTAATGTTTTAAATATTTGAAACTAGTAATCTGTAAGAGGCACATTTTTGTTGAATAAATAAATAAATATACAAATTGATAAAAGTGTAAAATATTGCTCTGTGGAGTTGTTCTTAGTGGGTCAACAGAATCAAGTTCATGGCTTCTAAATTCATCGTGTCTTTTCAGTCAGCTTAAAAACATGTTTAGTTTACATTGAAAGCCCCATTGTGCGCTTAAATTTGTAGGTTGGCGTTACTTAACAAGGAATATTACTTACTTGATATAGCAAGCTTCTTAAAATGTGACGACATTATTTTGTTTTAAAGTATATTATTAAACGTACTTACACAGTAAAGTCTTTTCAGAGTAGGACCAAATACACTGAATAGAGTAAGAATAACATTGAAACTGTGTTAAAATATCTCTGATCGAAATCACCAATTATTTACCAGAACTTGTAATTTGTAATTTTTATTTTATTTTAGAAAAATTGACTATTTTGTAAATATTTTAACTCCGTTTGTCAACATGTCAGGTTCCCATTGTGTAAGTTAATTATATCATGGCACACCAATAACTTGCTGCCCATTTCCTCGCCTTCATATTGCAACTTTATTAGTTACATAATCTTACTTGAAAATATCTTTCTATTTAGAGTAGAAACTATTCAACATAGTGATTTGAAACGGCAACCTTTTGAGAACAATGATGTTAAGGGTTAAACAACATTACAGTCAATAAACAACATATAGATAGCTCAACATAAAGAAAACGCACCATCGGTCAATTTTTATGAAGTGTTTATTTTCTTGCTTTTCCATTAAGGAGCCACGCTGAGATTTATTAATGGCTTGTTTGTCTGTTAACTTGTCCCGACCCTCCGTTTGAGGTTGTGGAGGTTTACTCCAAATGAATCACCTCATTTTCAGCTCTCATCAATGCCAATCGCATACTTCCCCCGTCACTTTTTCTTCTTTCTGTCCTGCCACCCACTCTCATGGTCCTCCCCTCCGCTAAACACGATCACATAGATCCAGCTCACACCTCTTCCATGACATTTGGTTTTGTTTGCCTTCTTACAACCATAGGGCTTGAGTCATGCATTTACTACACATTTCAACTAAGCATTTGCATGTATAGATAAAAGTAAACAAAATAAACATCACTCTGTATACAGGGTGGGGGTGGATGGGTGGTTATAGGGGGGTTTTCAAAGCTGATCCTGTCCTTTGAATATTTTTAAGGTGACATGTAAGTTGCCAATCTGCCCAAGAACAGTCATCAGAACCTGATTATTTACATCTTTATGGTCAGAGACTTGTGACATTTGGCCTGGATGCCAGGGTTAAAGAGCATGCAAATTTTTTTTCTGGCCATAAAGAGTAGGGTCAATAGGTATTTCCTCACTGATGGGTGGTTGTACTTTACACTACAGTATCCCCATCGCTGATGCACTACGACCCACACAGACTGCAAGGAGAGCATCCCCTGGTAGCCTCAAAACCACCACTTTTTCAGCAATAACAGTTTTTAATGACATCTCCCATCCAGAGATTAACCACGCTTACCAGGCAGTTGTGGGCTGCTGAGTAAGGAGATTGACCAGAAGATCGCTGGTTCGATCCCCAGATCAAAGCAAAGTTGAAGGTGGTGTGAGTGATGAAACACTTTCTCTCCCTTCTTCAACATCTACAGCAGTAGTGCCCTTGAACAAGACACCAGTTACCGCAGCCATGGCTGCCCACTGCTCCGGGAGTGTGTTCACGGTGAGTTTGTTCACTGGGATGGGTTAAGGTCACTGGTCAACAGGTCACTTTCACTTCACCTTTGCTCTTTATTGGGCGATCTGTCTTGGACGCATGGGGGATATTTGTGTGTGAGAAATACAGAATGTTTTTTTAAGTTTAGAAAACATTACTTTAATTAATCCTAGATTGGCATGCCAGGGTCACAGGGTCAAAAATTACATTAAAAAGTTTCCCTTAGCTCCTCTTTCTTAATCTATATCTTAATAATCATAATCATAATCTATATATTTTATTTACTTTCAATGAGGGATCTGAGCTTCTCAGTGACAGCTAGCTAGCCAATAAGGGGCTTTTTAATAATGCAACTTGGCTCTGTTATAAAACTCCAAAGAACCTGACACAATAGTTCTTCGTCCCAATCTATGAAAGGCGATCTGTAATGAAAATCTAAACTTTTCAGCTGTTTGGTAAGAAATGTGGCTCGTTGATGTGTGTGCAGATCGCCGTTTAAACAATAAAAATCCACCCAAGGGTTTTATTTTAATTGCAACAAATGCTTTATAGCCTCTGAGAGCGAGCTGGTGTGAAACCAACGTCAAAAACTGTAAGGCCCTCCCATTAGTTACCATAAACTCTGCCCTTCTGTGTCCGCTTGTAAAAAAATAATTGCTTGTAAGTAGCCATGGCTGTGAAATTCTGTGATGTTTTTGGACATAAAGAAGTAACATTACACAACTCTACTCTCTCACTTAGGGACTGAGTGGCTAACTTTTATTAATGCAGGAAAAATACAGGCAGATCTAACAAAACACATGTTTGTTTTCTTCAGACTGTTTTCTGAACGACAGTCAGTACAAAACAAGATTTGGAATGAAGTTTAAACTGGTCATCCCCAGAACAAGTAAATGCATTGTTTTAAAGTAAACAAATTACCAGGTCTCTCAAATGCCTCTGAAATGCTCCCACCGAATGTGGATTACTAAAACTCCAGACAGCTAAACAAGCACTTTAAAAACACGTTTTACAAGTGGTGTTGTTGAGGCAAAAAAAAAATTCTCAAGAAACCATTCAGAAATATAAAGTATAAGATAAATAACCAATTTAATTTGTTTAATTTAATTGGCATTTGAGTTCTCCTTTAAGTATTAAATGTCGCAGAGAACCCTTTCCATTAACATGAACACACCTATTCTGGTTTTACACAAGGATATTTAAAAATACTAATCTCAGTTCTTCAAAACAATTGAATAAAGATAGTAGTTTTATATTGCACACACAAACCCACATTCTGTCCTAAAGACTGTCCCCGATTCGCCTGAAAACTCAAAAGTATTTCTTATAGTTTTGAGAGGAAATGAGAAGTTTTGAGGAAACTCATCCGTGCATGGGGAGAAAAAGTAATCTTCACTCAGGCAGGAAACTATTTATCCGCATTTTTAAAAAAGTGTACCCATATGCTTTTAAATAATTCTGTTAAATCAGTGAATCTAGGGAGAAGTTATACTTACTTTGAGAGGAGATCAAATGAGTTATTTCACACAGAGAAATCCTAGTTTTATAAATCAATATAAAACAAGTCTTGTACTCAGCTGTAAATAAAAGTAGTTCATCTTATTACTGCAATAATGTTATGCATTATATTGAACACATTATGTTACTTTTGTCACTTAAATATTAAACATTTATAGTATCCATATATATTTTATATTATATAGTCTTCCTTCCCAGAATTCTATCTCTCTCAGCTCTCAGTTTTCTCTTCTCTATCTCTCTCTCTCTCAGTCCTCTCCCCTCTCTCTCTCTCTCTCTCTCTCTCTCTCTCTCTCTCTCTCTCTTTCTCTCTCTCTCTCTTTCTCTCTCTCTCTCTCTCTCTCTCTCTCTCTCCAGTCTTCCCAGATTTCTTCAAAGCCGAGCAGAGCCTCCTGTAGTTGTGAAGTGATCCTGTTGAAAAACAAGTCTGAATCACAGCACGAGCTGCGCAAACCTAGCAGAGCACCATTAATAAAAGATGAGCTTTCTGAAGCAATCGTGCTCTTGCTGTCCTGAGGCAGCCATTGATTCCCGCCATCTCAAGCGGGGCCTCATTATTAAATATGAAATAGTAGTACGTCATTCCTCCAGACCCCCCTCACAGTCTCTGGCCTACTTACTCCACATGTTCCCTTGACCTTGCTCCATACAGCCACTCTTCCTCTTCTCCCAGCATCACCTGCAGAGCTCAGCCTCCTCCTCCTCCTCCACAAGGCACTCATCTGTATTCTCTCTTCATCTCTCCATCTCTCATGCTCTGTCGTTCACTGAGGCATTCCTCCGGCTGGTATGCTGCAATGAACACTTGCTGCCTATCTGCAATGCATTGACAGTTTGGCATGGTTTGAGATTTGTTAAACATAACTCACGTTTAGATGGAACTTTTCTGTGCGAATCTAATAATCGAAGCAAGCTCTCTATTGAATGTCATTTACTTAAAAAACTGAGAATAACAATTAATTGCTGAAAATTATTGCATCATGAGAATGGAATGGAAGCCTACATCAAGGAAGGAAACAGACAAATTCAATAAATTAGGTGTTAAATATATTTCAAATATCCTACATGAGGTCTTTAGGTCTTTTGAGGTCAATTGTACGCAGGTTTTTCCATGCAAAGTAATTTTATATATCTAATCGTTCAACAATAATAAAAGCTCATTTAGTATGTTACCTAATTTCAGCTGGATAAATTAGCTCAAAATTGTCTTCAATACATTACAGTAATTAATCACATCTCACACTTGAGATACTGTAATTATATTAAAGGTCACTTTTATAATACAGAAATAAATTACTTGAGATCTTTAAAACAACTTCTGATTTTATGCTGTGTTTGCTGTGGTGTGATTTTAAAAATAAGCTTTCTGTCTGATAAATGATTCTACGCTGTAAAAGGTGAATCATGAGGCTTGTAATTTTCATTAAAAAAACGTATGTCATCAGTATTTCACTAATAAAATAAAGAAAAAGAAATGACCTATTTAAACTAATTAGTGTAATTCTTAGGCTTAACTTGAGGAACTGATAAGGATAAAAAATTGAAAAAACAAATACCCCATATTTATTTTCAGAGAATTGTTTCAGTTAAAGGGTTTTGATTGAGTCCAGGTGCATTGTGGGAGTATGGGATTTTATGTTTATTTCAGTTAAATGTTAGTTTATGTTGTTATGCTTCTGTTTGTTCATTTGTTCGAGAACTAGTTTGTGTGTTAATTAGGTTATTTCGTGTGAGTCATTTTTAGTTACCATTGATGTGTTGCAGGTCATTAAAGGAGCACATAATGAAAATTGCTGTCTGCATGAATTCGTTAACCTGAGGGACTTCCTCATCATTTTTAATGTCATTTGTCAAAAAGGCCCATTTAGAGAAAATTTTTAACACAATAGCAAATACTTCAGCTATTTATAACTATTTATAATCAATCAAAGTTGAGTTTACTTTAAAAAGTTATGTATTGGAAAAAGTTTTTGAATACATATTTTAGAATATTTATAAAACTTAAATGAAATGACTCAAAAAAAATTGCATGTTGAGTATGCATATATAAATTAATATTTATTAGTAAATGTATTTAAACATAATTAATTCAATTTACCTGTTAAACATTACAGGTACATACTTAGATTTTCCTCCTTAGCTTTAAATAAATAAGGTCATCTGTTTCTTACGTTTATTTAAGTAAACTGAACTAATTTTAATTTACAGTTTTTAAATTTTCTTTACACAAATTCCTTTTTCAGCATGAGCACTTCTCCTTTTTCTTCAATCATGTACAAGTATGATGATCCAACTTCAAAATATCTTGAGGTGTACTTACCTTCAGAAAGCATCTTGTGATTCCAGATCTCAATCCCACAAATGGCATTTTTACCTCTGCATGACAACTGAAAAAAGAACCACGACGCACGCCTCTACTTATACATGAGAAGACACTCCATGTGACTGATATTGCTGTGACTTGTGGCTTTAATTCACCCTCACATTCACAACATCCATCAGGTTTTCTGAGAAAAAAATTGTTGCCGCTGCTGTGGGTCTTATTAGCTTTTCTCATCAAACTCACAGGACTTCATAAAAAAGAAATGATTCACTGCTGACTAAACCCTCGACTGACTCATGCATTTAGTGAAATGGTAGCTAACATTATTGAACCCACATTGACTCGATGTTTAATAATGGTGTACATCTTTTCCTTCAGTCACAAAAAATACTCAGCCGAATTGCGTCATTGGTGATCAATTCAGGGGATAAAAACATGAAGGAGCATAAAATTAACCAAAAAAGCCCATCTGATTCCTCGGCTCATACTTAAGGGAACTGCGTCAGTCTTTCATCTTCACCTGTTCTCCAGGGGCCAGCCCTCGAAGGATCCCAGGAAGCGTTCCGAGAAAAACAAACTCAATTCAGCATGAACACCAGCTTTATACTCTGTTATCCTCTCGTTTTACAGCTCGTGTAAAAGATTCAGACATACAGGAGTTCTTTTTTTTTGTAAGACTATTACTCGAACTTACGTTTTTTATGATATTGTATTTGCATTTCCTTTATTTTTCAGCTGAAGTGTGTTTTATTTTGGATGCCTTGTTATGATGTGGTTGATGGAAAAAAATGCAAATGGAGAGAAAAATATATATTTTTGAAACTTCTACATTCACTTGCAAATACATAACTTCATGTGTTTCCTTTCATAGAGGATTCTCTGCAAACATTTTGAGTTCCAGCTCTTAGTTTTTTGCGTTCTCTTGCCCACTCTTTATCTGATTGTGATTGTGTTCATGTCTGAAAAAAACGAGCACTTACTGTACACCCACTTGAGTCATATGCGTGTCATTTAGTAATGTAATATTTGTTCCTAAGCATACTAAGCACATATTTTACTATGTACTGTATATAATTATTTACTTTGATTAAGTGACCAACATTTGTATCTTTGAGTGATTTTAGAAAAGTAAAGAATCACTGTCAAATGGAGCAGCAGCTGTTTGAGGAGAAGGATACAAGGAAGCCAGAGAATGTGGTAAAAAAAGAGATGCTTCTCATATTCTGTTTTTTACTCATCGTCTTTTTTTGGATGATTCTTTTGTTACTTAGTAAATACCAGATTATTAAACAAGCACAGGTGTTTGAAAAGTACACAATTAAAAATTTAAATTTTTTTTGTCTTTTTTAAGTTTTAATTGACAAGGTATTTAACCAGATTTTCCAAATTTTTAGTTTGTATGTTTGTTTTTCCAAGAATCAATGGAACTGAAGTGCCTTGCTCAGCAGTTCCCTATTTTTGTCCAACACTGATGTTTTTTTAATGATGTTATAAATGTTCCAAAAAGTGGCGACTAACATATTTAAATAAAAAGGTCCTTTTGTCATATTTTCCTTAACACATTCTTTCTTTAATTGCTTTCCATTTGTTTAAAGTGTTTAATTGTAATTTTGAATGGCAATTTTTTTTTCACATATAATCCCTTTGTGTTTGACATGAATGTTAATCTAACAAGGTTGCCAGTTTGATTTTTAGGGTTTTACTTTCTCTTTGGCTTTCCTCCCACAGTTCATAAGCATGTAGACTTCTCCGTAATAAAATCACATCAAATAGCTTACCACTGTAAAATTGTTTTATATAACAGAATAAAATAAGAGTTTACACTGTAATAGTTTAAAAATATAGTAATTATCATGTGTACACCTGCCTGTATTTTATTGTACGTTTTCAATAAATTCTGAGTGTTGGATGGAATGTTGCAATAAAGAAATGTTTTCAAGTCTGAATTGTTTGTTTTGAAAACTGAATGATGCTGAAAGTGGCCTCGAGATTCATGAGAGATGTTTTCTACATCTCTAAGTAAAGCAAATAGCTTTAATTGTAGCTGTTTCTAAGCTGTGGACGGCTTGATTCTGAGATCATTCTTAGAACTCATTGGCTAGAAATGCTGCTGCGTTTGCTTTACGTATGCTGAGATCTCAGTGAATGCAGCGGCAGGTTTGTGAGTCATGAATGTTCTGGAACAAACACTTTCTTACGTAGGCAGTAAAGAGATATCTGATTCTGCTCCTGACAGTATATGGTAAATCAATCTTTGATTTTAGGGTCTCATTTTCATTTTAGAGTTTTGGGGTCTCATCTCGCTCCTCCACTTTAGGACTGAGCTGCTTCATCTGAGGATGTGTTCATTTCACATCTACTTTAATCATGAAAAACTGGAATATAGATGCCCGCTTTACAACTTTTTAACGTTTTCAAGAAATGTGTCTATTAATGTAAATAATGGTATGTACAGCTCATAATAAATTACAATAATAAATTTACATTTTTTTCTCAGTCACTTTTTATGTTCTGTGACTTTAACATGTGAATATAATATTTTTGTATAGTTACCTTCTGATCAGCTGCGAATCCCTAATTCTTGAACCTTCTCTTGTAAAACACACACACATACGCACACACACACACACGCACACGCGCACACACACACACACACACACACACACACATTTGAGATTGTGCTCCTGCTGTCCCCACAGAAATAATGACTCACCGGAGTGACTCATTGCCTTTTCTTCCTCTCGTACTCTCTCACAAACATAATAATTGTATTATCACCATCTTTAACCTGAGGTAAGATGAAGGCAAATCGTATTATTTTTTAAAAGAAATATTTTTGGTTTGGTGTGGAGAATTTTTTTTCGTGGAGAGATGTTCCTACTAGAGAGATGTTCCTACTAAAAGCATTTAGGTTTATCAGTAATTCAAATGAATGTGTGATTAGGTTTCATACCAGACTTTTTTCCTCCGAATTTTTACAAAATGTTCTATAAAGTTCTATATTCCTGCTGGAGCTTTTTTCTCTACTTTTTTTTTTTTGAAAAACAGATGATGGACAAAATCTTTACTCTTGACAAAAGGAAAGTCTGGTGGTTGCAAAGATAAACATGGAGCGATATGACAGGCCCCGATGAACTGGACACAAATTCTCTTGACGCAAGTGATGAACATCAGAACATCATGCAAAGTAAGATTCTACATTAATTTTATTTATTTTTTTCTCTTGAGAGCTAGTGTGGCACACTCGATTCATACTGAGGCACAGTGAGTTTCATTCAAACTGGCTTCAGCACAAGTAAAAACAGTACATGTGGTGCTCCTGATTAAAAGACCTTACATGTAGGATCCATTAAATGATTAATTTGAGAACTTACAATTGATTTTTCTAAGCTGTACCAAAATTTGGAACAATTTAATGTTATCAAAGCATTCTGTGACAACAAAATACATTATTAATTGAATTTGCATAGCTTCAAAAAGGTTGAGTGACATAATTAGCTCATTGTTTGCTAAGTGTGTTTATTCAAAGTTGGAGCTAAAATGTACAGGATTGTACAAAAAGTCTGATATAATTTTTTTATCCCTCAGAAATGTCAGGCATGATTGATGCAAAACCTGCTGTAAATGCCAGAGTTTCATATATTTTTTACACAAAGCTAACTTAAGATTTATTTTACTGTAAATATTGCTGTTAAGTTAAACTTGTTGTTACAATGATCAGATTGCACTTTATTCGGTGATAAAATTTGTTCTGCAATGCTAAATATTTTCTTAACAATTATTTTGTGTCTATATTTCCTAGCTTTTTCATTTCTATACATTTTTAAGAGCAGCCTGCTTTAATTGCCGAACTGTTGGATTGCATTGCAACAATTAAAAAACTTTAAAAAAAAATTATACAGATTAAACTTGTGAAATTAATTAAAATGGTTTAATATTTCCAAATTCACGTAACTGGTTGGGATGTCAGTAAATGAACGCACGCCACAAGATGGCAGTAAAAGCGCGGTAAAATAAGAGAAAAGAAAATGCTTTTAATGGTATAAAAACTTGCGTTTAACTCAATAGTCATTGGTATAACTCTGTAATTCTCACTCCGGAAAGTCCCATGTGTTCTCAGTTAGTTGCAACTGTGACGCTTAATTAAACCATGTGGACGTGACGACGCTTACCTGCCCACGTGGCTTTCTGAGGCAAGTTGAATCGTATATAATTGTAGAAAACCCTTCTGAAGTAGTAATATTAAAATGTTTTAATTGGGGTTACAAGGATATAACATCAGTATAATGTCAACCACAATTGACATGTAACTGTAAATAATAAATGGAAGAACAAACGTTAGAGTTTTAACATCAAAGTTTGCAAATTGATTCCAGCAGTTTTAGGTAACATAGCTGCCACATTGCTTCAAATTTACAGGGATTTTCTTCTGCCATGAGGGACCAACACCTATGTGTCAAATTTTGCTAACCCGGGTGATTTTGAAAACACAAATGATGTTTTACTGTTTACTTCACACCATGGTTTTTACGTTGTACTCTTCTTTATGAAGCATAACCATTTTTTAAAAATATTTTATTTTACTTCTTAAAAACCATTTGCTTTTATTACACTAACATTAATAAAGCCATGTTAAAAAAAAACAATATTTTTATTTTAACATTTTATTTATAAGAGCATTTTACATCATATAACGTTGAAATGAGACCTAATGTGGTAATTAGTTAGTATTTTTTTTTAATGTTAAACATGTATCACTGTACTTAATTTAAAGCAAAGGTAGGAAAATCTCATGGGACAGAATAAATGGTTACAACACAGAAAGATGTCTCTAATGGGTTTCAAAGAAGGCGTAGCATTGCCCTTCCAAACACAAGATCAGTTTTTGCTTCCGAGACCAAAAGAGCCAGTTAATGAAAGTCATGCTTTGTCATACTGAAAGGGGTACATTCATGATGCCGCCGGGGTCAATATTCAAGCAGGATTCAGCAGATGACTCCAATCCAATTGACCTCCATGAGAGTCCTCTAATGATTATTGCGATTATTACAAATTATAAATTAAAGTTGAGTCAGGATTTACTCCTCTGCTTGCTTTTCTAATGCTATTTGTTAAAGAAGCTGCATAGCATTACACTTTCATGAATTTTTTTGAGCTATCAATTTAATTCATGCTGAATTGTTTGGATAGATCTATGGAAACTCCTTTAGCAAGCTTGCAGAGTAATGTCTTTCTGTGAATGCTGGAAGAAGGCATATTTAGTCATATTTAGCGTTGTAACTTGCTGTTTATGTTAAACAGAGTTAAATAGGGATCCATTGTTTATTAAGATCTTGAGTTAATGAATTGAAAAAGCAAATATTTGAATCAGCAGCCAACTTTTTACTGAAGTCTTGATGAACCGGAATGACAAAAAACTGTAGGTCTTATGATTATGATGCACTCCCCAAAAATTAGCATGTTGAATACAGTGAGCTTCCATACTTGATAGACACCACTAATTAAGTTAAATGAATTGTATGCATGGTAAATGCAGATTTTGTGGTCATATATGTTAAATTGATTCTTCTTGTCCTTGTTAAATTAGTGCCAGCCAATGCATCACTGATTATAAGACTTCATAAGATACAAAAAGGAAGCGAGTTAGTGTGTGACTTCTCTGAGTTGTGGTTTTGGCAGCTCCAGCATGGCTAGAGTCACGTCCCGATGTCGAATGACGGTGGGAATGTGGTTAGTTTGTTCGAGACCGCCACAGCAAACTTTGCACCATGGCACTGTTCTGCTTCCTCTGTAGACAAGGAACTAAGACTACGAGGGAAGCCACACAAGAACGGTTGTGAGGGTTTGGAGATTCTGATTTGATTTCACACACACAAATAGTGCAGCACAGCTGATCCACAGGTCAGAAGTTCATAACTTTTTTTTGTTAAGTTAAGCCACAATGATTTTACGTTTTAGATACCAGCTTTAAAAGTACTTTAAAAATCCAATGAAAATATTTTTGAAAAAATGTTATGACCATTTATAAGTTGTCACTGAATGTTTCCCTGGGGTTTGACAATTGCAAAGATAGTACGT